>RSDY01000003.1:923602-1431815 GCA_010758995.1 Sporobolomyces pararoseus | reverse complement strand
GGAGAGGGAGAGCGACATTCCAAAGTCGGGCGGTTTGCGAACGGTTCTCTCCCCCTCTTTTCGAATTGAGAAAAGTGGAAGCTCACCTGAATGTAGTAGTCACCGTTTAGCTCAATTGCGTCCGTCTGTATGTACAATGAGGCCGAGAGTCAGTCGCAGAGCAGGAGAAGAGAGAGAGAAGAGAGAGCAGCAGAGAGAGGGGGAACGAACAGCGAGTTTGACAAAAGTCTTGACATTGTCAATGATACCTTGAGCTTGAACTGTTGAAGCTGCTGCTAGTGCCAATAGAGCGACAGAGGAGGTGGTCTTCATGGTTGTCGAAAGAGTGGAAAGGAAGGAAGTTCGGTGTTGAAAGAGAGGGGAAGAAGAATTGGAGGAGGTGCGTGTGGACTAGTTTGTAAAGAGTGTGGGTTGTACGAGTTGGTCGAAAAGTTTCCAAGGACCTGCTTGGGGAGCGAGCGAGAGAATAGAAATGTAGTAGAGAGAGAAAGAGACGAAGGAGAGAATGTTGGAAGAACGTTAGGTTCGCGCGCGTAACTTTGTTTGTGTAGTTTCGGCTAGCCCAGCGAAACACGCTCACTTGCATTCTTGGCTTTCTTCCAACACGTCCATACTGTGCGACTCTCTATAGCTACAGTACGGAGAATCAATACAATACTGTATTCAGAATATGTAGCAGAAAACTATTTCAAGCTCAAATTCAAGATAATACCGACTTCCAGTCAAAGTATCGCTCACACTCTGATTGGGAGTACTACGTTGGATTGAGCTCGACTAGGCCAAAGCGAGAACAAGGGAAAATTGACAAAGAAAATCGACGGGAGATTTGACGCGTCCGCGATTCTCTCTCTCCCCCCTTTCACCCCTCCTTCATCTACTTCCTTCAGCTTTACACTACATCAGATTTACACTACACCCACTCAGTCTTACTATAGAGGTAGCCGGACTACTTCACAACAGCGACCACGACTTGCCATTTCCTTTCACCAATTAATCTCATCACGTCAAATATACCATGTCGAGCAGTCTCATGAAGCGCACGACATCTATGTGCTCTTTACCTTCACCCCCAGCAGATTCAACAATGGACATGGACCTCGCAGAAGACTCGGGAATGGAGGAGGAGGAGGAAGAAGACGACGAGGTGGAGGAACACCGAATCTACCAACAGAACTCGGCAAGAACCTTACCTAGACAGTCAAAGAGGGCTCACATGGTGATGGAGCGCAATGGGAATGCGGAAGAAGAGGTGGATGAGTTGGAAACTGAGGATGAACTGTTCTCAAGTGATGAACCTCGACTGAAGAAGCGCAACACCTCGAGGAGCGCCCCTGTCCTCGCATTGGGGTCACCGGTCAATGTATCGACCCACACGGCGTCGAGAGCGTCGAGGAAGCAACTTCTCAACCCTTTCTTCCTCTCCGCCGATTCGAAATCCTCAACTTCTCGTCCATCAACTCTCCCTTCCTCTTCCTCCCCAGAACACCACTCTTCGTCTTCAAACCTCGTATCACCGACTCGACATTCCCGGAGAAGAGTAGATCCCGATCGAATCAAGTTGAATCAACAACCAACTATCACTCCCCCGCAGAAATCTCGTATCCAACTACAGGAGGAACGGCTAAGGCAGGAGGCGGAGGAAGCGCAAGAGAACAAACGTAGAGAGATGATGGGATGGGATGATCCCGATAATCCATTCTTGGACAAGAATGATGAAATGTTCAAGAGGAATCAATCGAAAGGAGAACCAAAGAGACCTGAAACTCTTACTTATGTCAAGTGAGTTTTCCTCTCCTACTCCCCTCCACCTCTTCATGACTATTGTGCTGACTTCCTCCGTTCGGTTTTTTGATTCCCCTTGCTCAGACGAGGAGAAAGGATCAAAACATCGATCCCTTTCACAGCAGTTCTCACTTCCTCCTCGCCTTCAGAAGATCCCTTCACGTACACTACTCCTCGTCTCTTGTTCCCTCCGGCTCCTCCCAAAATTCCGACAACTCCCCCTTCTTCTTTCCTACAAGCTTTACGCGCCTCCTCTTCTTCGACTTCGACCGCAGCTCTACAGCAAGAAGGAACGACTCTGCCGGCTGTCAACAAACCTCACGGTGGAGAGAGAACTACAGAGCTACCTCCTACGCCAGTCACGATGAAGAGAAAGAAGCCCACTCGATCATACGTCGGCTCGGATGGACAAGAATCCTCGAATTCTTCTTCGTCAACTTCAGGTTACAAAAAGATGAGGTTCCCGAATAGCGAAGCACAACACCAACAACTACACCAGAGAACTGGACTCCGACAATAGACGAAAAAAGAGGGCTCAGTTGATTATTTTTTCCATATTATTATCCTTACTTATCTCTCCTCTCTCGACGCTTTCACTCTTATTTATCTTATTTTATGTAACCTTATGTTACCGTTTCTTCTTCTGTCTCCTTTCTTTCCTTCTCAGTTTAGCAGTATCCCCCCCTTTTTTTTACGTATATCTTTCTTATTTCGTTTGTTGTTGCCGTTCGTTGTCTCCACTTACTTAACGATTTCTTTCATTATCAAACCCCTTTTGGTAGCTTGTATCTATATATTTATCAAATTCTCTTCACGAGAGCAAGCGCACTAGTTTGATCGTTTGAAAGAGAAAATAGCCCCATCTCTAGTTTTACGGTGAATGTTTCCTCGTGCTCGTGCTCGACGAAAATAGACTAGCTCTACATTGACAACAAAGATAAGTAGATACTAAGACTGCCTCAAAGCCTCCTCGTTAGCTCAACTACAATTCCATCTTGTCGAGTTCCATCCCTTTCATTTCGCCTCCCATCTTTCCACAACCGCATCCACCTTTGTCTCCAACCGATGGGGACAACGAAGTGGCTCCCTTTACCGTGTTCCAAGCTAGAGGGAGTCCCCATCCAGCAATAAGTACTACGAGAGCAATGATTCCTACAAACTGTAGCACTTCACTCACTGTTGATCTCAACCTAGGTTTCCATGCAATTTCTCCTTTCACCCTACCGTCTTCTTCCTCCTCCTCCTCCTCCTCGTCCTCATCCTCTCGTTGTGACGGAGACCGCTCGACGAATGAACCAGTCTCGTTAAACCTTTTCAGTAAATCATCCTTCTCTTGCCATCTTTTCAGTAACCATTCATCAAACTCTTTTCGTTCGAGTTCTGTTCCATCATCTCCTTCTTCTCGATGATCTCCTTTGCTCAACTTGCTTAGATCTCCTAAAGGAATCTCGTTGATTTGAAAGTGTCGCAAATGGAAATGGATTTCTGGAGGTGGAACGTTGTAGAGGAAAATTGAGGGAAGCGAGTAGTACTCTGATGGGTAAAGCGGTTTACGATCTGAAGAAGGATAATGACGAGGAAGAGGATAGCCGACGGTGAGATCTGTCAGTTGGAGGGAAGGAACTCTGACTGCTAATTGTCGAAGACTGGTTCCAAACGAAATGTATAATAAACCTGAGTCTATCTTCATTTGGGAATATTGGAGAGGAAGAGGGATCGACGTACGCGAAGAATAGTCCAGTAGAGCGAGGTAACAGGGTGTAGTTGAAATCTTTCACTGCAGAAACGAATCCATGTCACTTCCCGTTCAAATCGTGCGAAAGCTGGTGAAGAGACTTACGACTGGCTTTCTCTGCGTACCTTGACGAGATATCACGGGTGTTCTCCTAGTTACAAGTCAATGGATTAGTGACACTAGCGCCTTTGAAGGGAGAGAGTAGGAGGACAGAACGAACCGTTACGATTGTTCCTTCTGGGAACAACAAGAAATCCAGTTTTCCTTCTTCTTCCCCTGCAGCTTTACAATCCTTTGACATGCCATCCAACTGTCTCTCGAACTTGACTTTGTCCTTGCTCCAATTCCTCTCGAGAAATGCGAATCCAAACCAATTACAGGCTTGACCGATTATCGGGATCTTCTTGAGGGAACTCTTGAGTGCGATATAAAGGGATGGTGAGGAGTCGGTCAGGTAGTAGAACGTCCACAAGAACAACCAATCGGCAAGAGTTTGATGATTCGCGATCTAAAGCAATTCGTGAGTATTTATATTCAATTCCTCTTTTTTCAAGCGAACATGTAACTAGGTAATCTTTCTCGGCTCACCCAAATGGATCTCTTGGGTACTTTGACTCTAGTGATTCTCCCTTTCCGATTCCTTTCGATCCAAGCTTTCTCTTCGATCGCTCCTTCTTTCGAAACGACGAATTCAATTTCTCCGAAGAATAACCTCGTCACGATGACTAAGCTTTTCCCGAATAAGCCTTTACCTAGTCTCTGATGCCAAATTCTCAATCGTCGAGAAGAGAGTCGTAAAGGGAAGAGAAGGAGGAGGAGAGAGAAGATGACGAGAATCAGGGCATTGAACAGGACTGTGAACGAGATTGCGTGTAGTAAGGGGAAGCTAGAGGTTCTCTTTGCTACCGGTATCGACCACAGTGGTGAGCGCATAGCTTCGAGAAGGGTGAAGGTCGACTTCGGTTCAGAGGAGATGAGGGGAAAGAGGCTACGAGTGTGAGGCCGAAAGGAGTCTGGGACCAGCCAATAAGATTGAGTAAGCCGAATCTGAGTCTGTAGAGTGGGTAAGGAGCGTCGTAGGTTTGAGAGGATGTTGGAGACGCGAAGAGAGACAACTTCCTCGGAGTCGCACCGATTTCTCACATCGCGAACTCTTGGTTCGGGAGTTCTGACAGCGTGAGCGAGTTACAAACAAGCGAGAAATAACCGACAGGGACGGAAGCTACTTGATAGGATACAGGAAGGTCTATCGACATACAAAAAGAAAATAGACAATTCATTCTTTCGTCTCAGGCTCCATTTGAGCCTCGCCGACCTCTTCCGGAATGACAGCGGACTCCAAAGTATCTCTCGGATCTCCATCTTCGTTCGTTCTCGCTACTGTCGGTTCCTCCGTCGCTTCGGCGTCTCCTTTTTTCTCTTCGTTCTCCTCTTTCTCCTCTTTCAGTCTCGCTTGCTGTTCTGCTTCCTTCTTCGCCTCTTCCTGCAGCTGTAACCTTTTCTCCATAGCTTCCTGCTGCTTCTTCTTTTGTTCAGCTACCTTCGCTCGATGTTTCGCGAACGCAATCGGTAAGAATTCTGGATCCGAGTAGTGATGGAGACAGATTTGAGAGAGAGGTGCCTTCGAATCGATCAGGTCTCTGGCCCTTCTCATTTGCTGATACGAGCGAGAGTAGAAAGGTGAGTTTCTGTTACTGGCATGCGAGAAGGAGTCGGTGCGACTTACGATCCTCAACTCTTCTACCCAATCTGGTCTGACGTTTCCAGCGCAGTTCCTCGTCAAAATGAAAGGATCTTGTACAACCAACAAGTGTTCCGTCCATTTCTCAGGTTCAGCGAAATCTCCGTAAGGTATAGGTGAAGAAGAGCGAGAGTTTGCTCGAGGTCGAGATTGAGCCGCTCTCTTTCGTTCTTCGTCTAGTTCAGCTTGAGCTTGAGCGATCGCATCTAGTTCTGCTCGAGGATCATCGACTTGAGCAGCACCTCCTCCACCTTGCTGTCGTTGTTCGAGTTGAGCTTGTTCTTGTCGCTCATCGGCGAACGCTTCCAAAGCGAGATCCTCCATCTCTTGTCTAACTTGTTCCTCCTTTGAAACTCCATCTTTCTCTTCCCCTGTCTTGCTGTTCAAAGTCAACGTGTCGTTGGGTAGAGAGGCGAGGTCGCCAAAGAGACGTTCTCGAGCGAAAGGTTCTCCGTTCGCGATGCTTACCACGTTCTTCTTCGAATCAAACTCTTCTCCCCAATAGTGAAAGAATCCTCTAGCTAATTCGACGAGATTGACTCCTTCGTCCACTTCGTAGCCTTCAGGTTCGAACTCGTACTCGACGAAAGTCACGTCCCATCCAACGCTCCTGATCAAATGCTTGAGTTTCCCCCTCCGACTGTACGCTTTCGGTGTCGAGAAGAATCTAGACCTCTCAGTCTGAGTAGAATTGATGAGTTGTTCGTCTTGCAGGTTCGGGAGGAGTTTGATCCTCTGAAGGTAGGACACGACGAGGAGAATGAGAGTGTACGAAGAGAATGTGACGACCCCGTCCCGATCCCCTGAAGGATTGTTGAGTCCACGTTGAGAAGCCCAGAACTTGATGAAGACCGAGAGAGGGCGAACCAGAGGGTGCAAGTTGCAGTAGGAATTGAGTAATCGAGAGTTGTAGACACCTGCAGAGACAAGATCGATCATATTCAGATCAGTCTACCTCGCGATGAGACTATAAAGAGTGATCCTCACCCAGTCGTTCATTCGTGTTCAAATCAGCTTGAATAATTTGACCGTCAATCTCGACTTCGAATTTGCAGATAGGTACTGCAGCATCAGGACTACAAGTCATCCTGAGTGTCAGTTTCTCAATACTTGATCGATCTTGAATCAGTTTATGTCTCACATTGGATGTATATTGTCTAAACCAGCTCGATACAGCGAGTTCCCAATCTTTCTCATCTGGTAAATATCTGGTAAATCCTGCATGTGCTCCTTCCTCGAAGAGTACCACTTGTCTTCGAATCCGTTCGGTCGGTAAGGATCGAGTAAACACAAGTCGAGATCTGAAGTCGAGGTTCCGAGTCCAAAACGTATCGATCCGAAAGGTTCTATCGAGAGAGGCATCGCACTAGGTGAGTGAGGGTGGCCCCAATGGAAACGTTCACGATTCAGGTAATCTGTCAATTCAGAGATGAGGTGCTCTCGAGCTGCGATAGATTCTGGAGAAGGTCGTTGAATCTGCGAAAACAAGCAAATTGCACGTAAGCTGTCGAAACCTGGGCAGACAGCGTCAAAGAGAGGTACTAACGTCGTAGAGAGCTTGAATTTGTGCCTCCAAGTCTTCCTCTCCTGCTCGCTCTTTCACCTTCTCCAACAGTGTTCTCCCACGATCTTCTCCCGGTGGACCTCGAGCTTTCCCTCTTCCCCTTCCTCTCCCACCGCCTCGACCAGCTGCTCCGCCTCCTCTTCGAGGTGCTGATGCTGGTGCTGCTGACTGTTGTACTATTGAACTCTGAGCTGAAGGTTGTGTAGTCGATTCCGCTTCTGTTTGAACTCCTCTCCGACTATTGGCACCTTGTTGAGCAGATTGAAACAATGCCGTTCTCTGTACTTTGATTCCAGTTTCTTCTCCCGTTTTCTTTCCATCTTTCGTAGAGGTTGCTACAGTGCTGAACCCTCTCGTGCTGCCTCCGTTTGCTGAAGCACTCGAGGAGTTTGCTGCACCTCCTCGAGCTGCGATTGAGCCTCCTCTTCCCCTCCCTCTTCCGGAACCTCTCCAAGGGAAAGAAGTACGGTTTGATGGTTGCTGAGTTGGTTTCGACTGTTGGGCATTCGAAGTGGAAGTAGAAGGAACGGGGGGAGGGGCAGCTTCCGATCCAGCTAGTTTCGCTGCTTTCTTGCGGTTCCTGTTTCGAGATTTGGATTTAGATGGTGTTGTAGTTGATTCAGTAGATGGTTTCGAGCTACTTGGAGTCGATTGGAGGGGCCAAACAGTCGGAGTCGATTGAAATTGAGGAGGCGCAGTAGTCGGAGGTGAAACCATCGAGAATGGACGTAGTACTGTTCTGGTAGTGCTCAAGATCGTTCGATTGAGTCTAAGCATGCACTGCGGCGTGCATCGAGATCAAGATCGGAACAGAGAGCGCGAAGTTCTCAAATATTTCCCCTCTTTGCTTCTTGCACGACCTCCACCAGATCGAGACGCAGCTCTTGACAGCACTGAATCAGATAATGTACAGCTGGAGACCTGCTCAAGGACCAAAGAAAGGCTCTGTACCGCCCCCCGAGCTCTGCGCTGAGTTTAAACGGCTCAGTTTCGAGTTTCCCAGTCTCGACTCTCCACAAAGAATCGAAGCAAGGTTCCGTAATTGTTACGATCGAAGAACCGGCGGTACAGTCTAAAGAAGAAATGAGAAACACGCCCTCGACGCCTCGACTCTTGCGTTTTCAGCTCCCACTATTCGCAACCACTCTTCGTCACGGAGCTCAAAGCTCACAAGAGTCTCTATGAATGGACAAGGGAACTTTCACGTCGATGAGGTAAGAAAGGGGAACGAAACACCGCGGAAGAGGAACGAAGGAACCCACTTTTCTCTCTCCAGGAGAGCTTTCCTTTTTTTTCATTTCTCTGTCTTCCCCAACCATCCCTCACCCTGCTTCGCGAGCTAAACGAGGTCAATCAAGATGTCGATTGCGAACGTGAAATCAGCAGAGCAACTCGATGCTATCCTTGTGAGTTTCAATCTTTTCCTTTCTTTCCTCCCTCTGTTGTCCTCCCATTACGCGAGAAAGGCTGATCAGCTATCTCGTTGATTAGGAAAACCTCGCTTCGATTGTACCTCACAACGTGAATCCGTACATGGTGTTGCGACAGGAATTCGCGAAATCCTTCAGCTACAGCGCCCCTTCATCAGCGAATCCTTTACTCGTACTCGGTAGTGCGCTCCTCGCAATCGTTTCGATACTCTTCCTCGCTGGGTTCTCGATGCGAGCTAGACGGGGGACACTGTGGGCGTTTCGGGTAGTCAGAGTAGGTAGAGAAAGCTATATACTCGGCTCGTTAGTGCTCAACAAAGGTGGTTTCGACGCGATCACTTCGATGAGTAAGCTTTCTGATCTGCTCCTGAACACGCGTGTGCTCTCGCTGATGGATGATTTTGTCAATAGCTTTACAGATCTTTGTTTGGCTGGCGTATCGAGGAAACGAAGGAGAAATCGTCAAGCATCGAATCCTTGCTTTTGTCCTTCCGTGGTAAGAACATCTTTGCTCTCTTCAATACTATTGATCGTAGTGAATGTTGACGCTTTTCTATACAGGCTACCTGGAGGAGTGGCAGCTGCGTTTGCCATCTGGTGTCTTTCAGTCACCTGTACGCTGTCTATCCGCTCCTCATCTTTGTGATCGATCCCAGCTCACGCCATTCCATCTTGACAGACATACTTCACCTGCGTACCTACTCCTCCGAAATGGCGAGAGTTACCTGGTACCTGTCGTCAAAGTTGGCCAACACTGTCGGAATCGCCCTCCCTTTCATCCTACTCGGTTCAACTCTACCTTTCACGCTAATGGCTTCGATAAACTACGACCGAGGGACCGAAAACTATATCGCATTCGATACTCTACTCGCTCAAGCTCAACTAGAATGGAGGAGAGGGAATCCTGTCGCTTCCGAGGTTCTCAACAAAGGATCTTCAATTCTCTACCTCTCTCTCAACGATTTCAAAGATGCAACGACTTGGTTCGAGTACACTTATTATTGTCTCACAGCGTGGTGTGCCGCCTTCACTCTCGGTTTCCTCGTTGTCGGATGGTTGTACACGGTCGCTTTACAGAAAACGATAAACGAATTGAGCCCTACGAGCGTCGGCTACGAAGCATTCAAAAAGACTAGGAGATGGTTGTTAAACATTTCGTTCATGTTTGTTATCACGATGGGTGAGTCTCTTACTCAGGTTCTGTCCTATCTCGCCGTTGAGTGCTGACACGAGCGCGCTCGAATCTCGACAGCCGCTGTGACGGCTCACAGTGCATGGATCAGTGTCTACTGCAGCAAGATGCTTTCAGATGGTCTGCTGTACGAGTTGGCGACTATCCTTCCGGTGTGAGTGAAAGTTACTATTTCCTCTGCTGCGCTCTTTCCGCATGAATCTAATTTGAGCAAAATTCACAGCTTTACGATTGCGGTTCTCGGCTTGCCTGTCTCAATCCTCCTTCTTCTACATGCCTGTTATACGCCAATCTCCCCTTCGAGTGTAGGCCTCACTTCTCGCCCTTCTCCAGTTACCACCACCTTGAGCACATCGGCTTCGAGAACCGAACTCATGAGACACTACACTCAAGTTCAGTTCAGTCTCGCCGCCCAACTTCCTCTACCGAATCGACCTTTCTTGGGATTGGTGACGAAAGGACAAGCTGAGAACGACGATGCACCTTTCGATTCTCTCGAACTTACTTCCCGCAACTCTTCGATGACAGCGAAAGAAGGAATCTCGATCAAAAGAGACAAAGAGGTCACAGTGGTAACGCTACCGAAAACAGATCAAGGAGATTGGATGGAGGATACCGAAGAATTGGAAAAATGGTGAACGAGAACGATTTCCCCCTCCCCTCCTAGAGACGAGTTTGTTTGGTCGAACTTCGCTTAGTATCAGTTTTGCAGTACCCTTATTGAACCCCTTCAGTTTTGGAAATAGACCCTCGCTTCTGTCAAGACGCTCAAGGATTGACGAGAAAATTTCAAGCTCGGGACCGCGACGGTTAGAAACGACTCTGCGATAGTACAAGCTAGAAGTGCTCTAGAATACAGCTACTGCTACAAACGTCAAGAGCTACATGAGTAGAAACTACAGTTGGTAATAGAATGCGAATAAGGGAAAGCAATAGACAATGGAGAGAAGAGCAAAAAAAGGAGAGAGTGATACAGCTTGCAGCTCGAACACATAGAAGCAGATCGAGCGGAGTGATCATGATGCGTGATCACGTCGACAAACACTGTATCGCAAAAAGTTCGAAGTCAGTCAACGTAGAACATAGAAAAGAGAAAGAGAATTCGAAAGTCGACGAACGGGCATGATCCATTGGTTGAGAGCCATGACTGAAGAGACCAGAGATTGGCGTCAGCAACTCTGATATACAGCAGGAACTACTCGTATTGAAGCTAGCTCACCTTCAAACAGTCAGAATGGAAACCATGCGAGCAGATCGCGAGTGAAACTTGATCATCTTCCTCGTAATCCTACACAGGGGAAGAGCAAAAGTTAACATCATCTGATGTTCAGGTATCAGCAACATCTGACAGAACTCACGCATAGACAGATTGCGCAACGAGCCTCTTTGTCGATATTCTTCCTCGCAAATTCCGGTTTCTCCTCCATTTCGATCGTCCTGGTGCTTGAACTCGCATTGGTACTCGAGGATGAACGCTCGATGTAGGGCCACTGAGAGTAAGGGAACGTTCGAAGTTGTGAAATCGCTTCCTGAGAAACTCCTTTAGGTTTCGCGTCTCCAATTTGAGCTGAAAGTCGCAAGAGACCTTCGTAGGAAGCGTCAAACTCGTCGTCCTCCTGCATGATGAGTTTGTCAGCTGTTTGCTCGTCGACGAGATCAGACATGACTCACCAGATAGTTTCTCGAGTCTAGAGCGACAGCATCTCTCCCAAAGAACGCGCCATACTCTTCGTCGAAGATGGAAATCAACCTTCCTCCGTGACCGAAACCTCTGAAGAAATCTCCGAGAGCTCTCCTCCGGAACCCAGGAGAACGAGGAGGACTCGAAGGACCGGCTGTTGCTGTTGCGGTTTGCGCTGATCGTCTTTCGCGTTCGAGGTCGAGTGAGTCTCGAGTGCGTTCTCGCCAAAGAGAACGATCTGTTTGATTCGACGGACCGACGTTCGGGAGATCATCCGAGCCTCCGAGAATACTCCTCATGAAGGTTCGTTCTCTTCGGAGAGAGGCGAGACGTTCGACTCGATGTTGAGCGAGTCGATCAGTCACGGCGCTTACCGAGTCTTGCGATGGTCGTTCAAGCGATGGATACGCTGCTCCTTCGAGAGCGTTGAGCCTACGTCGGAGAGTTTGATTCGACGATTCAGCAGTTCCCTGAACTTCGCCGCCAGAGTTCGTAGAAGGAAGACTTCGACTGTTGGCAGTTGAATCGGAGGGAAGGATAGCATAGGCATCGGCGCTAGAGGTAGTCGTGAGCGGGAGAGGTAAGTTGTCGAACGGAGTTGAGCTAGGATGAGGGTTCTAGCCATTCAAGCGAACAACAAAGGCAAGATCAGCTCGACATCTTGAGCGAGATTGAGATTGAGTGAGACCCTACAGCTTGTTCGAGATGATCTGGGCCGAAAGATCTTATCCACCTCCTGTGTCGCTCTCCTGTCATCGATGCGATTCCACCTTCCTCGGCAGCTTCGAGAGACTCCGACATTCCCGCAGCGTGAGCAGGATGAGGGAATACCATTCTTCTTCCCTCGCTACCGCTGGGTAACATCAGGGACGAGTGAGGAGGATTCCACCTAGAACGAGCGGCGTTGGTCTGAAGATGTGAATCCTCTTCTTCTTCGTCGTCGAGCTGGAGCCGGGTACGGGAAGAGGCAGCGGTCAATCCGGGTTGCTGAACGTTGAGAGGGAGTCGAATTGAAGACCTAGGTCTGGTTTCGGAAGGAGAGTCGTCACGTCGAGAGAAATAAGAAGTCGCGGCCGAATCTGCTGCATTGTTGTCGATCGGAGGCGGATTCGTTGCAGCTGAAATCGAGCGGGAGGACGAAGGATCTTCGAGAGGGGTTACGACTTCCGAAGGCAGAGCGGGAGTTGTCGATTCAGCGAGAGGAGCTTCGCCGCGTCTCCAACGTTCGTTTCGGCTTTGGGTCGGTCCCCTCATGCGACTTCTACTTGTTCTTACGAGGGTTTCTCCCCACAGAGGTTCGGACGATCCGGCTTGCTCAAAGTCGACTGAAGGTGGTTCGAGACTGGCCGAGATCCGCCTTCGTTCGAGGAGGCGTTCGTTGAGCTCGTTCGCAGCTTGATGTTCCGCCTCGATGTCGTAGTCCGGTGACCCGAAGAGCGTGTCGGCGAGGGATTGTTCCGAAGGTATGTTCTCAGTAGAGTTCCTCGAGAACCTAGGTCGACGAGCTCGCAGAGAGGTCAGGAACTGTCGAGTTCGAGAAGTGGCTCCTCCCGTTGCGAGGCTGTCCGATTGCGCTTCGTCTGGCGAAGAGGGAGGAGACGACGAAGAGAAGATCGAAGACCTCCTCCGTCGCGCTGGCGGTGGCGATTGAACTTGAGTCGTCGCGGTCGCTGCAGGCCAGCCTTCCCCGATTCTCAAACCGATTACAGGTCTGACAGACAATTCTGCTGGCTCTGGAAGGCCACCAACATCCGGTAACCGACTGATTCTCCTCTCCCTCTCTCGATCTTCTCGGTCCTCCTCCAGCAGCCTCCTCGCTTGTTGAGTCGACTCCTCCGCGTTTCGAAGGAGGGCTTGACGAGATCGAAGAGTTTCCTCGGCTTGTCGTAAGATCTGATCGCTCTGTCCATGTAAGCGTTCTGATTGTTGAGCGTGTCTGTGGGCATCAGCAGAAAACGTGTCGAGAGAGGAAGGCCGGTCGAAGGTGGACGAAGAGGTAAAAGCCGGGAAAGGGAGAGGAGGGGTCGGAAGGACGGCGGAAGCTGAAGTGCCAACCGCGAGGTTGTCTGATAAAGAAGGAGGTGCAGGTCTGTAGCTGGCGGATTGAGAGAAAGAAGTGGTTCTCCACCAAGGAGGGAGTCGACTTCCGAGCGAATGTCGAAGAGGAGAAACCGGACGACGTTCTTCGGTCTCGTGAAACGGAAGTTCGGTATCCGTGGAGAGACTTTGAGCCGTCGAAGCGAGCGTAGATCGGCCTAAATTGAGTCCTCCACGGCCTAGTCCGAAACTGACTCGATGCCTGGAACGGAATTGAAGTGATTCGTTCGAATCGGTCGTTTCGGCGGTCGTGATTGCGGGTCTGGATAGGATGGGATCGACAGGTTGTATCTGGTGAGAAGGATAACGTCCGAGAGCCGGTGCGAACGATTGGGATCCTTGATGAGCATTGCCGATCGACGCCTGACTAGTTTGAGAATTGCCAGGAAGTAGAGTCGAGGCTCTCCTCCTCTTGCCTCCTCCTCCTCCTCGTTCTCGATCGTCTCGGTTCCCATCCCCAAAAGTTCCAGGAAGCACAGGAGAGCGTCTTCTCAAATTCGAGTTTCGACTTGCTTCTCCTCCTTCGAGTGACTCCCTCGCAACCTCGAGCAAATTTCTCCTACCACTCACACGGACAGCGCTTGCTCGTTGAGATTCGAAAGAATGAGTTCGAGCTCGATGCTGGTTTGAATTCGAGCGAGGTTCGGTGACTAGGGGAGTCGATCGGAAGAGCGGGTGTTGCTCAATATCGGCACAGAGAGAGGACGACGGGAGTGGAAGGGTGAGCGATGGGAAGTATGAGTCGGGAGAAGCTGGAGCGAGTTGAGGAGAAAGAGGAGGAGAAGCGATGAAATTCGCCCGACTTTCGAAAGCTGAATAGGCGAGATCAGGGGGAGTTCGAGCAGTCGCGACCGAGACATAGGAGAAGCTACGCTTGTGTGAGGGCACTGTGTCATCTTGGGTGGCTGAAGATGGGGGGATTCGGGATACAAAAGGAGGCGGAGAACCTTCGGATTCTGATAAAGCGTAACGAGCTCGTTCAGTTCTGACGGGACGATGAGAGCTACTGAAAGGTGAATCAGTTGTCGTTGCGCTGCCGGAGGGAACAGGCAGGTCACCGTTCTCGGGTGTCAGCACTTGTAGAGTTCATAAAGCATGCAGCGGGAAACGAAGAAGGAAAACTACTTACGCTTGCGCGACTCTAGTTCGATCTTCAACATCCATTCGCTGTTCTGTGTCGTCTCCTAGGACTTCGATGTCCATGTCGATTGCGAAAGGGAGTCCTCCGTCAGCGACATGTCTCGGTTCCGACACCGACTCGGTTCTTTCTTCCCTCGCTTCGATCTCATCCTCGATCTCCTGTTCTCCTCCTCGAATAAAGCGGTTTTCGGCTTCGAGAAGGGTATTCTGTACTGTAGAGTGTCGAGGGGAGGAGACCGAAGGGCGAGCCGAACCAAAGTGCTGAATGGAGTTCGGCAGAGAGGTTGGAGTCGGGAGGTACTGATGCTCGCCCTCTTGAGCCCCTCGATCTTTTGAAACTGTTCTCGAAGCAGAGATCGAGCGAGCTTGAGAAGTAGAAGAGTCGGGTTTGTGCAGCAGCTGACTCGGAAGAGTTGGAGAACGAGGTCGATATTGCTCGGAGAGTGACTCCATCCGATCGGTTCTTCGGAATATATGTTTGATAAGAGTTCTCGATCTATCCTACACGGCGTTCTTCGAGTTGAAGCGAGGTACAGCAGGAGGTTCCCTCGGAATCGAAAGAGAGGGTTGTGGGGAGGAGTTGCAAGTCGAAAGTGGCAGAGGGTTACGCAATTGGAAGAGAGAAGTGATGCAGTGAGATCTCGGGCGAAGAAGAAGAGACGAGAGAAAGTGGAAGTGAAAGGAAAGGAGAAGGAATCGAATTCTTTTTCAGCGACGTCGCTCTCGAGAGTAGTGTCCCTCGACTTTCTTCGCAATAGATTGACCCAATCTCTCTTCAACAGACGGCGATCGTTGAAAGATTGTCAAGAGAAATGGTATCAACACAATGAATACAGATGGATAGGAGCAAATCTAAGTCTAGTCTAATGTTTGATTATTCCTCCATTTGAGGGTGTCTCTCTTCATCGGGTTTGAAGGTCCTGACACTACCGTCCTCGCTACCACTGATGACAACTTTACCATCCTTTGACAAGCTGACAGCGTGAACGATATCTCGGTTGCCGAGAAGAGTTTTTACGCAAGATCCAGTTCGGTAGTCCCACAACTTGAGCGTTTTATCGGCCGAACCAGTGAGGAAAGTAGGAGTGTGAGGAGAGAACGATAGAGAAGTAACCGCATCCTATTAACAGGCCGCCGAAAGTCGAGATAACTCGTGTTCAGCTTTTGCGTGTCTGACAGAGTTGGAATTTGGGAAAAGAGAAAGAACTAACCTCGTGAGAACCAGTACTTCTCAGCCTGAAAGAAGATGCCTCCCATGTACACACCCTTCCGTCAGTACCGACACTGACGACGACCGTCACTGCAGCGGCGCCGCCAGTTTTCGGCACTTCGTTGAACGCGACCATTTCGATACTCGCACCTTCTTCGTGCCCACTCATTTGTGCCAAGACGGTACCGGAAACCAAGTTGACCGCTCTCAATCCACCTTCAGCTCCTCCCAAGATCGCGACGGTAGATGCCGGGTTGATGGCGAGACAGTTGATACCGGATTCGAGCCGGAATCGAGCGTCGGAACCGGTGAGTTTGTGAATCGCTGTACCTTCTCGGGGATCCCACAGAATAAGCGTTGAGTCTTCGTCTGCTGTCAAAATCTTCTTGCCTAGAGGAATTGAATTTAGGTCAGCGATGGCAATTCGAGAGCAAAGTTCGGGCAGGAGAGAAAAGGAATGAACTCACCATCTGGAGTGAATCGACCAGCAGTGACTGATGCGACGTGACCCGATAGGACGTGTAGGGTGTTTCCAGAAGGGACTAGCAAAGCAGAGCAGAACCTCGTTAGTATTGAAAGAAGACACACAGAAAAGAGAAGGAAAACTTACGATTCCAGAGCCAAACAGTTCCATCGGCTCCTCCTGCTAGAAGTAGATTTCCTTTCGGGTGCCAATCGAGCCACTATGCAGAGGAAGCCGTCTCTTTCAGCTACAGTTGCAGGTAGAGAGAATGTCAGAAAGAAAAAAAAAGGAAAACTGACGTTTACTTCGTCAGGACCTTCTAGAGTGTGTAAAAGTTCCCATTGTCGTTGTGTCCATTCGCCTTCGGTACCTTGTACCCTCCACACGATGACTTTGCCATCCATTCCACCAGTTGCGACCATAGTTCCATCGAAACTCCATCCGCAGGAAGTAACTGAATCTGAATGACCTTCAAGTTTCTTTACTTGTGCTCCGGAATCAGTTCTGAAGATGTAGGCTAGATCGTCTTCTCCTCCCGAAACTGCCAAGTTTGAATCGATTGGGTGCACTTGAAGTGTGAAAACTGCCGCTTGGTGAAGGTTGCAGTTTGAGAACGAATCGTCCAACCCGTTGTCCAAGAGGTTCATAGCATCGTCTCCTTGTTCGCCTTCCCCTTGCTCTTCCCCGTCTTCAGGTTCTTCTCCTTCCGAGTCCATCTCGACTTCTTCTCCTTCTATTTCTTCAACTTCATCTACATCGTCTTCTGCGAGGTAATCTTGATCCTCTTCTACTTCAGGTTGGTTCTGAGGCGGTAATTGCTCTTGTCCAGACATCCTATTGTGTTTCGGGGAGTGACAAGATGAGGTAAGCGATCAAGAAAGAAGTTTCTCTGAAGCGTTTCGGGTTCTCGTCTTGCATTCATTCGCTCCTTCCCACAATGGTCGACTACCGAGGTGCCGTTGTTGAAGATCTCCAATTGTCACCGGCTCTTGTACTCCCTACTTCAACGAGCGTCGGTACCGCTCTTCAACGTGCGTAAACACGCTTTCGCTTTCCCGTCTCTCTCTCAACTCTGTTCGAATCTCACTGACGACTTCGGGCGCTGATCAGTTGCATACGAGCGCGATTTTGTAAGCCAAGCCGCCTCACAGTCTGATTCTGAGAGGTTCCCGAGTTCCTGACCTTCCCCCCCCCCCCACTACCTGCTACAGTCTATTCTCCCTCTCTCTGATCCCTCAACTCGCCAGTTACTAGGATGGATCTCAATCGACGAAGTGAAAGCTTTAGCGAAAGAAGGCTCCCTCGATCTCGATTCCCCTCTTTCTCAATTGAACGACAAAACCGAGAAATCTCCAAAATCTCCAGTCAGACATTTCACAAAAGCTAGAGCTTACACTGGTTGGTTTTCTTCCTTCTTTTCTCAGAAGATCTTACAGAAAGTATACTGACCATGGATTCATGAACTCTTCTCAATGCAGTGATCACTCCTGATACGTCTTTGGAACAGTTGGAAAAATTCTTCGAACAACAAGATCAATTGGCTTGTGGAGTCAGGTTTGCTCTAGTGACTGATGCTGGTATGTCTCCTCGTCTAACCAGTGTCACCCGTCCGTGAACGCGAAAAGTCCGTAAAACTCACAAGCTCGACTCGTTTTTCTCTTGCGCGCGTTCTTAGCTCGCAAATTCACTCTCGGAGTAGTCACTGCCGATGATCTAGAAAAGTAAGCACGCCTCCACCCGCTCTCACTCTCGTGAGACTCGACCACTGACTACGACCACTCGTCGCGCTAGATTCACTGAACGTCGATTCCCCAACTCCCGCTCTTCCTCTTCTAATGCTCCTGCAGTTTCCTCTGCTTCGACTCCCTCAACTACTACTACTACGACAACAACAGCTAATCTCCCTCCTGCCATTCCCCTCGCTTGAGACTGCATTGTATTTAATCGAACAACTATTCTGAAACCTGCCTTGTGAAACTCTTTCCGAAATCTACATCCCTGACTTTTCGCCACAGAGTCTCTCTCGTCGTGACTTGCGCCGCGGCGCAAGACTGGAGAGACGAATCTGCTAAAGACAACTTTCATCGATTGGAGCAAAGTCAAGAGAGACCCATCGTGGTGTCCTCGGGAGAGTATCTCAACTTACTCACAGTCAAGTTCCGTCAAACTTTGGTCCACGAGTTCAGCTACAGGGGCTTGTCGATACAACGTACTCGGAAGAAAGAACGAGGGAGTGTTGAAGGACCTGCTCTTCGCGTGAGACGAGGATCTCTAAACTGAAACTTTGAAAGTAAATTCCTTTCGGATCCGCTCCTCGTCTTTCTCCTTCAAGTGATCCGTTTCGGCGTCCTCGGGTTTGGTGTGCACCCCCTTCCTTTGTCTCCTGTGTCGGGGTCGTCGGTTTCAACCTGTTTCTTCGGAATCTGCACTATTGACGCTGGACTCCATCGCATGACACTGACGCACGATAGCCGTTTTGTCGTCTAGTCATCTCTCTTGCCAGGCTTGCCTTCCTCGCCGGGAGGACTCTGAGAGATTCTAAAGTAGCTTTGCGATGAAGCATTTCAAACTAATTAGCTTTCTATATTACAATTTTACCTCTCGAGCTCGCCGATCCTGTAGTCTAGTTGGTTAGGGCACCGCATTGTGGTGTAGATTTCATCTTCACTTCTCTGCGATCCTGCGGAAACCCGTGTTCGAATCACGGCAGGGTCAAAAAAACTATTTTCTTTTGCAGTTTTCTCATTTTTTCTTTTTCTTTTCTGGTTCTCCCTCGCGAGCACGGCTCAGCAAACCCTGACAATTTTATCGTTCGCGCTCGAGTTCGAGTTCGAGAACAGACCCATGTTCTCGCGAAACCGCTTTGGGTTGTCACGCAGAAGCAATTTCGGTCCTTGTTGGCAACAGGAAGCTTGAGAATGTGAGCTACCACTGACTCTCTTTTACAAAAAGACTCGTTTCTATCCCAAGGGCCCTCACGTTGAAAGATTTCAAACAGAACAAAGCAACTGAAAAATTCCACTTTGACTTTGGAAAGAAAAGAAAACCCTATCTCTACAAACCAGGTGGAGGAGGTACAGCACCGTATTGACCGCTTCCACCTTTAGGAGGAGAATCTGCTGGAGGCGGAGGAGGGGGAGGCGCGGAACTGGGAGGTAAAGGAGTTTGTTGAGAATAACCTTGCTGGTGTTGAGCTTGAGGAGCTGCGTAGGGAGATGCGCTCGTCGGTGCTGCTGCTGCTGCTGCTTGTGGTTGTTGTGATCCATAAGCTGCATATGCTGCGTAATACCTTTTGCAAATTTAGAAAGAGAGATCATCAGCCAACAAGTCGTCGGGAGAAGGAAATGAAAGATCTTTAGACCCACTGAGTGTAATAAGCTTGAGAAGCTGGATCTAACGAGTTCCAATAAGCAGTCCATTGTTCAGTAGTCATTCCAGTCGAAGCGGCACCTGCTGCTGCGGTCGCTGCATCTTGAGATTGAGTTTGAGTTTGAGGAGAAGCTCCAGTTGGAGGACCCCCACCTGGCGGAGGAGGAGGAGGAGCTTCACCAGGCGGTAGAGGTGCAGTGAGTCCAGGTTGAGAGTACTGATTAGCCTAAGTAAGTGAACATACAGCCGAATTCGAAATAGATTAGTACTCCTCTTGAAGATATAGAAAATAGAAAAGGAGAGCTCTTTCGTACTTGGTAATTGTAAGGAGATTGGTTTTCTCCTCCAGGTTGTCCAACTCCAGGGTAATGAATAGGTTGACTGTATTGAGGTCCTCCACCTTGTTGTTGCTGTTGACCACCATATCCTCCCCCTTGTCCACCTTGTAACCTCAACCTTTCAGATTCTTCGTACATCTGTCTAGCTTCTGCATGTTTCTCTTTGACGGTCTCTACTAAATCTTTGGCGTATTCAACTGCCTTGTCGATCATTACTCGATCAGGTCCACTATTCATAATCGTTTTTTCTCCATGTCTAGTGTCAGTATCGAGTTTTTCAAAAAGAGGGAGAGGAGAGGGAGACTGAACAGCTCACGTGACGGCGATATGTAAAGGTTCTTGAGCTTCGATACCAGTATCAGTTTCTATATAACCAGAACCGATTCCTTTGATTTGCACCCTCGTTTGAGTTTCTTGTTGAATCCATTTTACGAAAAGTCCCTAGAAACTCCCCACTTCGATCGTCAGCTCGTTTCGACGAAAGAAAGTGTTCGACGAAGTACTCACACCAGGACCGACAGTCTTAGCCCTCACGTTGAAGTTTCGTAAAGGTTCAAATTCCAATGGAACTTTTTCTTCATCCCATTTCCTCCTCCCTCCGTAACCGTTGTCCCTCTCTCCGTGATGTTCAAACTTCCTACTTCGGTCGTACACTAGAGGTTGTAAATCTTGTGCGATCAAAGCTTCTACCGCTTTGATTCCTGCGTCTAGTTTCTCTTGAGTTTCAGCAGAAATGTGAAGGTAGAGAGCTGGATCTTTATCAGTTGCCATAGACTTGTCGGGGTACCATACACCTTTGGTCAAAACTGCTGCTCCTGTATCTGCTAGGATCTTTACACACACACGAAGAAAAAGAGGTCAGCTCCTGTGCGTGGAAAGGAGAAGAGGTTTCTTCTTCTCTTACTTGTTGTTGAGTAGGTCCTTTGGTTAGTAAGTATCGATTCCTCAAATCATTGATCTCGATATCTTTGAAGAATCTGTTTTCCCGTCACAAAGGACGATCAGTTCGTCGCTCGAGAGAGCAAGAGAGGGGGAAAAAGAAAAGAGGGAACTTACTCGAAATCTCTTCCAGCTGCTGCATCAGGTTTCGATTCGGGTACAGGAGGTTTCGGGTTGTATTGTTGTGCCAAACGTGCTGCGATAGCGGCTATTCAAAATACGAGAAAGGGGGGTAAAGGTTAGTGCGAAGTTTGAGTAGGTTTCGTGTTTGCGCCCTGACTCGAATCGACTTGAAGCAGGTCTTCCCCTGGCGACACCTGAGAGTATAACAGAGCTACTGTGCTTATAACGAGCGGCTCGTTGATTCGAATGCCCTCGAGATGAGGTTGATCTGTCCATCTCCATCTCTTTCTCTCCTTGCACGCGTCTTGTACGATTCTTGGTGACGACCCGTCGTGTAGAGTACATAGTAGCCTATGGTTAAAGAGTAGAGAACGTACCTGCAGCTTCGGCGGCTTTCTCAGCTTCAGTTTGAGATTGAGCGTTCCCTTCTCCTCCTCCTGCTCCTTCTACCTTGACTTGCTTGCTCGGTTCCCCACGATCTTCAAACTCGTTGCCGCGTTTGACTGATGACATTTCGGAGTGTGGTGAGAGAATGTACTCAGATGAGGGAAACAAACCGGTTCGAAGGAAGTAGTTTGTATTCGATTACTTTTCCCTTTCTAACCCTCTCCACCTATTCTTCCCATCCCCTCTTGAGCGAATCGGATCACTCACAGTAAGTCTCTGTAATTATCACTAAGCCTTGTATACTGTCTCCTCCCTTTGCCTACCTTGCCCTGAGGAAGCAACCCCACACTCTCTTTTCATTCTTGTCGATCACGAGCCCCTTCTGAGCCACGAACAAGGTACTGACGAGACTAGTCTATATCACTCTTATTTGAATCGCAGCTAGGAAGATCTCTCTCCAGTGTGAAAACAATTTCCTGAAAGCTCCAAATCAACTTGAACTTTCTCACCGAGGGTTTCTCACATTCCTCACGCTAGAGGACCAACATCTTTCATTTATCGATCTCCGACGATAGGCTTTGATTCAACGAGAGAGCGAAATAGCTCCACCCCCTCATCACATCAAATCCAGCTTGAGTTGTTATTCATGAGCAAGTTTATTCTTTTCCTTCATTCATTTCTCTCGCACTCGCTCACAATTGTACTCATCTCTCAAAGCGTAGGATGACGATCAACGACAACAACCTCCAAACCTCTCGTCGAGGATCTTCTTCCCCTACTCCATCCAACGCTACCGCACCTCTCCTAGTTTCGGAAGATCTTCATTCACTTTCCAATTCCTCCTCGGATGAAGGAGGTACTACATCAGATTGGTCTTCCCCTTCCTCGATTCAAGACAACGTTTCAGATGCAGAAGAAGGAGAAGCAGAAGACGAGGAAGGATTCGATTTGTTGGCATCTCAAGAACTTCGTCAATTACCTAGCGACTCTTCGAAATCGAACAACTCTTCTACAACACCAGCAGCGGCAGCAGAAGAACGTATGAGTTTATCTTTCCCAGATCCTATCAATACTACTACTACCGCAGCTTCTCTACCGACTACGGATGATTCAGACGACGAGGTAGTCACGAAGAAAACTACTTCTCGAGCTCGAGCTCGATCACCTTTACGAAAAGTTCGTCAAGATGTAGAGGACTCGATCTTGATCGATGAGGGTGGCTATTCTTTACTTCTTGATGCACCTCCTACTTCTTCTTCGCTCGAATCGGTTAGGAACACCTCGCAATTAGAACAAGAAGAAACTACTTCGACTCCCCCTCCCCCTCCTCCTCAATTCTCTTCGTCTCGTCCTGGGTTCTCAAAGTCCCCATCTTCCTCGATTATCAGAGTCAGTAAACGCTCCAATTCGAACAACGTTGCCGCAGGAGAAAAAATCGATAAATGGAGATCAACCCTGAACCTTTCTCCCTCTTCTTCCTCTCGTTCCTCACACAATAGTCCTTCGCCTGTCCCTTCATCTTCTATCAAAGCACATCTCACTACTGGAGACCGCGATATTATTGGCGATTCGATCGATTTATCTTCGGTTAATTCCTCTCAAACTGTCGTCCCTCTTTCAACTACTCCACTAGCGAGATCTTTACTCTCGACTCCTCTTAAGACAATTCAAGAAACAATCTCTCCCTCATCGGATCAAGAAAATGAAACGGCCTTTGACAAGAAGGTGAAGGAAGAGGTCAATCATTCTAGGAAAGCTTTGGATAGGATTTCAAAGTCAGAGATTCATCAGCTAGGAAGTAGAGACAAGGCGTGGTGGAATAGATTGATGGTAGGATTGACGGTACTCGGTGTAGTACTCGCTGGAGTTGGGAGTATAAGAGTTTGGAGGAATCAAGATTTAGCGACTAGGAGTCAATTCGAGCAACAGAAGAAGATTACTTGCAGTCGTTTGATTCCTCCAATTGAGAACGTCAACGATGGGGCAGCAGAATTAAGCTCGTTAGTATCGGTCAAGGTCGAATCAGATTCGACAGCTTCTCCTACAAACTCCGCTCTCGACGATAGCAACTCTCTTTTCTCTTCTTCGTCCTCTCTCGCCTCTCCTTCGGAGACGTTACTTCTCACTACGTCTACCTCAGCTCCTTCTATCGCTACCTCCTCCTCGACCACTTCTTCTTCTTCCCTTCCTCCGAGGATTGATCCACCATCGTCGTCTTCGATCTACAGGATCGACCCACCTTTCTCCCTCATCTCTCCACTCTCGTTTGACCCCTCAACCTCGTTGAAAGAGAAGATGTTGAACCACGCTATGAGGTGTCGTGCCCAACAGTCACTGACTCAATCCTCATTGATTTTGGAACGATTAAAAGTAATCGAAGAAGGAGGAGGAGGAGGAATTGGTAAAGTTTCAAAGAGAGGAATCAGGAGGATTAGGAAGAAGATCGAAAAGAGATTGTATTCTTTGCAACGAGAGGAGGAGGGAAACGAGTACAGAAGAAGAACGAGGAAGAGGAAACCTAGGACGATCCTCAATATTCAACCTTACTCAACTTCTTCCTTTGAAGGTTGTCAAGCCGAAGAAACGGAAGTAGCTGGTACGGTCGGAGTGGATCTCGAAGGGTTCATGAAAGGAACCTTCAACTTTTTCGGAGGTTTGGAGAAGAAGATTGAGAAAGAAGTCAAATCTCTCGTTCACCATGCTCAACAATCACTCGAATCATCTTCAGCATTACTCATCCCTCACGAGAAGCTCAGTCGTTATAGATCCGAGAAGTACCCCATCGTTAGAGATTATTATCGATCTAAGAAAGAACAGATCAAGTCTAGTATCGGTAGGGAGGGAGAAACGATTCGACAAGCCAAGAAAGGGATCAAAAGGGTTCAAGCTTTCGATTTCAAAGGAAAGACTCAAGCCATGGTATCTCGCATGAAGGATCAAGCTCGATTGATGAGAATGAGAGGCGGAATCGAAATCGAACGAGCTCAATTGGGGAAGAAGTGGAGGGAAGTTTTCAAGAGAGGTGAGAAACATGTCAAGAGAGCTGCTAGAGCTGTCAAGAAGATCGAGAAGAAGGATTACTGGCAAAGCAAGAGAGAGGAGAGGAGGGAGAGAAGGGAGAGGAGGAGGAGGGAGCAAGGCAAGAACAGAGGTTGAAAGGTTTTCTCAAGCAAGGTCAGCTCAAAGTTTCGCTTGCCTCGTTCCTTCCGCCTACTGACTTGGGTAAATTGAAAGACGTTCTCGCACACTAGCGAATCTACATTATTTCCCCAAACCTCTCTTCTTCGATTTTGTACACTAAGGGTTTTCTTTCTCTCCAAGTTTTGTCACTTTTCCTTTCTCTCTTTTTTTCCTTTGTACTGCTTCCCTCTCTCTTGTCGTTGTTCAGTGCCGTGCCGCCCCTTTTTCTGTCTCACACCGTAAAAAGCTAAAACACTTCACCTATTTTTTACTTGCCCTCTCCTTTTCTCTGTACATTTTACTCTCCCTCGTTCTCTCGCTCGTCTTTTCCTCTCTCGTCTTTCTTCGTCGATGTACAGTACTCATACACACTCTCTGTCCTCGTGATGCTGAGAGGTTGAGCTGAGCTTTCGGCATCGATTCACTGAATCGCTCGCAAGCAATGATTACGAGCTCGACTTATCGCTCTCTCGCCTGATACGAAGTCTCGTACAGACGCTGTTTAGAGGGAGGTAGAAAGCGAGAAACACAAGTTTTCAGTCGACGGAATCGAGAATCGTAACAATTCGAAAATCTTCAATCTGGATGGAACCTTTCTCTCGAACCAAGGGCTAGATTCACCGTTGTCGCCAACTCGGCTTCCTTCTTCGAGATACCATACCCACAACTGACGTGCCTACCTCCAGCGAACAATTGAGCATGCCATCCTTTCTCTCGATCGTAAGTGTGAACAATTTTGGCTTCGTAGCGACTGGTACGGACTGAGCTTCAAAAGCAGAACATTCCCAAGTCTCAAGGTTGACAACCGGAACTGCGAGCAGCGAACGATTTCAGGGCATTTGTATTGACCACGGGCGAGAGGAGAAGAAGGGGACTCACCAGTTCGTTTCAACTCGATCGATTTGTGCAAATGAAGCTCGTACTACGTTCGAGATCGTCTGTCACCCTTTTCGAATCCCCTCACCACCTTTGGCAACCCTCTCCATCGCGTTGCCGAGAGCTTCGTCGTGAGCTTCCAACTTCGTACCACCGCTCCCACAACCCAGCTCGATTCCTTCCCTGAGTACGCGAGCGTGCCATTGACGAGAATGAATATCGCTGTACTCAATTGTCGTCCTGGGAGCATTGAGATGATCGCAGCGGGGACACAGGGAAGGATCTACCAAGAGTGTCAAGTCTGATCAGTTTTTCGGAATAGTTTTTCTCCAGCTTACGAAGATTCGGTTCCACTCACTCTGGTTCGATGCCTTGCGTTTTGCCCCCTTTGAAATTGCCAGGGATTGTCTCCCTTCCCCTTTCCGTCGTTCCAGAGGGTCCATCAGTGTCGGGAACACGTCAAGAGTGAAAACCTCGGCGAGCCAAGCTCTGATGCGGTGATCTGAGCCATTCTTGTCCGCTTCAAGTAGAAGAGCTCCGATATGAGCTTCAAACAGGTCTGCACTCGTCTTCTGGTTGTAGTTATCCGGATCGCGAGGGACCTTGGTACCGAGTTTGAGCTTTTCGTGAAGTTTGTAGTGGTAGCTGAGGTAAGAAATTGTACGGTTCGAGAGAAGTAGCGTATTGAGTTCCTAAAGAGATTACGATCATGTTGTTAATCTTGCTTCTGTGGAGCTCTGACTCGTAGTAGCTGAAAAGTGAAGGACTCACGGCGATGGCAGAAGCTGAGAGGCCTCGAAACTGTTTCAATAAGGCTAGGCTAGAGCTGCGGCGGCCCCCAAGTATCTGTCTCCCAGTATCTCCAACGGTTCGTAAGACGAGTTGTTGATCTTCTCTCGCATCTGAACGGGGTCACGACTGAGTAAATCGGTGAAAACTGTTGAATGAGTGACCGCTTGTTCTCGGAGTACTGGATCGCTAGTCGGTAATAAGTCGGGAAGTTTAGATATATTTATCGGTAAGTGAGGATCTTGCCAGGCTCTCGGGATCTTTAGTTCGGATCGAAGAGTTTCGTAGCGATAAATTGGAGTTTGTTCAGTGATTCGAAGCTGTTGGGCAACATGACTTTGCGACATTTCTGATCGGGAATCTGAAAACGGGTAGGCAGACTCGATCAGAGGTTACTTGGAAAGATGGAAAGCGAAGCAAGGGGGACTTAGAGGAGACAAGAGAATTTACTGAAAACGTTTAAACGAGTACTCGCTTGAATTGATCACTCTTTGTCACCAACTCGTTCAACTCACTTCCAATCGGACAACTCCCGCGCACAGAGGCGTGTGTGAGCTCTTCAAGACCCCTCGAAAACGCGTCTTCCTCCTACAAGCGAACTCAGTGATTCATCTTGATCATTCATCTCTCACACCTCAACAAATGAGTGAGATCAGTTCAGTTTCGCCCGGAGATAAGTACATTGGGCTAGCACTAGCTATCAGTAGTTCAATAGCTATCGGGACCTCGTTCATCATCACGAAAAAGGTAAGAGAAATCTCGAAACGCGTGGCTTCACTCGCTCAACCGATCCCTCCTCTCTCTCTGTCTATACGGAATCTCGTCGGAACTCAATAGCGGTCTGACAGCAGCTGACGCACGACCTATCTCGCTGTATTCGCAGGGACTCATCAGTGCAGCGGATCAATCCGATGGATTCTCAAGTGACAGTTATTCTTACCTCAAGAACGGTTTGTGGTGGGCTGGAATGTTGACCAGTAAGTTTTTTACTCATTATCTTCGGGAAGTATGATATACGAGAGAATTACAAGAAAGCTGATTTTTTGGTTTTTACAACCTCTCGCGCCTTTTCGCGTTCTTGTCTATTCTCGAAAACAGTGGTAGTCGGAGAAGGTAAGCATCCACTTACGCACTACAAAAAGGTTTCTCGAGATGCCCAGAATACTGATTCGTATGTTGTCAAATTGGGGAAAAAAAAAAAATCTAGTCGCAAATTTCGCGGCTTACACTTTCGCACCTCCAGTACTGGTGACACCGCTAGGAGCTCTCTCAGTCCTGATTGGGTACGTACTACCTCTCTCAACGTCTTCAATCAATCTGATTCGAGCTGACGTGCCAAATTTGTACAGTGCCGTTCTCGCAGCTTTCTTCTTGGGAGAGAGACTGGGGCCGATAGGAATTTCTGGCTGTTCCCTCTGCCTCGTAGGATCCCTCATCATCGTTCTACATGCCCCCGAAGACAAAGAGATTGCGACGGTCGATGAAATTTTGGATTACGCTCTTCAACCTGGTTCGTCAAACGCTCTTCTCGATCCGTATCTCCTCCCTTCCAGCGATTTCGCTAACGTTCAGGAGAGTTCTACAGGATTCATGTTCTACTGTCTGGTAGTCTTATGCTATTCACTCTACGCGATTTACCGCATCGCACCGAAACACGGAACTTCGAACCCTCTAGTTTACATCTCGATCTGCTCTCTCGTCGGAAGCGTCTCGGTCATGGCAGTCAAAGGGTTCGGAGTCGCACTCAAGTTGACTTTCGCCGGTAACAACCAATTGTGGAGAGCTGGAACCTGGATTTTCGCAGTGACTGTCGTTGGTTGCATCGCAGTACAGATGAATTATTTCAACAAAGTAAGCTTGATCGTCTCTTTTACTACTGACTAATCGGACGCTGACCTAGCTTGATTTCTAGGCACTCGATCTATTCCCGACAACAGTCGTCAACCCTTCGTACTTTGTTGGATTCTCTTCTTGCACCCTCCTAGCTTCCATCATCCTCTTCCACGGACTCAACACGACAGGAGGAGCCAACACGCTATCCCTCCTATGCGGTCTATTCGTCATCTGTCTAGGAGTCTACCTACTCAACCTCTCGAGATCCGAAAACGAATCTTCAGCTCACCACATCCATCGATCTCTTTCCCATTCGTTGAGTGGTCACTCGTCTTCAGCAGGGATGAGACACAGTCTGAGTAACGGCGGTGGAAGATTGAGCATGCAATCGGAAGGGGACGAGTCGAGGAGGAGTACAAACTTGTACAGGAGTGGAGGCCTAATCGGTGGGGGAGTACCTTCGACGGAACCGGGAACGTTGTTCGATTACCATGGAGGAGAGGATTTACACCTTCAAAAATTCACACTGAGGGAGGAAAGTGATGAAGATGATTTCGCGGATGAGAGAAGAGGGTTGAGGACGAGTCGGTGAAAATTTCCCGAACTCTAATTGCTCTCTTTCGTCGAGAATCGTTTCAGAAAGGCTGGATTAGACGAACGAGCTTTTGTCGAATCTTTATTTTCATTTTTTTTTTCTCTTTCTTTTTTAGTTTTGTTTTGCCGATTTTCGAATACCTCTCCTTCCCTATTCATCTGTAAGGTACTCCCCTCTGTCCCTTGTTCTAGGCCCTACCTCCTGTACTCTCATCTGCTTCTTCACTTGTTAATATACCCCTTGCTGATTCTGTCTTTCTCATCACGACTCTCGCGAAATCACAAACAGACCGCTTCGAGAGTTACGTGCATTCGAGATGCTCTCTCCAAGGTGACCGGTCTCTACCCGACATAGCATGCGAAACGGTAAATTGCGAAAGAGCGAGAGAAAACGATAAGAGAACTAAAAGTGACAACAAGAAACGGCAAACAAACAAACACAAGACAGACGGAGAGGGACTGGGTGGAGACGCTATACAGGATGATCTGAGTGCTCATTCCAGTGACAATCAGCGGCTGTGCTTCAGGCGAGAGGGAGGCACAGAGAGGAATAGAGAACTCACCTATACGATCATTTCTTGAAGAGATTCGACGACGACGGCGAGAGTTGACAACTTGTGGAACTCTGCGACGTTCGCCGTCACTTGTAGCCTTCGCACCAACTCCTGCTTCGTTTCCGCCATGACGTATTCTCCGGAACAATCGCAAGTCGACCTGAGGTTTTCCGCTTTCATCGTTTTGCAACGACTGCAACGTAAATCTTGAAGTTGGTACGAGACGAAGCGACGCTGGAGAGATTCGATGACGAGTGCTTCGATTGATGAACGGTCGTATTCGGCGGTACAATTCTCGTTGAGACACAACCAAGGATGGTCTTTGATGAGAAAATTGACGTTTCGACATAAATCGAGATCTGAGAAAGAAAAAAACAACGTGTGTCAGCACAAGACGATGAGAAAAACCGAGAAACGAAGGTTAAGGCTCACCTCGAATCGAGTTGCAAAGTTTGCAAACGACCATTGGAACTTTGAAAGCCAAGCAAGGGTTGTGGAAAACCGCTTCCCTTGCAAATTCCCTCACTCCAATTAGGTCGAGTAAGTTGCGTTTGAGCACGACGACTTCTTCTCCTACATCTTTCGACAAAGCGAGGACTGCACAAGTCGTCTTGATGAATTCGAGTACGGGATTCTTGAGCTTGAGATGGGAACCGGGTAAGACTGGGAATTGGAAAGCTTCTGGATCCTCCTTGTTCGCGTATCGTTCTTTGAGTACCGCGACAGCTTTGAGAAGCTGTCGAGTGAGTCCCTCACTGACGAGAGCTTTCGCTGCGTCTTTCCCGACATCTCCTTTCTCGATCTCGTTGAGAGCTTGAGTAGGTTTCAATGCCGAGTTGAGTCCGTTCTGTAGGAGGCGTAGAGGAGTTCGGAGGTCGGAACCTTGTTGTCGTTTCGCTGAGAGCATGCCGTGTACGAATCGACCGATGACTGATTCGAAATCTTGTTGAACGGCGAGGGGAAGGTACGTCGAAATATTGAAGTGCATCTCAACCGTGACGTCGTTCAGAGGTTCCTCGTCGAGTTCTGGGTGTGCGCAGATGATTCCAGCTGAGTTGGCAGCGTCCATCCAAACTAGTTGATCCCAAAACTTGATAATATCGAGCTGAACGTAGCGGAAGAGCTCCCGAGTCGTGACTGAAGAGACGATATAGTTTGCGTAGGCGTAGGCGGTGGAAGAAGAAGGTTTGGAGGTAAGGAGGAACACACGACCGAAGTCGGCGTGAATGACTTCGGAACCTAGACGACGGAATTCTGCCAACAACTGGGAGAACGTCTTGCGCATGAGGCCATGAACGAATCGATAGAGAGCTGGGTCGTAGAGTTTGGCGCTCGGGGAACTGATCCACCTCCAGAAGTGTTGGAGTAAGATGTGATAGTGCTCTCCTCCAGGTTTCGAAGATTCGATCGACCATCCTTTGAGCATCGATCGCAGCATGTTGAACGTCTGAGTCGGTAAGATTGCGTCTCCGAGAGCGTGAGGTGCGTGAGCGGTACCTTTTGCGTAGTCGTCCAAGTTGTGAGCTCCCTCGTCGATTCCAGTTCCTTCTCCTCCTTCGAGTTCGTACACGAGAGCCGACTGCAGAACTGCGTCGACAGCCAGATTCTTGATCTCTACTTCCAGACAGGCGTTCGAGTAACAACCAGGTCGACCGATTTCTGGATTCGCGAGTTCGTCGGCGAGGGAGGCTGCGTTCGCGTCTGCCTCCCTACCTCCCAGATCCGGACGAGCTCCTGCGGACCACCAAAGCACGAGGTCAGCCTTGTGGAGTCGGCGAGCGAAGTCGATGTCGGCGAGGAAGAAGGGGACGTCTTGTTCGAGATTTCCAACCGGAACGTCGAAACGGTCCGCGAGGTCGATCCGTTCCTTGATCCAAACTGAAGCGTGAAGGTAGTGGTGGATCATCTTGCGACACGCGGGAGCTTGCCAGGCGAGGGCTGAAGGGAACGCGTTGTCGGCTCGAGAAGATTGAATCGTAATGAGAGGGAATTGGTTTGAACCGGGAACTCGATCGTCGAAGTAGGAACGAGGTTTCGGAGAGTGAACGACGAGGAGAGAAGCCATTGATCGTTGGGAGGCGAGGTTGTTGAGTTCGCGAGAGATGGCACGAAGAGCGATGTCTTCTGAGCTTGGGTAATTGACGTCGACTGAAATTGACTCGTTGTACTCGAAGACTCCTACTGCTCGTTTCGCCGACTTGTCGTTTCGCAGCCTTTCCTCCTCGATTTCATTCTTCCTGCGAAGTTGATCGGCGTAGTATTTTTCAAGGTTGGGAACTTCTCGAGCCTTTCCTCGTTCGACGACGTAAACTTTGACAGCGCCAGTAGGAAGGAAGAGACCGAAGACGTGACGGAAGTCGTTCGTAACGTGGAAGAGATAGGTGTAACGAAGGTTGCGGCCTTTGTCGAGGTATCGACGGCGACTGAGGGAAGATTCCGATTTCTTGAGATCGTCGAGTGCGAAATGTCGATCGAGACCTCGATTGAGGGTGACTCCTCTGCTAGCATCGGGTACACAACTCGAACCCAGGCGGAGGAGAGCTCGGACGATGAGAGGGACCTGAAGTTCGTAAGCTCCATCGACGTTCGGACCGTGAAGGAGTTCAGCGTAGAGTGCTTCGTCTCGAACGTAGTCATCCTCCGAAGTTGTCAGTCGTACGAGGTTGAGCGCTCTTTGATTCCTCGGAAGGGTTCTCGAGATCGCTTCAACTTCGCACGACTCGGGGAAAGCGCTTTCGTCGGTTGGGAGGTCGATGAAGTTGATCAGGAATTGACGAGGGATACGTAGTCGAACGGATTGTAGGGTGTCACGGATGAGTAGCCACATCTTGAACTCTCCAGGTCGATCCGAAACGGGAGAAATTTGGACGATGTCCCAAACCGAGGAAGTGAGCATGCTCGATTGTTGGTTCATCATCGATCCGAGAGTACCGTTGCGGGATCCGAAGCCTCCTCCTCCTCCACCGAGACGATTTGCCGCGAGTAACTCTTTGCGCTTCTGTCGCCAGATAGGTTTCATGTAAGCGATCCAACCCGAGTAATCCTTTTTGATATCGGGAACGTTGACTGGTTCGGGAGTCGATTCTCGAACGATGACGACGGAAGCTTGGTCGAGTCGAGCTTGAGCTTCTTCCTCAGGGGAGCGAACGATAGGTTTCTGACGGGAGAACATCTCGTCGACTCGGTGTTGTTTGAACTTGTCGTCGAGACTTGCGACTCGTCGAAAGAGCCAGTCGGGGTGACGAATGCGTGGAACCGGGTTGGCGACTTTCTGGAGAGCGGCGGGAATCGTGATGAGTTTCTGCACGACGGAACCGAGTCGTTCGATGTAGTAGTCCCAGTCGAGGATCGATCGAAGTTCGAAATCTTCGAGAGAGTTGTCCTTGAGCCACTTGCGGAGGAAGTGCCGTTTGACGCTGAGTTCGGCGGAGAAGATGGCGACTGGTACAGCTCGTTCCGTGACTGGAGCCCCGATCGGTTTCGAAGAGATGATAAATTTGCAAGCGAGACCTTTGTCCTTGACCATTTGTTCTCCCAAGAATTCGGCCAGTCGACGAGCGGTGCTGATCGAGGTGGATTTTTGACCTGCGTATTCGGCGAGAGTTTTGGACATTGAACGGTTCTCGGCGATGAGGTCGACCAGTTCTTCATCAGGTAGACTGTGAGCTTTCGTGAACAGAACGTCCAACCATTTATCGGCGACGGTGGCGACGGCGGCGTAACAGTCCTTGAGGGTACCTCCGAGCAGGAACTTTTCGAAGATTTGAGATTGGAAAGTCTTGATCAGTTGAAGTTCTCCTCGACGCTTGACCTCGAAACCTTTCAATTCTGCCAGAGATCCATCCTCGTTGAATACTGCGTATCGCTTCTTGAGTAGTTTGTCCTCCTCCTTGGAAGACGGCAAGATCATGGCTCGGTAAGGTCCATCGAGTTCGAAGAAGATCGAGTTTTCGGAACGAACGACCATTCTTCCATCTTCTCCTGCTTCGTGATATTGCTCGTTCGTGAAGTCCTTGTGTACGAGGTGATTGAGCATCGTGCAGGGGTACGATAGTCCGAACTTGCCGCCATTCTTCAGTTTAAAGGTGAAACCTGGTAACAACTCGATTCAGCTTCGGCACTCAACGAGAACGGAGGTAGAAAGAAAGGAGAAAGTGCTCACCATCGGGGAAGGTACTCGGTAACATGCACCAGATTCCATCAGTATCGAGTTCGAGAGGTCGACCGATTTGTTCTACCAATTTCCTTGCCATCTGAATAATCGCAGCTCCCGTCAAACAGGTGATACCAGCCATCTCCATCGAGTGCCACCTAGCTCCTTTCCTCATGACGTAGCCGTAGAACGAATTGAGGATACATTTGTGGGCGAGTTGGAGAGAGTCGTAAAGAACGATCATTGATTTCGCTTCGACAATTTCAGAAATCGATCCTCCCGAATTGGCCTTGTCTAGGTTCTTCTTCCAATCCTTGTGCAGTCCTTTGTAGGTGTAACGTCGATCTCGGAAAGTTCTGACAGTGTCGATGTAGAAAGGGTTCTCGCGTTGACAAATAATCGTCTCTTTCGTTTCGATCTTCGTCTCCTTCTTCTTTGCGTAAACCTTTTGAGAGTAGTCTCCGAGTCGCTTGTGCAGGAGGGAGGTCTGTTCCGAAGGTGACAAGTCGTTGAACCTTCGTTCAGGCTTGCCGGGCCATTTGGGAGGAAAGGTTTCTTGTTCGAGAGCGTTCCGAACCATCTTGAATTCTCCTAGAGCTGCCGGAAAGTATTCTCCCCTCCATGCCCACTTCATCTTCCTCTGACACTGTTTCCCTGGTCGATTGTAGTCGCAAGCGGCACAATCTGCTTCCGTTACTACTGAATCCGGTTGTAGTCGATTTGACAACATGATGTTCGGGTACATGGCAGCAACGTCGAGATGGTAGATGAGAGGAGTGTCGGAGCGTAGAGGGTTGTCACGAAGTTCTTCGAGCATGGCGACGATTTGACCTTTGACTTCGTCGTAGTTTGCTACTTCGTCGACCGAGATTGGTTTTCCTCCTTCTTTCGCGAGAGCGAAGGTGAGAGCGTCGTCTAGATCGTCGATGAGCTAGTTTGGAGAACTCGGAATCAGTTTTGACTTTGCAGGGGAGGGAGAAAGAAAAGGGTACGAACTTGTTGAATAGCACTCGGAACGATCTTGAAGTCGGTAGAGATATCTGAACGGAACACACCAGCTTCGAGAGCTTCGACGTGACCTCCGACGTAAGTTTCTGATTCGAGTAGATGTCCTTCGTACATGTTGCTCTGCGATTCAACGTGACGGTTCGGCATGATAACCTCTGATCGATAAGCTTCAACCTACCGGGTTTGCCGTGAATCTCGTGAGCTCAATGATCTTGATCGGAAACGAGGATACGAGTGAACTGACCATGAGAAGAGTTTCGCAAAGAGTTCCTGAACCTTTTCGAAGAACTTCGTCGGGATTGAGAGGAATAATGTTGCAAAGTGAGAAAACGAAAGGGTGAACGTATTTCATGTAGAGGTAATAGGTTGCGACAGCGTCCGAAACCGAATATTGAGCAAGTACTTGAGGTTGTTCGACAGCATACCTTTTTTTCCACGAAAAGGCAATAAAAAAAATGGTCACCTTGAATTCGTCTCTCTCAACGGACGGAACGAAAGTACTCACGGTGTCATCAGCTCTGGATCTAGTTCTATCGGGTTGTATCCCAACTTCGCTACGGTGACGGCTTTGAGACCTTGACTACCTTGAGGGAGATAAGAATCTCGTTTGACCCATCTAGCATCGCGCAACGAATTCGTCAGCTCAAAGTTCTTTTCTACTAGTAGTGTGAGAGGTGAGAACAGACTTACCGGAAACAATCCATGTGAACACAACTTCGACTCTTGAACTCTTCTTCTTGATCCTTCATGAATCCAATCTCTTGGTACATGTCGATTCCGTGTACCGAAGCTCGAGCGAGGAGGAAAGGGAAATCGAAAGAGTCTCCGTTGTAAGTGGCTACGACAGTCGGTCTCGCTTCTCGGAAGTGCTCAAAGAACCTTCGAATTGTCGCAGCCTGAAAAGTAATCATTCGCGAGTCAGCTTCCGAGAAATCGTCGAGTGAAATTTTGAGAGAGGAATCACCTCGTCAGCTTCGTTGAAGATCACGAAAGGTCCTTCGTAGTCAGGTTTCGGTGTGTACTCGAAATCTTCGATATCTGAACTAACGATTTCTCGATTTGTGATGAGGAAACCCTGGAATTGGACAAAGATTCAGCTCGACCATTCGAGAAGCGCGAAGAGAATGAGAGAGGACTCGATCTCACCTGACCGTCGATCATGTAAGAGATCATCATGACTTGATCGGTCAGTTGATCCGGGAATTTGAGAGGAGCTTTCGTAGTCTCGATATCGAATGCCAGCACGACAGGTTCTGCACGAGCAACACGTTCTTCGAGTCTTCGGAAAGAGATTTCTCCTCCTTCTTGAGACGGAGTGACTTCGTACCATAATCCGACACGAATGTCTAAAAGGAAACGTAAACAAAAGTCAGAGACTTTGCATCGTCACCAGTTAAAACGGAGAACTTACTCTTGTCGATAGCTACTCGCAGGTAATACGGTACATCGTATTCTCGAATATCGAGAATCGCATCTTCCGGTTTGCCTTGTTTAGCTCCAGCCTCTTTCGCGAATCCTCCTCCTCCTTTTCCTCCTGCACCTCCGGCTCCAAACGCATCTTCCATATCGTAATCCATTCCCAAATTGGCAAAGTTTCCTTCTGATGCTACCACTTCGGCGTACGTATCGACTGCGTCTAAGCGTTCTCGATTCTTTGTCGCGAGAGGAAGAATTTCTCGTCGAACGGTGAACAGATCGTTTTGGTTTCGGAAGTAGAGAGCGATGTATTCTCGTCGATAACCCAAGAGATGATTCGGCTGGAGAACGCAGCAGGAGGTCAGCTCGGCAGAGGGGCGAGAGCGAAAAGGGAAACGACAAACTAGTTTGAGATCTTCTTTTCTCACTCGCTTCAACTTTGTAATGAAATCTTCGTACTTTCTCAGTAGCCATTCTTCGACTTGACCTTCTTGACCAGCCTGTTATGAAGCGGAAAGGGGAAGGTGTCAAAGATTTAGCGAATTGATAGATCGAGGGATCGTCTGAAACGGATAAAAGCTCACCCTCGTGGCTATGTAGAAGTAAGGCTCGTAAGAGATTGTGCTCTTGAACATTGCTCCATCATCTTGGATAAAGTAGTAATCGACTCCAGCTTTCGTTGTAACTTTCGCACCTGTATCGTCAATTACAAGAGTCTGCGTAAATCACGTCTCGGGGTGAGTCTCTTTCTGCTGTGTCCCGACTCGACATATAGAGGGAGAATTTACCTCTTTCATGTTGACCAGCCAGCCTTGCTGAGGAGCTCCCTGCGAGAATTTGGGGAATCCTAGTTTTTCATCCAACTGATCCCAAACCTGAAGTACTCGAACCAAGTTTGGTCAGTTTTCAGCGCGCCTTCCAACTCGCGTGAAGGGTAATTGTACTCACCTTCGAGTCTTCTTGACGATCATCGAGTCTAGTTCCGTCTTGTTCAGTTTTGAGAATAGTTCCTCCGGTATGACCACCTCTCCCTCTTCCTCTCCCCCTACCACGCCAGCTACCTCGTTGACCGTTTCCACCTCGTCCTGCAAACTTGTTGAACGCTTTGCCCATGCTACTTCTTCACCGAGCTGATCAAGGAAGACGCGATTGAACTCGACTTTCAAGCGAGAGGGTTCTTGTCGGGCCCAGGTGAAAGTGAGGATCGGGTGATGGTAGCTCTGTTCAGTACTTCTTGGGTGTGGTTGCTTGGCGTGAGAACTTTCCAGTGGATTGAGAGGGAAGAGAAAGATAGATTCAATGAAACGCGTCGTCGAATTAATTTGGGTCCTTTCTCCTTTTTCCGCTTGAGCTAATCTGATACAGAGAGGCAGTACAATATGCTGTACTCTACGCGATCTCGTGTCTTGTGTAATTTCGACTAGAGAGCGGCCCAAAGTCGACAAGTCCAGTCGAGCTGAAGTCTCACTCTCTCTCCACCTGATCGGTCTCGCTTTGATCGGACGCTCGAGATGAGTAAGAGGAGGCGAGTAGCTGCTGTAGGCAATGAGGAGAAGTCGCACAACTCGACCAGTGACCTCGTCGCTCTCCTCGAGAGTTCATCAACAAACTCTCGGTACGAATCCACCTCCGTTTCTTCTGCCTTGACGAAGCTAACATCGATTGTATTCTTTCCACCTCTAGACCATCTTCCTTCTCCCCTACAGCGAATTTGATTGCAGTAGCCGGTCTCCCCTCTCAACCTTCTTCCACATCCGAATCTCTCCTCTTCTCGCCCTCGACTCTCAGCATTCCAGAGCCACTCCAACCGCTCGCTATCCATCTCACATACCTCACAGGTCCTTCCTCCGCCTCGATCCCTCGTCTGAACTTTCGACTCGAGCTTCCCCTCCTCCCTCCCTCTCTTTCGATCACTGCCTCAAACCAGATCAAGCTCTTATCTTTCTCTCCCGATGGAGCCTACTTGCTGAGCGTATCGGGATCGACAGACGCAGAGAACGATGGAACAGATGATTATTTGACCGTGTTCGAGCAGAGTGAAACGGGTTGCATCGATCAATGGACGATGGTGTTGCATGAGCAGGCGGCAAGGTTCGGAGCGAGGGGTAACAGCGCAGCAGCTACTTTTGCACCAGGTACGGATGGTAAAGAAGTGATGAGCGTGAGGTGGGTAGGAGAACCGAGATCCGTAAGCAAACCTCTTGCCTCGCAATTGAGCTCGATAATCAGCTCCCTCTATTGACTCGATTGCTGATTTTGACCTTCGTCTATAGTGGTTTCCGAACCCGGAATACTCGTCTCGGGACGAGAACAAGGCAGGGCAGAAACCTTTCTTCTGCGCTCCTCCACGATCTTCACCCTTGAGCGGCGCAGCTTTCGTAGCTGTGTTATCATCTGATGAGGTGAGCATCCTTGTTCAATATGATATCCGCGCAGTATCAAGCTGACGAAAGTTGTTATTATCAGATCGTTTTCGTTCACCTTCCTCGAACTTCGCCTCTCCTGCCCAACATCGTTTGTATGCCCCTCAATCCTCCACCTTCTGCCCTCGTGTCGCCTTCTTCCAAGAACTCAGATCTGCCAGAAGTTACTGCCTTGTCACCTTCTCGACGAGCGCTTTCACTTACTGCCGTTCCAACTCCTCCAACTTCTCTCTCGACTGCGATGAATGCAACTCTCCCAATAACCTCCGGAGGAGGTGCTTCAATGACCAATGGAGCTGTTCTGGGCGGACCTGTCGATCAACCGACTCCGACATCTCACATTTCTCAACTCGTCGGTTCTCTCGTTTCGACTCTCCCTTCCCTCGATGCTTCCCTTCCTCTCCCTATCGCTCCTTCTCCGGCAGCCGGAGCTGGAAATGCAGCTCTAAAAGAAGAGTTAAGAGCAGCAGAACTGGCAAACTCGATTGATGGAGAGAATCCTAACGGAACGAGCAAACGGAGGAGGAGGATCAGGTTGGCGGATATCGGAGCTGTCAGAGGGTCCAGAATGACTAGCGAGGCTGGGTTGACAACTTTTCTGGTAGCGACTCTCACGAGGAGGTCAAGATCAAAACCACGACGACCTGTTTCTTCGACAAACGAGAATTCGATTTCTTCGACGCAAGTGAAGCAAGAACTATCAAACGGAGCAACCACTCAAGCCATACCTGACTCCACTACGAGTCTTGTCAACGATCTCGGAATCAACATGAACCTCGATGAAGAGAACTTCGATCTCGCAGCTTTAGATGGCTTCGACTTCACTTCCCTCGATGCAGCATTCGGATCATCGTCAGACACTACTGCGAAACCGACCGTTACCGTGAAAGACCCTACCTCACCCGAGAAGAAAGGGTCGATGGACGAGAGTCAAGAGGATGTAGCGAAAGAATGGGAAGAATGGGAGAGAGAAAATGCAGATTCCCAAGGCGAGGCGGAGCAAGATGGGAAAGACCGGTGGAAAGTGGAATTGAGCGAGGTAAAGATTGATATGTTGAATGCTGACGGCCCTCGTAAGCTTCTCGAACCGTTCTCGCAAAGTGATTATCATTAACCCGTTCTCGCACTGTAACTGCAGGCCTAACTGTCAAACCTCAACCTCATTTCTATGCTTCTCCGCCTAATTTTTCCTCAGATGACACGGATCTTGGAGAGGATAGTCAGATTCGAGATGCTTCGATCACGCATCTCGTTTTCCTCGAGGACAATCAATTTTCACCGAACGAAACATCATCAACAGCCGGGAGCGAGTCATCTGTAGATCTGCGGTTACTGACTGTATCTACCTCATGCTCGAATCGTATGTGCCTCTGTATCTGTCAGCCTCGACCGAATATCTCTAACCCTTTTTCGTTGGCTAGACTCTCCTCGAACTTCGCTAGCGAGCTTTGACTTCTCGAACGCGCCTTACGCTCTCAGCGAAGCCTTCTCCCATCTCGAATGTCGGAAAGCGGATGTGCAGAACGTCGAACTCGGAGAATGGGTGAGCTCATCTTCTTTTCTCAATTGCTTCTCCGTACGCTAACTAGATCATGATCTCAGTCAACGCGATTCGTCTCGGAAGCTGCTCTACCACCCTTGACGGTGCTAACATCGATCTCTCCCCGTTCGATCGGAAGAGATTTGGGGAGTTTCGTCGCCGTCGTCGCTGAGCCGAAAGATTTCAAGGAGAAACGCGAAGAAGCCAAATGGCACAGTAAGGTCATCATCCTGAGCTCGTAGGTCGAAACTTTGCTTCTCCAATGCGCCTGGAACAGATCCTGACAAGTGTGTGAGTACACAGCGAGACGTTACGATTTCTGGACTCTGAGAACGAGATCGTTCTTCCCGATTCAAGCTGTAAGCAGTCCTTTCTCCTTCAAGCCTCTCCGATTCTGGAAAAAATCTCTGATTGAAGTGCCCCTACTCGGCCTGTAGTCTACCCCTCGATCGTTCTTTCCCCCAATGCGGCTGTCGTAGTTTGCCTACCTCGCGCGACTTTGTCTTCGGGACCTCGACCTGTGATTGCAGCTTCTCCTTTCGCCACTCGAGACTGTGCTTCAAGAATCGCTCTCTCCTTGATCAAGCAATCAGACACGTCGGATGTGAGCGGAATCGCATTGAGCGATAAGGGCGATTGTACGTTTTCCTCCGCTTGTCGTTTCGAATCCTTTGAAATCTGACCCGACTGCCGGAATCTTCTGATAGCTCAATTCTTATACGATTTACTCGACGCCACTCATTCGCTTGTCCAAGCTCAACTCCCGCCGAATCGACCTCTCTCCAATACCTCGATTCAGTTTGATCTTCTCGGTATTGCAGCCTCGCTACTCGCCTCTTCTGCCCCGTCAGACACGCAAGCAAAGATAAAGATCGATTTCGCACAAGGGCTGATTGATTGTGCGGCAGCACTCCGAGCATTCACAAAGGTTGAGAAGAAGCATCGGGGATCGACAGAATCGAATGGAGCTTATCGATGCGAAAGAGGTGAGTCTTCGAGCCTAGTATAAGGCTTATCGATGCTGATACGATCTTTGTACATCATCGCAGACGCACTGTGGCCTCTCGTAGGTCACTCGACTTGGTACAGCGGATTCATCGAGCGCTTGATTCGAGAAGTTCTTGATTCCTCAACGTCAGGTTAGTGCAGCCTTGTTCCTCATTCCTTCGGAAACCAACTGACTTCGAGTACCCTTCAGGTCCACCGAGTCCGCTGCTGCTACACTTTCTACATCCTCTCGCCCGTTCTCTCCACACTCGTCTCTTTTCCTCGATTTCCGGTTTCTCTTCGACGCTCACTACTCTCGCCGCGACTCCAGAAGCGGGAATGAGTGTAGTTGAACAAGAAACGATGGATCTCGCAAGTCAAATCGTTGGAGATGCCGTACGAGGAGGATTCGAAAAGTGGAAAACTCTGATGGACAACATCGCGGAAGTTGAAGGTCTCGATCAAGGTGAGCTTAGCCCTCTTTCACTCGCTGAGTAGCCAGGCGTAGCATAGCTCACAGAACTTCTCGCCGACTGCAGGGTCCTTATTCGGTTCCAGTTTGTCAACTGTCACGATCCCTCAAACTTTCTACCCCCACACGACTAGCGTCCTCTCTTCCCTTCGAGAGGCCTATCCCGATCTCGCACCTTCGGCAAAAGACTCTCTCCCTTCGCCTCCGACATCGCCCGCATTTTCAGCAATGACCGAATTGGACGCAATTCGCAAATGTCAACTTCCGAAATCAACAGTCGAGCAACAGACCTCACCACAAGCGATGATGAAGCAGTGTCTACGATGTGGCAGAAAGACCGGAGCGGTTGGTGCTGTCGGTGTCGAAGGAGTTTGGGCAAATTTCGAAGAATGTTGGAGATCTCGATGTGCATGCGCAGGTTTGTGGAGAACGCTTTGAATGAATGTATTTCTCAAAGGTTGAAACCAGCCTAATTACCCTCTACTGTTGCAATACCCCCATCATTCAGAATCAGAATCATTACGGAAACGAGATCGTCTACTCCTCGTCTTACTCATTTCGTACCAGGCAAACTCGTCGTGATCTTCGTCTCCTTCCTGCTTTCGATCGGTCCAACCGTTTCCGTAGCCAACTATTCCAGGTCTGCTCATCATCGGCAGCCTCCGCAACCCGATTCCATCTGGGATTGCGACCTGCTCTTGCTCGTGGTGAATGTGCGAGAGACCTTGACTCGATGCCCAGAACCGAGGATGAACTGGAATAGATCGCGAGATGGGCCAGACGTCTAGAGCGAGGGTTGCGAGGAAGCCAGTAAGGCTGAAACAACTAGTCCATTCCAGGATGCTAGAAGCAGCTGTGTTAAACGGGGCGAGAAGACATCAGCGACAACGTAGATTGAGGAGATAGTCGAGACTCACTCGTGATGCGATAGCACAGCTGATACTCTACGTCGATGAGGCTCGAGTGGCAGAATCGATAAAGTAGCTGCGACGTCGTGCCACAGCTTATGAAAAGCCAAAGAAAATTGTACTTGAGGAACGATCCCATTCTCAAATCATGTCGATCGGGGCTTGGGAGGAGGTAGAAAGTCAGCCGCGAAACAAATGATTGAATGAGAGGAGAAAATAGACTCTTACTGCTCATGCCACAAATGCTCGACTTCGACGCAGTTGAGGAGTTCACACATTGCAATGAAGACGAAAAAAGATGCCTTGAAAAGTTTGTGAAGTCTCGGAAACTCCATCAAGTCGCTTGAGAGCGTTCAACATTGAGTTTGTCGAAAATTTCTGGAAAATGTGAGATTCGAAACGGTGACTCACAAAATCGATACACACATCAAAGCGACACTAGCGCAAGCTCCCAGGATACAATCGAGTACGCCGACTGCTATCCAAAGCCATCTCTCCTCCGTAGCTTCGATTAGAACCCGCTTGAAGCGAAGGAATCGTTCTTGTTCGAGACTTTGCATGAGGAATACTCCAGTCGAGATGGCTCCGAAGAGGGTGATCGTTCTATGATAGCTGATAACTTCCGAGACTGAAGGGATTGCGACGTTTGAGCTATGAGTGAGAGCGGAAGAGGGGGAAAACGAAAATAGTCAAATGTAAAGCTTTACTTGGCTATCAGAGCAGGACCACGCTCACATGGGATACCTGATCATCCTATCTTCGAAGATCCAGGCGAATAGTAACTAGTGAACAGTTGGAGTTAGCGCACTCGATCACCCTCGCCCGGATATTCTGCGCCCGCTTACCAAGATGAGAGTTCCAACCCAACTTGCTGTCGCGAGAATCGGTGTTGCACGTATCCAAACCCAGGTCCAGGTGTTGAGCGGTGAGACTTTCTGCTGTGTTTGGATCTGTTGAAGAGTCCGATAGAAAAGTGAATGGCTATCTTTGGTTTCTTGATCCGATTCAGAGTTGTCTGCACTTGCTACAGTCCCATAGCGCTGTGGCCATTCACGTCGGATGAAGAACATGGCAGTCCGGAAGAGGGGAGAGAGAAGTAAAGGAAGACTGAGGCCCCTGCAATGTCTGTGCGGGAGGAGCTGAGCTTGTCCGCGGAACACTTCGGAGACGAAGCCGACGACGACAACGATATAGAGGAGAGCGAGAGCTGTAGAAAAGTTCATGTCGTTGCAGATTTGAAAGGTTCAATTTTCGACAAGCAAAACGTACTCCCTCGTCGAAAAAGCGAATTTGAGAACTGTGAATAAGCAAGAGATTAGCACACAGCTCAGTATATCGAGCACTGATACTTAAGCTGCCCGAGATTGAAAGCACAGAGAGAGTGAGAAAGGGCTAGGAAAGGAACTTACCATCGCCGCTTTTCAACTCGTAGAATCGAGAAGGTGGCACTGCTTCATCATTCACCATCGTACCATTTGCTGAATCGAGATCAATGATGAAAGGTCTACAGAGAGTAGCGAAAAATCAGCTTTGTTCGGAGAAAGTCAGCCCAGTCGTCATAAAACTCACTTTGTCAAGCTTTTCGTATCTCCGAATTCATTTCTTTCTGTAACTTGTCGGAACTGCAGTACCGCATGTTGCTTTGAGGAGGAGGGGTGATCTATAGGGATGTCGGCAACCTGTGGAGATGACGAGTCAGCGATGCGAATTTGCGCGTGTGAATCCGAGGAGAGAAAGTTTACGATTCGATCTCTTCCGACGAGGTAAGCTGACTGTCGATGAACGTGGAAGAGTTCTGTATCCTCGACATCTTATTAGCTTGGGAGATTTGGCGTCTGCCGGAAAACGAGAGAAGAAACGCACCAACTTGTTCTTTGCCTTTGAAAACATACAATCTCCAGTTCCTGACAGGTTTCCTCGCTTCTGGCGGTTCATTGTATTTGAGCACAACGCCTCTCAAGGTACTGTCGAGAGGTCAGATACAGTCAGCTAACGTTCGAAAGCAGGAACGAGCGAACAAGGCGAGAAGAACTGACTTTGTTTCCGCTGCTAAAGCTCCTGACTGTTGGAAATTTGGTTCGATCGGTTTCGAAGGAGCTTCGACACCTTCTCCATCTTTCCTGACAAGAGCCTGTTGCGAAGGAAGTGCCTGCGAGGGTCTCCCAGGAGAGGTTGTTCGTTTTCCCCATCCTCCGTCTCCTCCCTCGGACTCGCGTTCCCTCCCTTTCCCATTCTTCCTGTCATCTCTAGAGGGACCTCCTGATCTTCCTCCAGGAGATCTCGACCGACGACGGTTGTCTCTTCGATCATATTTCTCATCTCTATCTCCTCTCCTGTCTCCCCTCCTCTCGTAACGGTCTTGGTCGTAGTCTCGATTGCTCTTATTCCTTCTGTTGCTGTTGCTGTATCTGTCTTCGTCCCGGTAAGAGCGAGAAGCGGGGGAGCGAGATCGTCTCTCCCCTCCTCGGGAGGTTGAAGGGCCTGGTGAACGACGGCGAGAGGGTGGAGGTGAGGGTGATCTAGGTGCCATACCGGAAAGTCGAGGAGTAGTTGAAGTAGAGTGAAGAGATGAGAAGTAAAGGAGAATGATCGCATCGCTCAACCTGTTCGCAAATTTGTTCCAAAGCTCTCCTTCTAAACCGCTATCCGCGCAAGAGTAAAATCGTGTGTACTTAAGACTACTTGATGAATAATTCGATACAAAAAACAGGATGAAAATGATATAATAACTAAATATTCTTTCTTCGCAACTCCTGTCCGACAATCGAGACGGAAGCCTCTCACTCGCAGTACAATAGGGGCGCACCAGCCTTGACGACATCTCCTACCGAGCAAGCGATACCGGTGACCTTTTTCCCGACGAGCCGTCTTCCGACTCGAATCGAGATTTCAGTCTTCATGGCCTCAATCTGCAGAGAAACGTGCATCAGCCAAGAGATAAGGGAAGGGTCAGAGCTAGACAGGGAATGAGATGTATCGCCTCACTCTGCAGGGAGCAAACTCTGATGAGAGGACATCGCCAACCTTGACTTCAATGGCTCGAACAGTACCTAAAGCAGGTGATTTGAGCGGAGTGCCCGAAGCTAACAGCGTCGGAGAGGAGCAATCATCAGTGAATTTCGATAAAGTACTGTCGAAAGGGGAGGGTGAGCTCACCTTGACCGCCTGCAGTTTGACCTGCTGCATTCGCTTCTTCTTCTCTCTCCTTCTCCTCCGCCCATTCTGCGTACAAAACGCTCTCTCTGTGACACGAAGAAGCTTTCAGTCGAGACGAAGGATCGATCAAAGAGTAAAGGGTAACTCACTCTTGCGCAAGCTTGTCGAGGTTGATCTTGTACTGCTTTTGAAGCTCCTCGACCTCCTCTCGAGTCGACTCTTCGAGTTCTGCCATCTCTTTCGCCGATAAGGTGATGTTCTCGATCTTTGGCTTGTAGGATCCTGCTTTAAAGTCTTTCTCAATCTAGCGACATTCGAAACAATCAGAATGCTTCTCGTTCAGTTCTTGCGAAATGTACGGTGCTCACCTTTGTGAACTCTTCCTCGCTCATGTCCTGCCACTTGACAATATCAAACGATCTGATTAAGAAGAAACGTTCGATTCCCTCGCCTCCAAAGCGCCCAACCGGATCCCAGGGGGAAAGAGTACGCCCGAGAATTTGGTATCCTCCAGGCGATTGAACGGGATAGATGGCGCATTGAACTCCAGCGAGACCGAGAGTTCCAGCGTAAGTGACAGTTCGAGTAGGGTTGTACTTCTGAGACGGCAAGAGCGCTCGCTTGTCGAGCTGTGATAATCAAGTAGAGAGAGTGAGAACAAGATTCGAATCATTTAGAGCACGAGGACATGGAAGGAGACTGACCGGTGCCATGAGCGGTAAGCCTGCAAAGAAGCAACGAGCGGTAACGAACCACTCCGATGAGCAGAACTTCTTGATAACTCCTTCAGGACCGTCGACACCAGCAGCTCGAGCTAAATATTCGATGTTCGAAGGCAAGTAGACGGCCTTCTTACGAACCCCGTCCATGTAGATACGTTCAGCTTGAGCACTGAGACTGTCTCCAAAGATGACTGGTAGAGTGATGCGTCGAGCAGGGATCTCGGTCGTGAGACTTGCTTGTGCGAGACCTTCTGTTGAAGCGGTGAGGAGAGCGACGAGTTCATCTTGAGAGACTTGTTTGGGATCGAATCGGAGGAGAAGTGAAGCGACACCTTGAATAAGGGTAAGAGCTAGGAAAGAGAATTGAATGAATAAGCTGACAGTAGAGATCTAAGTCGAGGAGAAGAAAACGAACACGGTAGATCCTTTTCGCGAAGTTTGCGCTCGTAGAGTTCCGTGATCAACCTCGTTCTGAATGATAACGCTCGCTCTCCTACCTCGACAAGGATAGCTCCATCTCCAGCTTGACGGAACGAAATCTTAGGGTCGTTCAAAGAAGATTCGATAACCTTGAGGATACCGTCTGTTTGAGGCGAGCTCGAGGCTTCGACATCGGACGGGAATGGTAGAGGAGATTTCGACTTGAGACTTGCAACCCATTCTTCTTGCTTTTTGCGATGAGCGGGAAGACTTGCGAGAGTAGGTTCCACAAAACGAAGCTTGTCACCGGATCTGAGCTGTCCGAGTTTCCACCAATCGACCGTTACGACTTGTAGACAGCAGATCAGCCCTCCAGCGTCTGGTCCATCGACTCCGAGGATGACTGGAGTGTCTCCGTTGAGATTGAGGCCCGCGGTCTGATACCCTAGTTCGATTGTATTGCTTGGGTGCGAACCTCCAGCACCTCCATCCTTTCGGGCGAATTTGAGAGGTTTGAGACCGTCTAGTCGAATGCCGAGACGATTGGCGTTCGCCGAAACGGTGAGAGTGGTAGAATAGAGAGAATCGAGATCTTCAGGTGAAAGATAGTCTGGAGCACCGCACGGTCCTGGGAGAGCTGAGAGACGCCATTCGTGAGGATACTGTGGAACCGACGAGGACGGGAGAGTGTAGTCTTCTGAGTCGTTCGAGGTTGGACCAGCCGAGGGATCTAAAGAGAGGAGGTCCCCTCCGACGAGCTCACGTCCTTGAACACCTCCTAGTCCAGCTGCAGCGAACGTCGACTTGCTTCCCATGAAGTAAGCGACAGAAGGTAATCCTCCCCTGACGGCAATGTACGTGCGAGCACCAGTTCCTTCGCAACTTCCGATCTCGAGCGTCGAACCAGCTGGAACGACGAATCTAGTCCACATTGGTTTCGTGTCGTCGTCGAGGAAGATCTCGGCTTCCGCTCCACATATCGCTACTACTGTCGAAACCGTGAACTTGAGCGTTGGGCCAGCGAGGGTAACTTCGAGCAATTCGGTTTCGACAGGGTTTCCGACGAGAGCACTGCGAAGGGGGGCATAGTCAGTACCACGATCTGACTTCGCTGAACCAAAGCGGAAACGACTACTCACTTCGCAGCTTGAGCCGCCAAATTATCGTAAGCTCCACCGCGAGGGATTCCGTCTCCTCCAGGAAGTAAACGAGGTCGTAGATCTTGTACAGTAGTGCTCAAACCTCCATCGACGACTTCGATACAGGCAGGTTTGTAACTGGTGAAAGAGTTGAGGAAAGAAGTAGTGACTTTGCCGTCTGCGAACTCCTGGCACTGGAGAATAGATCGCAAGTATTCGACATTTGTTGCTGTTCCGAGGAGAACCGATTCGGAGAGTGCTTTGTCGAGTCTCCTTCGAGCTTCGTCCCTCGTCGATCCGTGACTGATCACCTTCGCGATCATCGGATCGTAGAACGACGAGATGACTGATCCTGAAGACACCCAAGTGTCCACCCGTAGCCAATCATACGAAGGGAACGAAACTTCCTGCAGCAATCCAGGAGCAGGTTTGAAGTTTAGATGAGGAATTTCAGCGTAAACGCCTAGCGAAGTAACATGAGCAGTGAATCGATGGGAGGGGGAGGGGCGAAGTGACGTGAGCAGTGAAAGGATGAAAGCGGGATTGGTGGAGAAGAGAATGAAAGATTAGAAGAATTGTTATCTGAAGAAAACAGAGGGGAGAGAGACAACGCACGAGCTTCGATGGCGTGACCTTGTGTCTTGTTAAGAGAATCTTGGGAAGGGAGCTCGAATGACGAAGAGTCTGCTTGCGAAATGGCGAGCTTGAGCATAAGAGCCGAAAGGTCGAGACCAGGTCGAATCGCTTCCGTGACGGGGTGTTCGACTTGAAGCCGCGCGTTGACCTCGAGGAAATAGTAGTCGGCAGTTTGGTCGTCTACGAGGAACTCCACGGTACCAGCTGAACGATAGTTGATAAGCTCGCAAAGTCGAACTGCCGATGAGCAAAGCTTCTCGCGAAGTTCTGGAGAAATCGACGTTTGGTCAATAGCTTTCTCCTGAGTTTTGAGGCAGCGAAAAGTCAACAAACCAGGATGTTCATCAACGAAAGGAGAACCAGCTTCTTCGAGTACTTTCTGATTCCTCCTCTGAGCTGAGCATTCTCGCTCTCCACAGTGAACAACGTTGCCTTTTCCATCTCCGAGCACCTGAATCTCGATATGTCTGGCTGCAGGTATAAACTTCTCTACGAAGACTGCGCCGTTGCCAAACAGGGTTTTCGACACATCGACAGTCCTTTGAAAAGCCTCTTTGAGTTCGGTTTCGCTCTTTGCAACTTCCATTCCCATTCCTCCGCCTCCAGACGATGATTTGAGCATTACCTACAGTCGGATAAACATGAGTCTAGCTCATCGAAGTGGCATTAAGCGAGACAAAACTCACAGGGAACCCAACAGATTTCGCTTGCTCAATCGCTTTCTCGACGGTGTCGACGAGTTCTGATCCGGGCAAGACTGGGACACCCGCTTTGATAGCTCGTGCTCGTGCTTCGTGCTTGAGACCCATGCTCTTGATCGAATCAGCTGTAGGCCCGCACCAAATGAGGCCGTTCGATTCGACCAAACTGGCGAATTCCTGTAAAAAGGAGGCAGATTCGTGAGCTCGTGTGCCTTGTATTGAAGTGCTATCGACTCACATCGTTCTCTGATAGAAAACCGTAACCAGGATTGATCATGGTTACGCCTTTAGACTTGGCGAGTTCGACGATAGCAGGTCTGCGATCGCGAAAGAAATAGCAAATCCCGTTCAGTTTCTTCTTCCTCCCGCGACAAAAGTTTTAAGAGATAACATACCCATCGATATAGCTCGAGATCAGAGCACTCTCGTCAGCCTCAAAGACGTGAGGAGCTGAAGAATCTGCTTCAGAGTAAATTGAGAGCGATTCGAGGCCCACTGAACGAGCGGCGCGAATGATACGGAGGGCAATCTCTCCTCGGTTGGCGACGAGGACCTTGTAGGTCATCTTGCTGGGGCAGGAGAAGAGCGAGACTGTTTGTTGAATGTGGGGAACCAAAAGATGGACTGAAGGGAGGACGAGACAGGAGAGAGGGCTTGTTGCGGTGAGTATGAGTAGTGTTGTAGTATGTGTGAGTAGAAGGTCGAGGCGCTCGGCGAGGTTGGAGAGAAACGGAGAAAGGAAAAGCAAAGTTTTCGAGTATCGGCGGTTGCAAGAAAGAGGGGAATTCCTCGGAATTCTTTCTCCGATAACAAATTCCGAAAGAGCAGCGGTAAGAGGTCAGGCGGCCCTTCAAGAGAAAGGGTCGATAGGAACAAACGAAAAATAGACCGATTTTTTTTTCCTCCGGTGAAGCTTTCATTTCTTCGCAACGCGCTTTGCAAGTTTGCTCTCTCTCGTGTTGCGCCCTTCTTCCAGATACGAGCCGTCTAAGAAAAGTCAAATACGAACAATATTGAAAAGATTTCTCATCTGGGACGTGCCGCGATTGCACCCTCTTTAACTTTCTAGCGCTGTCGGTGTCCAAATCTCGCTCTCAAGCTCACGTAAGCTGTGTTCCTGGGATCCCGACAGACTTGGGACAAGTAGCAAGTGAAAAGTAACCTGCGATTTCTGCGTATTGAACCAACAAGCACAGTTTGAAACGAAATTGAAAAAGTACAAGTAGTCGAAGCTCCACAAAACCAGATCAAGCCTCCTCTTTGACTCCTTGATGCCATGTAAGCTCTATACTGAAAGAATCATACTTTTCTGAGTTACCTCGTAGCTTCTCCTCCTTCTCCTTGAGGAGACAGAGGTCTTTCGATTTTGATCTCGTGTTCGGTTGTTGGTACTCTCAAGGTTGCAGCGGTCGAAGGGACGTGTCCTGCATCGGGCTCGTCGAGTAGCATAGAATCCGAAGTCGTTGGAGCTAGGAGAGTAGCTGTAAATTACAAGAGTCAGTAGCAGCGCTCGAACGAACTCAAAACGAAGAGAGAAAAGTTCACTTACTAGGCTCGTTCTCTTTCGAGTGCGGCTTGCAGTTCGTTTCGAGATCGTCACATTCTTTCACAATCGTATCTCGCCATACACACAATTCTGCATCGTCGTTCTCTTCTTCTACGGCTTTCTCTTTGGCTAGCCTCGCTTCTTGCACAGCCTTGTCGTAGTCTCCCGTCTGAAAGTAAGCCTTTGCCAAGCATCGAAGGCTATAGGCATGTACCAATGCTGTTCTCCAATCACCCTTTGGTTTCCACCAGTCACTGTTCTTCGACTTTTCGAGAGCTGCGATTGCTTCAGGAGTCGGGTTCTCTGAATGTTCGAGGGCGAGATGCATCAATCCTCCATGAAAGGTAGTACTCGGTGGTAGCTCCATTGTACTGTCGCTGAGCTCGGAGAAGTAGTTTGATTAAGTGGAGTTGAGCGGGAGAGGTTGAAGAGTGAATCACCGAATTCTTGGGGAATTCTCTCTCCGATAACAAATTCCGAAAGAGCAGCGTATGTAAGAGGTCAGGTGCCCCTTCACAGAGAAAGGGCGGATAGGACTAAAAAAAATCAGACCGATCTACTTTCCTCCGACGCAGCTTTCGTTTCCAAGTTCGTTTCTTCGCAACGCACTTTGCAAGTTCGCTCTCTGGTGCTGCGCCCTTCTTACAGATACGAGCCGTCTAAAAAAGTCAATAGGTTTACAGAACAAACGGGAAGCTAAATGAGATGCAGAGAATAAATTAGATCGCTTCGACGATTGCAACTTGAGCAGATTGCGCAGAATCAAGTTCTTTCTTGCCCTCTTTCGAACCCTCGATACTTTCCTCACTTCCGACGTCGAACTCTGTCTCGGAGATATCGTAGACTGCCTCCTCGATGAGCGAAGATTTGGGAGGGAACATCCAGTTGATAAGGAGATACCAAATCGCTGAAGTGACTGTCGAGAAGACCCAGCTGTTCGCGCGAGCAAAGATTGGAGTGAGTGATCAGCTCGCTACTTCAAGCGGAGGCAAGAAAGGACTTCTGAAAAAAGGACTCAACGAACCTGAATCGGTACGTGTAAGGTTGCACATCAGGATTCGAAGGCGTAATAGCGTGTGCGAAAGCCGGAAGGTTGGGAGCGAGTGCCAAGATCCACGCAAGGAAAGGTCTGAAGTTGATGCCAAAGGTGTACCAGTAAAGTCCGTGAGGCTCATAAAGCTCACGAACGTCGATTTTCTTCTTGCGGATCAGATAAAAATCGACAACTTCAGGAGTAACCGATCAGCGAACGGTCACATAGAATCGGATTTTGAGCGAATGGGGCGAGACTCACACATAATTGTGGCGATAGGAGCGAGGAAGACGGGATATGCGCCGAGGAAAGCGAGGAAGGATGGAGCATCGGTTACCAGCTTCCAAGGGGTACACCAGCACAGGAGGGAAGCGAGAATCGACCCTCGAAGAATAGTGATGTATCTCGGCATCAACGAAGTAACATCCGTTGCGAAGGAAAGCTGTACGTTGCGGAAGGAGGAGGGTCAGAGCGGACAAGTTTGAAGTGGAAAGAGTTCTTTACTCACCTGATTCGCACTGAGATTGACACCGATCGTCATGACGACCCACGAGAATGAAGAGAAGAATCTTGCGGCTCGAGAGTCGAAGAGTGCACAAAGAGAAGCAGGGTCGAAAATTGCAGTTTGGTATTTCTCCTTGGCAGCTTGAGCACAGAGGATAGCAATAGCGATGGGAATCGTGCCTGTGACGCTGCGGGGAAGGGAGTGTTACCTTGAGAGATCTTAAAGCAGCTAAGAGAAAAGGAACGTACGGGACAGCGAAAATTTGCCAATGATTAGCTTTCGGTGATCGAGAGAATCGCGAGAAATCGGAAATATTGACGCTGTAAGAGTCACGTCTCGTCAGCGACCGTACATCGACTCTGTAAGAGAAGTGAATATTTACGAAACAGTTGAATACAGTCCGACCACCGTATTAAAGCCGGATACTACTGCCCATCCGCGAGAACCTCCTGGGAATTTCGAAGAGTCCATCGCACCTGAAATGAGCTCTCCCTTTCCTTTAGTGACGACCAAGGCCCATACAAAGAAGCCAGCGAAAGCTATGATCGAGATGTAGGCCTTGATCTGGAAGAAGATTTTGATTCGATGAATCGGGATGCAAGCTAACGGTGCTTGAACGAGCCAAAGGAGCAAGAAGCCGACCATTCCTTGCGTTGTGATACCGAGATGAGGAGGAAGTGTGTTTTCGATGCGGTTGTAAGAAGGCCAGATCGCTCCGAGCATGACGGCCACTACATTTCCGCCTTGCTAAGAAGTTCCGAAATCAGAAGTCAACTTCAAGGTCTGAGGGGAGAGAGGGGTAGAGAGGGACAGAGAGTGTTTGAAAAACTTACGAAGGTAAGAATAATAAGCCACTGTGGATCAACTGACAATTAGCTTTCACGGCTCTACTACCTGGCGAGACGAGAGAGGGTAACTAACGAGGAGAGCGAGGATTGACCGAACAATAATGGCACAGTAAGCGCCGACCAGCCCGAACGAAGAGCGAGACAGCACCGGAAACGAGCAATGAGTGAGAGCTCCTATTCGACCGTTCAAGCTGAGCACTGTGGTGTAAGAAACGTAAGGGTCAGTCGAAACGAAGGAGATCTGAGGAGAGGGAATTGAAGCATACCGGCTCCGATTGATAAAAATGCGAAGAATGAAATAGGAACAGCTTCTCGCAGCGTAAGACCGTACGAAACTAACGACGCTCCCAAGTCCCAGCTAGCAGGAGCAAACTGATCGCTGTTCCAGTAGGAGCAGACGTCCAGGGCAGTCCACGTTCTCCGAGGAACAGGAACTGGATCGAGATCAGCGTTCGACCAACGACTGGGGATAGGACATCACGATTTACGACCGCAATTTAGGTCGAGGAGATATAGGGCAGGGAAGAGAGTGTAGAGGTAGGATACATTGGATCAGTAGGGAAAAAGGAGGCAGGAAAGGAAACGGGAAAAAAGATAACTTACGAAGTTTTACCTCTAAGCCCAGCTTCTTGTCGAACTCGGATGACTTTGTCGACTGTTCTGAGTCGTTCCATTGTAGCTGAAAGATTGTGAGTAAGCAGCGGAGCTGTGAAGACGGAGAAGGAAGGGGGAGAGAGGAGGGAAAGGTTTCGATAGAGGTTCAATCACACGAAAGATAACGGAACTTCAGGTAGAGATAGCGGTTAAAGTACCCCAGTTTCCCTTAGTTCCGATCAACGTTCAAATATACACCGTAGGCGGGGTTGGTCAGCCAAACTCGTCCGGGAGTAGCATCTCCCTTCGACTTTGACAAGAAGAACGTTGCGAACTTTGAGCCGCTTAGAATCGTTGCTTGATAGCTCATGAAACACTAAGCAAGCTCAGTACATCGTGTCTGAAGAAGACAGCGAGTCGGGAGATGCGAAAGAAATCGAACGAGAGGAGTCGGCCAGTTTTCGAGGTTCTGCTGCAGGGCGTATTGGCGGTAATGAATCGTTCATCTGAAGGTTTCGCGCTAATAGAATCGGGCTATTGAAAGGTCACGGTGGAGCGGAAAGAGCTCCCCTTCCGATTCGAATTGCAACTTCCGATGATTCGGAACTCTTTCCTCTGTCAACTTGCTTCTACTCGCGACAGGACCCTCTCAAGCACAAGAAGCAAACCTCTCAATACCGCCACATCAACTCCGACCTACCTCTGAGCGAGACTTCCTCCCCACTCCGACTTCATCATCTAAAAAATGGAAGCGACTCTTAACGTCGACATGGGTGAATCTTACGGACCCTGGCATCTAGGTGCGGATGAGGTTCTTATGGCTTATCTGGATTACGCAAACGTGGCTTGTGGATTCCACGCAAGTGACTTTGATGTCATGGCAAAAACAGTCGCTCTCGCAAAGAAGCACGGAGTCAACGTAGGATGTCACCCGGGTCTACCAGACTTGCAAGGTTTCGGAAGGAGGGAAATGCACCTACCACCCGCTTCTTTCCATAACGCGATTCTCTACCAGGCAGGGGCTTTGTCTGCTTTTTTGAAGCTCAACTCCATGAAGATGTCGCATGTAAAATGTCATGGACAAGCAGTGAGTCCTCTCTCATTCTCTCTGCACAGACTTTGACGTACGACACTGAGAGCATCTTTGCGGTCCAGTACGTAATGTCTTCGAAGAACATTGAACTAGCTCGAGAAGCTGTCAAAGTCGCCAAACTTTACGAGGTTCCTATGCTGGGTCTGCCAGGTTCTGCTCACCAACAAGCCTGCGAAGAGTCGTCAGTCGAGTTTATACCGGAATTTTACGCCGATTTGCAATATGATGACAACGTGAGCTCTTCTCGCATTTTCCGATTTATGAAGCAAAGAGAACTCTCGAGCTGAATCTCCTCGGGAACAGGCAAAACTTCTCGCTCCTCGATCAGCTGCTGAACGACACCCTATCACCGGTGAAGAGGTCTACACACGCGTGAGTCGTATTCTTTCGCGATGAGATATAATTTCCAAGCATCGACTAAGTATTTCGTCTTCTGCAAAACAGGTTCGAACAATGCTAGAAACTGGAACTTGGAAATCTCTCAACGGTGCAGACCTAAAGTTCCCAGAATCTACGAAAAAAGTTTCGATCTGTGTGCATGGAGATTTCCCTGGAGCAGAAGATGTAGCGAAGGCTGTACGAAAAGCTATTAAAGACACTCGATCAAAGTAGTTCAAGTCTTCGAAGAACTTTATCTTATTCTTATCATGTCCATACCATCTCATACTCACGAAATTCAGGAGTACATTTTTATCAGTTTTCACAATTTCTCAACGACAGATTTTTTACACAGGGAGAGAAGATACAAGCATTATGATGTGAGGCTATAACAAGGAAAGTGAGTTGGAATGTGCTATGTAGTAACAGAGAGGAACCAGATCGAGGAGCTACACGGGAAGGAGTTAAAGAATGAAAGCTAAACAGACAAAAACAAAAGGAGGATCAACAACAACTATGGAAACGACATGAGAATTATTTCTTTGAGAGACTGATAGACTTCCTCGTCTCCTTCCTTTTCCTCGAGGAAGCGACAGCAGCAGTTTCTTTCCTCTTTTTCGATTTCTCGAATTGTCCTGGACTGCGCCCTCTCACAATCAATTTCGCACTTCCCCAGCTACCGATTTCAGTTTCAGTTTCATCTTCGTGAATAGCTACGAGGGAGACTTGGTTCGCGCAGTAGTAATCGACTGAAGTTGATTTCGAAGTCGAAGCTGTGAACTGAATTCGAGCAAAAGTAGTAGAGTAGGTCGAGCAAAGCTGAGGAGAATGAGTCGAGGTTCTGGTGCGGTTGACTTTTGGAAGGCGAGGCGAGAGTTGTTGAGCTTGAACTGGGACAGATTTTGCGAGAGAACGAGAAGTATCAAATTGGAGAAGCGCGACTGGACTACCTCGGGAATGGGTGAAGGAGTTTAGAGAAGCTTTCAAGTGACTGATCGGAGAAGTGTTCGTCGAGGTGTGGAGCGAGGAAAGAGGAATCGGAAGATTGAAAGTGATCGAGACTTCGAAAGAGAGGAAGTTTCGTCGATACGTCAACCAAGTTTCGAGCTCTTGATCGTAGCAGAACGAGGAAGGGTTGGTGATTGAGGTAGAGAAGCCGATACTATATTCGTAGAGTAGTCAGCGAACTGAAGGGAGGGAATGGGAAAATCTTGCAAGCTCACAATTCTCCTCTTTGATCGATTAAAGTCGTGGAAGCTTGAAAAGGAGACCAGAAATTGATATCCGAGCTCCAGTCCTCGTTGCTACTGAACGTTTGAGTCGTCGTGGAAGACCTCTTGGTCTTCTTGCGTGGTGGAAGAGGAGGAGCAAAACCGCTGCTGCTGCTTTGAGGGATTTGAGGAACTTGCGAAATTTGAGGTACTCTTCTCGCACTCCTCCTCACCGACTTTACTCCTACAGTAGTCTCCTCACACTCAACAGCCTCGCTGCTCGGTCTTTGAGGCAGTCCGATTCCTCCTGCTTCTCCTTCTCTTTCGGAACGCCTTTCGTTTTCTCCACTCTGACTTTCCTCAGTCTCGTTCAAAACGTCACCGTGGCTCCAACTGTTCGAGCTTGCCTGCTGATTTCCTTCGTGTCCAATTTGAACTGAACGGGGAATCTCCGAAACAAGCTCAGCGAAAGGAAGCTCGTTCTCTTGTTCTTCTGCTTCTGCTTCTTCTTCCTCCGCTTCATCCCAGTCGTTCGTCATCCAAGAGAAGGGAGTATCTGTTTCGAGAGGATGTACTTGAAGCGAGGTTGGTGGAGGTAGGGAAGGAGGTAGAGGGAATTCGAGAGGTTCAAGATTTGAGGCGTCGAAAGAGTTTGAGAGAGGCCAAGAGTATCGACGATTCTCATCGAAAGGAGTAGTGAAGGAATAGGGAAATGCCGAGATAGGATTTTGTGCTGAAAGAGGTTCGTAGGATTCGGAGAGAGGAAAGATAGCGGGATTGACTGCTGGCTGAAAATCGAAATGCTGAAGATGAGGTTCAGTTGATGAAGCGCGAGAGTCGAAGAGCAGTCGACAGTTTCCGTGATAGCTCGAAGGTACTTCATCGGGTACGTGAGGTTCTGCATGGATTGAAGACGGGAGAGGGAGAAGAGGAGGGTTGTCGTATCGCGCTCGATATTGAGAGACAGAGGCTGCGTCCGAAGGATTGAGCATAGACTGAACCGAGGGAGGGAAGAGAGAGTAAGTAGAGCTCGATTGGAAAGGGAAGTGAGAAGGGGAAGAGTACGAGGAGGGAAAAGAATGGAAATCGCGATTCATTGAGCACGAGGCAGGGTAGGCTTGAGGTTCAGGTGAGTAGTCGCTTTCGTATTGGAGTCGAGAGTCGTTTGCTAGGTACCGCTGAGGTAGAAGGAAAGGAGAGGATGAGAAAGGGACTTGAGAGCGAGCGTGATCCAAGCCGAAAGAGGTATATCTAGAAGTGTATCCATCTTGTGCATCTCCTGATACTGGGACCATGCTCTCTGATCCCTCGTAGGTGTGAGGATCTCCTCCTCTGTGAACTGAAGAGCGAGAGATACAATTCTCGTACGAAATCGAAGTTGGGTGAGAGATAGAAAGTATCGACTTGGATCCGTTCAGTGGCTTCTTTGAGTCTACCAACCTATTTCAGGAGGGCAGTTTCACATCAGTGAATCAATTTTTCGAAATAGGTGAAGCAAGAGGGGAAAGGAAGAATGAGAAAAAAGTTGTGAACTTACTCTTCTCCCTCACTCTCTCCACCACCGTCCAAATCGACCTCTTGCATCTCTCTTTGCTCTTCTGAAAGGTCTATCAAGCCTCTTTGCTCAACTGGAAAGGTCTGAATTCGATTCCTGAGAGTTGAAAGTGACTTGATCTCGTTTGTTGATGGAATCGGGATGCTTGTTGATCGAAGGTCCGAAACGGGAGTAGAGAGCTTCAGTGGACTTGCACCAATATTTTGCAGATTTGAATAGTCGAGAAGAAGGTCTAGGGATGGAGAGGAGGAAGTCGAAGGGAGAGAGTTCGAAAGTGGAGGAGTGAACCAAGAGGAAGAAATGTCCATTTTCCTTCTCTGACTTTCGTTCTTTGCTCAGGATCCACTTCTTTTTGATGTTGTCGAGATGGAGAAAGCGAGATTGCGAGCAGTCGAGAGGAAACGGAAATTGAAATTTGCCTGACAATTTCGCTCGCTGAAGATCGCTTCTCAAATGCCTTTACCTCCTTGAATCCTTCCCTGGTGCTCTTCATTCGACGAGACAAACACTTTCGTCTAGTACTGTAAGAGAAAGAGAGAAAGAAATTAGCGAGATGATGAGGTACTAAAGCGGGAGAAAAAAGATCAAAGCTGTATTGGAGAGTTGAAGAAGCTCGCGCTCTTTTCCAGACCCGTATTCTGCACGTTCCGAGACATCTAGATCTAGAGAGAAAAATAGACAAGTCTACACTGCAAGAGAAAGAAAGTAGACAGAGAGAGGAAGAAAATTTGTTTGCGAAGGAGTGAGATACAAAATAAAACTGCCACTGAAGAAGAACTAATTTTGAATAAAAGTCGAAAAAAGAGACGAAGGAGGTGCGAGAGAGAGTACTGCACAATCGTCTAATGAAAGCAAACACGAGAAGGGAATTTCCTTTCCGTTCGATTAGAAGAACTTGTTCATAGCTTGCATAGATAATTCCACGCCGAGCTAGAGAGCAGCGACAACGTACTTTTCAGCACTGACTTCAAGCGATAACCGAGAGAAAAAGATGTGTAACTCACGAAAGTAGCAGCGTTAGCAGGGAAAGCCCTCAACATAGCGGGACCGAAACCTTTGAACAGAGCTTTGACACCATCCGCCTTTACAGTTTGAGCAGCGCAATCGATGAACCCTTTGTAAGTACCTTCAGGTGCACCTTGGAGTCGAGATTTAATGACCTGTTTTCGAGGTTCACAAAAGGTAGAAGATCAGAATAGGTTCTTTCCGGAAGAAAGGATGAGCAGAAAACGGAAGACGAACATCAGGAGGAATAGCGAAAGTCCACATTGTTACACCTGCGAGACCTCCTGCGACCATGACTGCCGAGAGCGAGAGTGCTGCAGGATCTTGACCTGCAGGGGTCAAAGTCTTCTTGACGTACTCGTAAGCGACGAACTGTAAATGGAGGATTCGTCAGCTGCCTAGATCGAACGGAGACGGACAAAAAAGAGACGGATGATCTGAGACTTACGTAAGCAGCTGAACCAGGACCGTCTCGAGCCAAAGTTGCTCCCGTTCCCCTGTAAATCGATTTCAAACCTCCTTCTTTGTAGAGCTTTCCGACTGCATCGAGAGGTCCACTGTAAAGCTGCTTTCCTCCTTGTCCTTGCATCTATTGTAAAAATCGTACAGCGATTCCATCAGTTTTCCTTTCTCTCGCGAGATCGACAACGACAGGAAGAATTTCGAGAGGTGAGGAACTCACTTGAAGCAAAACCTTGACACGTTCAACGGGAGCAGCGACTAGAGTGGTAGGAACTGCTGAGAAGAATCCAGCAGCTGCCAATTCGGTGTAATTCAAGATTGAAGATTTTCGTTGAGGAGTTGCAGCGTAAACCAATTTCTTTCCCATCGAGTATCCCTAAAAGGTCGTGAGTAGATTGTAATGTCAGACCTCGATATAGGAATGCAGAAAAGGATGAGAAAAGAAGAGAGAAAGAAGCAGAATGAGCTTACCCAGAAACTAACTGCGAACATTGGTGTAACACCTGCTAAAGGAGGTCCCATTCCCCGGTAGAAACTATACTCGAACAATCTTTGTCAGTATACGATCGAATAGGAGGAGAATTACAACGAAGAGACTCACCCTTTTAGACCATCACGAGCGAGAGTTTGTTTGACGACGTCCAAAGTTCCAGTGTATTGTCCAGGTTTAGCAGTCTGTAGCCTGACTTTTGTCAAATCGAACGGTTGGCCTGTGGATACGACATAGCAATTTGTCAATCTTCCGGGTTCGAGCGAGAGGGAGAGATGAAGAGTGGGGGGATCAAGAGAGAAGAGAGAGAGAAACTGACCGACTAGGACAGCAGCTACACCTCCAGCACCTCCAGAGATGAAAGATTTGATTCCCGATGCCGATTTCTCTGCTAATTTCTCTTCTTTAGCTTTGTTGACGAGTTCGCTAGGTGCCGGAAGGGAGGAGGAAGATTTAGACTGTTCCGAATGGACGGACATTAGCTTTGTCTTTGCGCACCTCATGCTACATGGTCGAGAAGCTCACCATGTTGTAGAGACGGAAAGCGAGAATTGAGGATGAGTGGAGGGAAGTGAAAAAGTTTCGAAGTTGCGTGTTTTCTCAAGCCGGCAACTTCAAACAGCCGGAACACCTCGCACAAAAATTCCATCGAGTCTCCTCAACTCGGTCTTCTGTTCCTCTCATTAGGTTCGGGAGCGAACGGGAACTCGAAAGTAGAGTAGAGAGAGAGAAAATGTTTGTCCATTGAGTTTCAGAAAGCAAGAAGAGAAAAGAGGCAGATGTATCGCGAGAGGAAGTATTCGAATTGTACAAGAGATAGCAAAAAAAAAGGAAGAATACAAATCAAGAAAGTGAAAATAAGGGATGAAGACTGGCACAGAAAGAGAGAGAGGAGAGAGGAAAGAGAGGAGAGTATAGGTAGAAGGGGAAGAGGAGGGAGAGAATAGGGAGGGAGGGAGATGGTGGCTCGTTCCAAAGGTCTATTGTGTAATTCGTAAAAACTACCTCGAGTGAGGTGGGAAGAAAGAAAGAATTAAAACAAACAACGAAGAAGAGTGTATCCAGACGAAGGGAGTGAGGGTAGATGTTCCAGGGATCGAGATCGTTTGCACGACAAAATATGTGCTCAGTTCCGAAATCGAAGAAACTGGGTAAGAAGGGGAAGGAGAGGGGGAGATTTGTTGTCTGGAGATTTTACTTCGTTGGTCGTTTGTTGAGTATCGATCTTCTTGAATGAGTGGGGTGGGGAAGGGACAGGTAGTTTTGTTGTTTCGAATTGTTTAGACGCAAGCGGAAGACCAGACCCTCGACTTTCAGTTCAAACTTTGAACTTACTAATCGACGTCTGCTTCGGCTCCTCTAGTTTTGTCAAACTCTGATCGAAAAAGCTCTTTTCTTGAGAATCTATCCTGGGGATGGAAAAGATTCGAACTTTTCGATCTTGTGATTGAAAAACATTATCGAGGTCGGGGCCGGCCCGATCGTTCTTTCTAGCAGGGGAGGGAGAGGATGAGAGAGGGGCGGAAAAAGAGAGAAGAAGGAGAGCTAGAAGACATGATCGAGCCGGCGTGAGGCTATTTAATTGTTGTTATTGTTGAGTGCAAATTCCCGAACTGTTTCCCTCTCGGTTAGGAGAAAGGAGAAGTGTTCAGGAAAGGAAGCACGTCGGAGAGAGTGATGTGTGTAACTTGAGCGGAAGATGGTCTCGGCGAAGAAGGGATGAAGAGTCGGTTGAGTCGAAAAGAATGGGAGTGAAGCTGTGATCCTCCTCCAATGCTTTGTCGACTGCGAGCCTCCATTTTCAATCGTCGTCGAGGTTCTTCCACGTTCAGTAACGAAAAGATCTGAAGATCGTTTAGCCGGCGTAGCCAGCTAGTTGAAAGTTCTTGTCTTCATCGAAAGAATCGTCGTATTCTTCTCCGTCATAGTTGGATCCGGCAGAAGAAGGAGTTCCAGAAGAGATCGATGATCCGTTGCGGTTTCCTCCAGCTGCTCCAGTAACGTTTCCATCTCGATCGACTCGAGAGTCGTGGACAGCGGAACAGTGACGAGCTCGGTCGTGACGACGAGAGAATTTCTTGGGGCAGTGAGGACAATCGACTAGAGAACGAACCAAAAAAGCGAGTCAGTTTACAGCTAGAAATCCTTGAAAAGCAGGGAAATTTTTCAAAACTCACATTCACGAATGCCTAGGTGACTCTTGTGGTGAGATTGCATGTTGAAGTTCCTAGCGAAACCTCTTCCGCAACCAGGGTGAGGACAGATCTAAAAAGCCAAGGATATAAGTTTCGTCAGTTTTTGGTTGGCCGAGATAACGCAACAAAAGGAAGAAAACTTACGAATTTCTTGACTTGATCTTTCTTCGCAGGACGTTTGGTAGAACCTTTCTTTCCTTGGCCGACTGGCAAACGAATCTTTTGATCACCGATGACTACAGTAGCAGTAGCTCCACTGGCTGAACGTTTTGCGATAGCGGGAGTAGTAGCTTGAGCGATCGCGACTCCTGCGGTTAGACCGTTTGGAAGTTGTACGAATCCGGCGTAAGGGTTCGACGAGTCCGAAGTGTTCGAAGCTGGGAGAGACAACTCGAGAGGAGGGGAACCGGTTTGAGAAGGAGGAGAAGGAAGTTGAACGGGTTCGTTGAGTACTGCCGAGTTGGCGAGATGCTGAGGGTGATGTTGATGGTGGGTAGGAGGAGGAGAAGCCGATTGAGGTGTTTGTTGAGCGAGGTTGACGTTGGGAACGAAGTAATAAGTTCCGTGAGGAGTTTCAATCGCGGCAGGTCCAGGAGCGGCGTGAGGGACTGCGTAACCTCCTCCTCCTCCTGAAGCCAACGAGTAAGGGATCGCTTGAGGAGTAGAGATATATTGAGGTACCCCATTCACGTAAACGAGTCCATCTCCTCCTGCTCCTGACGAGTAGTATTGAGCTGGTTGAGGTTGAACCGCGTAGTGCATGGTGTCGTTGTTGCCGACGACGTGTTGGTAGTTGTGATGAACCGGAGGGGGAAAGTTGCAAGGTTGTTCGAAACCGTTTGAGGGAGAGTTTAATTTAGGTTGGTGCTGCGAAAGTCTGAAATTCTCTTCAAACATCTCGAACTGAACCGACGAGTCCATCTAGCGTACACGAAAGAGCTGGAATCAGTATTAACATTCTGATGCGCGTGTTCGATCTATCCGATCCGAGAGAGGAAGAGAGGAAGAGACGAGAGAGTTTGACGTACTGAGGGTACTTGCTGTTTGTCTCCTCCAACCGATTGACCGATGACTAAATTCTGGGGAATTGGAGAGCCAGTGGGAGTAGATGGGAACGAAGAAGCTGGCGAGGGAGTGTCGTGCGAGTCCGAAAGAGACGATTGAGAGGAAGAAAGGGGTAGGGAGATCGCTTCCTCCTGAATCGCAGCTGCTTGATCCTGGTGAGCGGGGGGAGGAGGGAGGAAGTGCTGGTGGTAGTCGGTAGCTGAAATAGGGTACTGATCGAAAGTAGGAGAAGGGTAGGCAGCAGTCGATAGCGAGAAGAAGGTCGAAGGGGAAGGAAGAACTGAAAAGTCGGAACCTTGAATCGATGGGAAGTCGGTACGGATAGAGAGTGTGTCCATGCTCTTCGCTGCTGCTTCAACGATGTTGTTGAAGAAAAGGAGTGAAGACGAGGAGAGAGGAGAGGAAGTCTGGAGAACCCTTGAAAATTCGAAGCTTCGTTTCTCGGCAGATCTCCGCTTTTCTCTTTCTTGTCTCTCTGATGACGCTGATGCGACTTCGTGAGTCTGTGCTCTCTACTAGTTGCTCTCCTGGTTTGTTTCTCGCTTCAGCACTCTGCATTTGCCCTTCGAGAGCTCCTTACAGTTTACCTGCAGGCAAAGCTTTTTTTGGTCTTTGGCCGAATATTTCAACACTCGCCGAAAGACATGCACTGCCTCGCCATGCCGCTCCAGATCTACTGTACTGATCGCGTGTGCCAGAATAGATCAGCGCGAGACACTTCTCGAATTCGGACGAAATTTCACAACCGTTGGTGAAAGGAAACGCGGAGATGATCGAGCTCAAAAATCGTCAAACCCTCAACGGCAATCGCGAAGACAACAAAAGAGGGTAGGGGATTGCGTTATCCTGTGCGTCCGAGTTTCAGCTTCTATTCTATTCTACGAGATGTTCCCTCAGAGGTATTCCAACCGCTTCTTTGTCTCCGACGATTACCTCGTGCAGGTTTCCTTTGAATCGGTATCTCACTCTCAATTGCTTCTTCTCTCCAATCGCAGGATCGTAGAACCCCAAGATTGACGATTTTGATCGACCTGGAGGAATCACGAGTTGTGAAGAATTCGGAGGTAGAAGAGCTTGTAGAGCGACTAGATCCAACAACGGACGTGTCAACAACGATTCGAGGACACGCATAGGTAGAAAATATGCTCACGAGTGACATTGAACCATCTTTGCTCGAGATCTGATTCAGTTTTTTCCTCAACAGATTCGAGAACTCCGTAGATAGCTTCTTCGATGATCAAGCCTGTTGAAAGCACCCACATGTGAGCGTGCGATCACACCAAAAGCATATATACTAAAGGGGGCTCACCATTTTTTGATTCCTCCTCTTTCACTCGTTTCGCGACGTATTCTTTCACTAGCTCTTGAGCTTGGAGTGCTTCTTCCCGTTTCTCCCGAATGTACTCTTCATGCTCCTTTCTAAGTTCTTTCAGTTTGCTGTTTCGACAGACAGGTAGAGCGACGTTAGTTCCTCATCCTCGTCAGGAAAATCTCGAAACGTTTGAGGTTCCTTACGAAGAAAGTTTTCTCTTCCGTCTCGGTGCGAGAAGATAGTGATTCGTTGTGATGATACCGATTGCGGGAATCACCGTCAAAGTAGTGAACAGCTTGGGATCGAAAGAAGTCGAGACGATAATCGGCAGCGTAATTCTCTGTCCTAGTCGAATGATTCTACGCACACACACGATCGATCTTAATGAGCTTGAACTGAACCGGTACTTTTGCTGAGTATAAAACTCACCTGAGTTTTAAAGTCATCGCGCCGTTGACACCGACATCCAATCCTAAACCAGTTTTCACATTCTCCGTAACTCGACGATCGACGTTCCAACCTATACTCAAAGCACCAGTCGAAGTGACTACTCCATTCAAGCCGACTCTGAAGCCTCCGAGTACAGTAGTACCCCATCCTCCACTCAATTGTTGCGTGAAAACGCCAGACGTAAGTTCGCAAGCTAATCCGTTCGTATGTTGCAAACCAACTGACAGTGTCGAATCGCTCACGGGTTGTACAGATCCTGCACCCCAGGGTCCGAGAGCGTAGGAACCAGATCGAAGAGTGAGGATCGCGGTGAGGTTCTCGTAGATCCTTCGACCTAGAGTCAAAGTGAATTTAGGAGGTTGAGGGAAAGTGAGAGATCTGATCGGGAGAAGTTCGAGCCGGGCGAAAGAGTCGGGATCGGGAGCGTAGGTAGATTTGAAGGTGAGGGCTCGAGGTCTCAATAATGTTGTTCCAATCTATTGCGAATTGGGTCAGCTCGAATCGCTCGCTTCGAGGAGGAAAGAGGGAAGAATCGCAAACTAACCTCGAAATTCAGTCGAGATGTCGGGTTGTGCTGTAGCTTGATGATAAAATTGCCAGCTCCAACTCCTTGACGAGCAACGATTTGTGAGGTCAAAATTAAAGCTGTAGCAGGATTGATCGGTGTCTATTCAGTTCGCCCTCTCAAGTCCAACGTCAGTCGATGCAGCGCTCAACATACAGACGGAATAGTAGGAGAGCTCACAGTGAAGGAGTGTTTGAGGAACAGCTGTCGAGTCGAAACACTTTGTATCCGGTCGAGCAATCCGAACTCTCGAGGACCTCCGTATTTGATCCGCTCTTCGTCCGACAGCAGCATCACCCGCGCATCAGAGGTAATCGTGAGCTCCCCTTTTGACCTCACGAGACTTTCTAGATTCGCTTCCAGTTGTTGGCGGTTGAGTTTCTCATATTCAGCTCTCAACTACAAAGCACAGAGCAAATACGACAGATCAGCGCTGCTCGCGATAGTAGGCTGTGATCGATGAAAACTTACTTCTTGAGCAGTTTTACCTCTCGGACCAACTTTCAATTCCGATTTCAATCCTTCTTCTCCCAACTCGTCGTAAATGACTCGTTTCTGAGGATCCGACAACACTTCGAATGCATGATTGATTGCTTGAAACCTTGAATCTGCTGCTTTCTTCAAGGCTGGATCTCTATGTCGATCGGGATGTAGAAGAGCTGAAGAAAGGCAAATCAAGCGAGAGAAACTTTCAGCTCATGAAAAGGTGGGGTCAGGGGGAGGAGACGGACCTGCTAGTCGCTTGTAACTCTTTTGTATCTCCTCTTCTGTGCAATCTTTCGACAAGTTCAAGATTGCGTAAAGTGAATCCCTCGAAGGTCCAGCTGTCGTCTGAGGCTCATCTCCTTCGTCGTGGTCTTCTGGATCGAACACGTTCGATCGAGATCCGAACAATGGATCTTGTTGATCCCACGGTACTTCAGTTGAGGTAGAGGCTGAAGGGAGGGACATGAAAGACGAGTGGGGAAAAGGAGATCGAAAGAAAGGAAAGGGAAAGGGGAGTAGCTCAGACCGGGACTTCAGAAGGTCGGTTCAGGGTGTCCTCTGTATGATATAGGGTGTCAGGCTGATCGATAGATGAAAGGTTGGAGGTCAAAGGAGATTTCAATTTCTAGAATCATCTACTTTGACTATTCTCCGAATCGGTCGAGTCCCAACATAGAAGGAGAGTTACAAAGATGGCTAGTCAGGTAAGCTACCCCTACGACCGACTCGAGGCTCGTCGGCTTACGTTGTCGCAACAGGAGACCACTTCATCATCTTCTCGAACTTCTCGACCAACACCAGCTGAACAAGCAGCCAAGCTGTTCACTCCGGAGCATGTTGAACCTAGGCCTATCACCATCAAAGGCCCGCTGATCAGATCCGAACCAGACGAGTCTGGAAATTCTTTCGCTCAACCTGCTTCTTCCTCCCCCTCTTCTCCTCCTTCTCCCCCTCCCGGACCTAACACGAGCTCTCCACCTGCATCGTCTACGCTACCGGCACCCTCCCCTGTACCAGAATCTGTTCCGCATGGAGGAGAAATCGAAAGTGCTCAAGTCGAAATCGTTCTCGACGAAACTCAGATCAAAGATGCAGAATCTTGGCAAAAGGAACGTCTGGAGAAGAAGATGAGAGGAGAATACGAGAGGATGGGCAAACAGTTGGCTGAAGTCGTAAGATTGTTTTCTCCCAAACAAGTTCTCCTGCGAGGGATCTTTGCTGACTCGTCAATTGCTTCTCTCTGTCGCTCGATCAGGTCAACGACAATCTTGATGCACCGTTACGACTCAACTCCATCCGATTCCTCGGCGCCTCGAACAGTCGACCTGCGTTCTTGTCTCAAATCGTTTCACCTTATTTAACCCCGATCCCGACTCCATCTTTCCTCTCCTCTACCTTCCCTTCTCCCCCACCTCCTTCGTCTCAGACTCTAAAATCACTCTTGAAAACAACGAGAGAGCTCACAGAGACTCTAGAGAAGTTCGATATCTTCAAACCTGGATCTATCGAGCCTACCCTAGTTCAATGTGATAGCGTTCTGAGTGGAAAGGACGAAGTCGATCTAGTCTTCAACGTCAAAGAACAATCGAAGTACTTTCTGAGAACTGCTACAGATGTTGGAGATGGAGAAGGCAATGCAGTAAGTCTTTGGAAACGAACCTCTCTTTCGTCGTTATGAGATCTCTTGACTGATCAAGTGCACTGTACTCTTGACAGACGGGAACAGCCAAAATCAGAAACGCATTCGGAGGAGGTGAAACGATAGAAGGAAACGTCTCTTTCGGTACTAGGACAAAATCTGCTTTCCAAGTTTGTTCTGTTCCATTTCTTCGTCGCGGTTACGATCCTCCTTCTCACTCGTAGTATTCTTTCAACAGGTGAAATTCGATACACCAGTCAACGCCTCTCCAGATACGAGATTCGACTTCTCGATATTTTCAGCTCAAAGGGATTTGAACTACTTCGCAAGCTGTAACGAATCTACCAAAGGTCTCATGGCTAGATTACGGGTAAGTTCTATCATCTCGTCATCCGGAATCGCTCTCGTTGACACTACGCGTTGTAGACTTTGAGTCCTCTCGGTTACCACGAGTTCGCATACGAAGCAGTTCTACGACAAATCGGTGATGTCGCTCCTTCTGCCTCAATGTCGTGAGCCGCTGTCCTTTTCCCTTGCTTTCCACATTTTTATGCTGACGACCAAATTGATGCAGGGTACGAGATGCTGCAGGAGCCTCAGTCAAATCAGCTTTATCTCACACTTTTACGAGAGACACGAGAGATGATCCGTTCATCGCTACCAAAGGATTCTACCTAAAACTCAAACAGGTAAGCAATTTCCTCAGTCATATTCTCGTGAACTCCGTTGACTCGATATAGTTTCGTGCCTCGATCAGGAATACGCAGGTTTGGGAGGAGATGCAAACTTCTTGAAAGCTGAACAAGAAGGTTCTATCTCTCGTTCACTGGGAGGTGGATACGTAAGCTTCAGTTTCTCTATCCTCCGAATTATTTCTCTTGGCTGACCTTTCTCGGCGCGATTGTACAGTCCGTCTCTCTTGGTGCTCGATCCGGAATCCTTTTCCCTTTCTCTTCGTCTTCATCTCCTTCTTCCTCGACTACTTCCTCCACAGCCACTTCTCTCCTCCCTGATCGTTTCCACCTAGGTGGTCCAACCTCTGTTCGAATGTTCCGACCAAACTCGATGGGTCCGAGAGACAACAGAGATTACTTGGGAGGGAACGCTTTCTGGGCTTTGGGAGCCAGTCTCGTCACACCTATCTACAAGAAACACGATTGGCCGGTGAAAGGGCATTTCTTCGTCAATGCTGGGAAATTAGTCGGAGGTTGTAAGTTTTCCTTTATCCTCTTTTTGTTTTTTTCTCTCTCTAGCTGTTTCTCTCCTCTCCGTGAAGGCTGATTCCAACGTTCGGTATTTCCTCATAGCTCAACCTTTGATAGCATTGTTCAATCAACCACCTTCAGTCACGACTGGATTGGGGTTGATGTACCGACATTCCTTAGTTCGGGTGGAGTTGAATGTTGGAGTTCCTCTTATCGCTACTAAAGGTGAAGGAGCAGTCAAAGGAGTACAGTTCGGATTAGGTTTGAGCTTCTTGTAGACTCGAAGAAGCTCACAGGAAGGGGAACTGAAAAGCTAAGCTCTATCGATTGAGCTGAAAGCAATATCCTATAATGCATACATTATTTTCGCAACTCTCTCCAATCTTGCTTGCAAGTGACCTAAAAGGAAATTACAATACAATACAACGTGAGAATGGCTTCCATCGAGGAAGGGATTTTTTCGTGAGGAGCTACAAAGAGAAGAAACAAAATAAAGTGAAAACTGAAGATTAGGACAACAAACGACATGTTGTTACAAGGATTCGTGATGCGCTTAACAGTAAGGGCGAGGAGGCGAGTAAGAGTGAACGAAGGAGTTGTCAGGAGAGGTCATCGTAGAATAAACGGAAGAAGCGCTCGAAGCCGAAGAAAACGCGAGAGAGGAGGAGGAAGGATGGGAGGAAGGTAGTGAGCTAGGAGCTGTCGAAGGTACTTGACAGTCGTTGAAGGAGGTTGATCTCGAAGGCTTGAGGTAGAAGAGAGCCTCCTCGAACTCTTCCCACTCTTTCGCATCTCCAAAAAGAGTGAAAATCGTTCCTCGATCCGACCAATCGTCCCTCAAAACTTGAGCTTGACGACGAGAGTACTCTTGAAATTGATAACTCTCCTCGAGCTCATCGATGTAATTACTGCAGGTGAGGGAGAGAGCGGCCAGTTTGGCGTCGACCAGTTTTGACTTGAATTCTTCTTGGTTCCTTTGAGTAGAAGCGACCATTCTTTCACCCCTCAGGGGCCTCATCGGCGTCGAAGAGATAGAAGACGAGATAGGAGAAAGACCAGGGGAAGGGAAAGCCTCTTGATGAAAGGTGAGGGGCGAACGAGGAGGAGGAATAGGAAAATGAAGAGGAGTTTGAGGTCGAGTGTTTTTGGGACGTCGGGAAGGGATAGTGTAGCGAGCAAAAGGGTCGAGAGGGAGCGAGATGAAGGGTTCTGATTTGATGCGAGGACACTGTTGTCGAGATTGAGGTCAGCCTTCGAATCAGCACGGAGGCGAGGCAGCGCAACAGCTTTTACCTCGTCGTCAAAATCTCCCGCGTTACAGCTGAACCAGGAGGACTTCTTTTTGAGAGTCTTGACGAGCATGGAGGTGCCGAGATTGATAGGAGAGGGAACGGAGGCGGTAGTGCGACGAGCCATTACGAAGAAGCGAGAAGAAGAAGGTCGTGAAGTGAGGTCGTCAGGTAGTATCGCGTCGAGTGAGGAGGATGAAGAAGATGGAAGAGAGAGACGGAGAGGAGAGGGAAGAGAGAGGAAGAGAGGGTAAAGTGAAAGAAATCACATTCGAGCAAAAAGAAAAGATCACGAAAGCTCCAACTTTCGCATTTCAGTCACCTTTGTCAAGTCGCTTCCCGACGAGTTTTCCGCTCCAGGAACCGAGTTATACAACTGATAGACATCACTGCCAATGCAGCTTTACGCGATCGTAGCAGTTTGGCGAACTTCGTAGAGGTGATTCACCTTTTGCACAAAAACGAAACTCTCTATAATAGCTCACTATTGTCCTGCGAAATAATCCGACCAAAGATACAGCGGAATCGTGTAGACATGACAAAGTAGAACAGCAGAAAACCTCTGAACAAACTGAAATCAAAAGAAAGCTTTTCGAATCTGCACACAAAATCTTCTCCTCCTCCCTCCGCACGGCTAAAGCCCTTTCCACTCTCCCATGACGCTACCATCCTTCTTGTTGACCAAGCTCAATGAAAACCAGCGTTCTTCTTGACACCATCCAATCGTTTCAAAGATTACTTCCGTTTTGACCAACTCCCAATCTTCTCGCTCCTCCTCCTCGATCTCAACAATCGGGTTCTCGAAGCCGTAATCCGCCGCCCTTTCGCGGTTCTCATCTAAGTCACCTAGATCCTCCTGGTAGAAAGCTTCCCCAACTACGAGATTGTGAGCTTCGAGAAGGAAAAAGTCGATGAAACGAGCGTTCTGGAACATCACTCCAAAGAGCTCAAGATCCCGGGAAGAAGCGACCCTCATGAGCTCCTTCGACACCTGATACATCTCGGGAGGGAAGCCTTCAATCGGAATAATCAACTCGTTATCAATTCGACGCTTTTCCCAACCGAATTGTGACTTCTCCGTTGGGTCGAAAGGACTCCCAATGCGTTTCCCTCCGGTCTCGCACTCCACCTCCAGGAGCTTAAGGTGTGACAATCGGTACGGACCGTCTGAGACGAGGAGGGGGAGAGTCTCTAATGAGGAGGAGGGATAGTCATTGAAGAGGAGGGATAGCTGCGTGAGGAGAGTGAGACGGCAGAGGTTGATGTGCAAGTTGGGGGACACGATTGAATCCCCACCAAGGGTAAGGGATCGGAGGGAAGTCATGTGGACGATGAGAGGGTCGAGTGGTTCAGAGAGGCGGGAGAAGGTGATTTTGAGAGAGACAAGAGGATGTCGGACACGAGGGAGTACGTCTCGTAGAGAGACCGCTGGAGTAGTACTCGAGTGGAGACAGAGATGGGAGAGAGAAGGGCAGGCCTCAACAAACTTCCAGGTAGAAGGTATCGCTACTCCGGGTCCCGAGAATCCTACATCCGACAATTCGAGTTTCCGGATACGGTATCCTCCAGCGGGAACGAGCATACGTGATTGATCAACATGCCACTCCGAGAGGCTGAGGTCATCGAGGGCCGGGAGTCTTTCAAGCCACCGAACGAACCTCGGATCCAAAGTCTCGTCTTGTGTACTTGTCGCCATTTCCAGAGTCGAGACACCGAGACGTCTCAGGTTCCCGAATAGATCTCCATTCAGCTCGACAAAGAAATCAACAAGTCCCCTGACTGGGACCGTGCAGTGCCTCGCGCTGAGATAGAAGGCCGAAAGATTTGGGGCGAACCTGAGAATCGTTCCGACTTCCGCCAGATCTTCGGAAGCTCCGACCGAAAAGCCGAAGTCGTCTACGAGTTGACCTCTCTCTGGGAACATGAGCAGTCTTTGAGCCGTCGTAGAGAGTTCCCTCGAATCGTTCGGCCAGAGGCTGCGATACTTTGCTTTGAGGTAGAACGGGAGGAATCGACGAGAGGGTGGTCCGTGTAGGAGAGCGCGTGGGTATCTGTTGTTTTCGTAACTGAATATGGTATCCAATAGCTCATTCGGAAGTGAAGAGAGATAGTCCTGTCGAGTCGAAGCATCTGAGTAGGAGCCTTCGGTTACGAGCTGAAGAGAGTATGTTCTCACCCTTCCCTTGACGGCGAGCTCTGTAGACATCTATGTGCGCTAGTCGTGAGAAAGTTCGGGAATCGAGGGAGAGGAGAGAGGGAAAGAGACGAATCGACAAACTCTCACCTTTACTCAACTCTCTTCCTCGACGAGGTGTACCGGGACACACTAGTATGCTCTCTTCTATACTCTACAGTCTTTCAGTGCTGACCAGGCTGTCGACTCGTTGCAGTGGTGTTCTACAACCTCAAGACGTTGATCAAGGCGATCAGAGCAACCAAAACTATCGCAGATGAGCGCGCACTTATCGTCAAGGAGAGTGCAGTCATTCGTACAAGCTTCAAAGAGGAAGGTCAGTCCCAGTAGATCCCCTATCAGGTCCCTCTCTTTCGGCTCCTCAACTCTTGCCAACACGCGTCAATCTCGACACTCCAAACTCGGTGCGAGTTGGTTGCAGTGGATGATAGGAATGGAGGAGCATTCAAGCACATTGAATCGGTGCACGGGAGGCGGAGAGGACTACTCGAGTCGCTTTCGAGAGAGTTGGTAAGAATGAGGTCAACTCGGATGAGAGTACCTCGAAAGGGAGACTAGGAGGAGTTGACAAGAGAGACAGACAGCTCTAGAATTCTCAATGACGAACAGTCGACTCACACGGTTCTTCGTTCTGCGCAGATTCGTTCACTCGACACCACAACATTGCAAAATTACTCTACATTCACATGCTCGGTTATCCAGCTCATTTCGGTCAAATCGAGTGCCTGAAACTCGTAGCATCCCCTCGGTGAGGCTATCCATGAACAGTGTGTGTCCATCGAGCCGAATGAGCTCACTCTTCCGAATTTCTGCTCGTTTTGCAGTTTTACCGACAAGCGATTAGGATACCTCGGCATCATGCTGTTACTTGACGAGAACCAAGAGGTACTTACTCTAGTCACGAACTCTCTCAAGAAGTGAGTCCCACCTTTTCGCTCGAGACGAGAATTCTCGCTGATTTGCGTTTCTTTCCCCTTCGATAGCGATATGAACCACTCTTCCGCCTCGACCGTCTCCCTCGCTCTCTGCACCTTCGCCAACATCGCTTCAGAAGAGATGGCCCGGGATCTCGTCACAGAGATCGAAAGATGTTTAGGATCTGGAAACGCTTACATTCGCAAAAAAGCTGCCCTCGCCGCTTTGAGGTGTTTGTACAAAGTTCCCGAATTGGTAGACCATTTCGAAGGGAGGGCGACGAGTCTCCTGAGTGACAGGAACCATGGTGTTTTGTTGACTGGTGTGACACTCGTGACGGAAATGGTCAGATTAGTTGGAGGCGATCCTTTCCGAAAAGTGAGTTCAATCATGCTTCGAATCGATCGACAACAATGCTTACCTTGTAGCATTTTCAATTAGGCTGTACCTTTACTTGTTCGACACCTCAAAGCACTCGTAACGACAAACTACAGCCCTGAACACGACGTTAGCGGAATTACCGATCCTTTCCTCCAAGTCAAAATCTTGCGACTTCTTCGACTGCTCGGAAAGGAAGATGTCGAGGCAAGTGAAGCTATGAACGATATCCTCGCTCAAGTAAGCCTCGCTGCCTTTAGTTTTGATCCCGCGGCCAGTTTGCTGATTCTCTCTTCGCTTTCAACAGGTCGCGACAAACACTGAAGCGGCGAAGAACGTCGGAAACTCAATTTTGTACGAGACAGTCCTCACTATTCTCGAAATCGAAGCGGAAAGTGGACTGCGAGTGATGGCTATCAACATTCTCGGAAAATTCTTGGGAAACCGAGACAACAACATTCGGTGAGTTATCTTTTTATCGTCTCGGACTCTCGGTTCATGCTGATTCACCTCGATCGATCAGATACGTCGCACTCAACACTCTCAACAAAGTAGTCGCTATGGACACGAACGCTGTTCAACGACACCGAGCGATCATTCTCGACTGTCTCCGAGATGGAGACATCTCGATTCGTCGACGAGCTCTCGAACTTTCCTACGCCTTGATCAACGAACAAAACGTTCGAGTTCTCATCCGAGAATTATTGGCCTTCCTCGAAGTTGCTGACAACGAATTCAAGCTCGGTATGACAACTCAAGTTTGCGCTGCCGCTGAACGGTTCGCTCCTAATCGAAGATGGCACATTGATACCGTCCTACGAGTACTCAAATTGGTACGTTCTCAACTCCTGAATGTACTTCAGGCTATCAAGCTGACTTGCGCATCGTTGTTCGTTTAGGCTGGAAACTACGTTCGAGAAGAAGTTCTATCCGGTTTCATTCGGCTAATCACCCACACTCCCGATCTTCAATCCTATACTGTCTACAAACTTTACACCGCTCTCAAGCAAGACGTTTCTCAAGAATCGCTCACTTTGGCTGGGGTTTGGACGATCGGAGAATATGGAGACGTTCTCTTGCAAGGAGGAACTGTTGCCGATAACGGGGAAGAGGAAGAAGGTACAACGACGACGAGCGAAGCAGTCAGCGAGAAGGATGTTATCGATTTGTTGGAGAAAATCCTCGTTTCACCTTACACAAACACGACGATTCGGCAATTCGTACTCACGGCTCTCACGAAACTCTCAACTCGCTTCTCTCAACCTGATCAAATCGCACGACTCGGCAAAGCTCTACATCATTTCGATACGAGTGTCGAGCTCGAGCTGCAACAGAGGGCGATCGAGTTTGGAAAACTTTTGACTTTGGATTCAGTTCGAGGTGGAGTGTTGGAGAGAATGCCTCCTCCGGAGATCAAGGCTACTGTTATGGGAACTGGTGAGTCAATAATTTTATTCTTCACGCTCAGACCAGGAGCACAATTAACGAAATTGCGTATTCCCTCAATCAGTGAGCGAGAAACGACCCGTCGGTTCTCTAAGAAGGGACAAAGATGTAAGTCCAATCTTTTATCGAAGTCATTGAGACGCAAAACTGACCCTCTTGGCCGCAGGCTCTCCTCGATCTCATGGGAGACGAATCAACAAGTCCCACTTCAGCTGCACCTCCGGCTGTTCAACAGCAAACGACGCAAGACCTCCTCGCCGACATCTTCGGTTCTTCCGATACATCTTCGACTCCTGCCGCTACCTCTCCAACCGCCCCTTCTTCGAATGTCAACGATATTATGAGTCTCTTTGGCTCAACTTCCCTCTCTCCTCAACCTACCGGTTACTCTTCTCCTCCTGTTGCTTCTTCGACACCTTCCAACGACCTCTTCTCTACTCTCGCATCAACTCCTCCAGCTCCCGTCGCATCTGCTCCAACTCCGGCAGCTCCACAAGCACACGAAGCTTACAACGGAAACGGTCTCAAAATCACTCTGACTCCTATCCGCGACACTAACAACCGGAACGTCGTCAATATTCTCGCCAAATTCACTTCTACACAGCCTGTTCAAGCTGTCAACTTCCAAGCTGCCGTACCGAAAGTGAGTCCCTTTTCATCCTTTTCTGTTTTTCTTCCATGATTCCATGCTTACTGTCTCTGCTTTCGACAGACTCAAAAACTCCAGATGCTCGCAATGTCAAAGACGGATGTCAACCCTGGTTCGACTGAAACTCAGCAACTTCGAGTAATGGTTAGCGCTGCAGGAGTGAGTCTTCGATTTTTTTTTCTCTTGCACCGAGAGCCTTTGACGCCCTCAGGAAAGCTGACCTTCCCTTCGCTGCTGTGCAGGCACTCGTTCGACTGCGACTACGAATCGCTTTCACCTCGGGAGGTACGCCTTTCCAAGAGCAAACTGATTTCTCTTTCCCTCCGGATCTCATGGCTGCATAAACTTTTTTCTGTCGCTTGTTATCTCTCATTTGTTCTCTTTCTGTCTTGTGCTCTTTCCTCTTCGTAGCAGTAGAAGATATACCCTTTCCTCTTTTCAGTGCAACCTCGTATTCCTTCTCGTGAGGACGTTTTCGAAATCTGTTTCGGTGAGAGAGCAAGATGCAGAGATATATATATATTCGTAGAATCGAATAGCTACAAAGGTATAATGATGTTGGATCAACGGCTACAGCATGATTAGAAAACCGAAAGAACTGCAAAAGATGGAGAAATGAACGAAAATGATATGAAAAAGTTAAGCAGAGGTACCGATCACTGGGGAAGAACTAGCCTCGTCGAACTCTCCTCCATCTTGAGCAGTCCCACCGATGACAGGAGTCGCAGGTCCGAGAGAGAGGTTGTCAGCGCGAGGATCGGAAGAAAGTCGAAAAGGTGGGAGAAGCGGTCGATCCGGACTCGAAGGTTCTGCCGATTTGCTCTGGTCATCGTTCGTTGAAGTCGAATTGTCGGGGTTGGGGTTGGCGAAAGTAGCGAGAGATCTTGAGAGATCTGGAGTTTTGACAGCTCCTCTCAAAGTCGAGATCTCGGACGGCGCGACTGAATCGGGTTGCGAAACAACTGACGTTTGAGAGTAACGAAGGGTTGGATCGACCGCTGGAGTTTCTTGCGTAGGAAGGCCGGGCGCAGGAACTGGGGGAGGAGGAGGAGGAGGTGCAGCTTCTCGGGAGAAGCTACCAAACCCGGGAATCTTGATTGATGATTTTCGAACTCCTCCCTTCTTCGCAGCTTTCCTGTCGTAACTCTCCACCCTTCTAAGTTCCGACAACAGCTTGTCACTGAGCTTGAGGTGTTCTGTCGGAACTTGAGCGAGTTGTGCTTCGAGTTCATTCGGAGAGCCAGGAGAGCCGAAAGTGAGTGGATGAGGGTGAGGGCCTCCGCCTGGAGTTGAAGCGACGGTAGAAGATGGTTTCGTAGAGAATGCTGAGAATCTCGAGACGAGATCGGGTCGATCGGGAATCGTGAGACGTAAATCTGAAGCGGGAGGTCGCGTATTAGCAGCGCTTGTCGAAGGGAATGGGTATTGATTAGTCGAGTTGAGGGGAATCGTAGGAGGAGAAGGGAAAGTCGGAGCCGTCGAGAACCTTCGCGGATATCCGGTAGAAGTAGATACTTGCTGACTCGGACGTTCGTCTTGAACGGAGAGAGGGACATCATCGAAGTGGAGGTAGTCTTCGTTTTGTTCGAGAGGTACTGAACGAACTCGTCGGTGCAACCTCGTTTCGTCGATTTGGCCACCTTGCGAACCTCCTCGATGATTGTGTTGGTTGTCGACCGCGCTCGCCTGAGCGATTGGAGGCGAAGGGCTGACGCGAGAGAAGGAGATGATGGGCGAGCGATGGAAGGTGGCAGATGGAGACACGAAGGGAGAAACTTTGCTCCAGAACCCTTGCTTGCGAGGAGGGGAGTTCATGATTTCTGGGTATTCATTATCCTCTTGTTCGGCTCTTTTCGCCAAGTTCGCCCTTCTGCGTTCCTCCATTTCCTTCTGCTGCTCGACTTGACCGACCTTCGTCTTGCCTGAGAGTCCTGACCAAGGTGAGCCGGCTCCGAGAACGTAAGGCGATTGCAGGAATGGCGAAGGGAAAGAAGAAGAAGTCGAAGAGAGAGGAGTCGATCCGAGGCAGACGAGAATTGCAGCTCGAAGTCGGCGCTGTCTTCTTGTCCTCCAATCTACCGCTCGAATCGACCCGTAGGACAAACGAGGCAGCGTGCTGCCGAGTTGTAAAGACTTCTCCTCGAAACCGAAGGGTGAAGGAGTTTGAGCAGATCGATCGAGTTGATACCGAGAAGAGTAAGCTTCTTCTCGCTTCGATCGACGTAGACACGAGAACGGCCTGTCTAGGATCCAGAGGCCTACCCAGGCGACGATGAGTACGACGAGTCGAAGTGCTGCCCACACACAGTTCGTGAGGACGACTCCGGCCGCGAAACCGGTGAGAGCTCCAGTCGCCGAATCGAAGAATGCTGAATCGCGCGACGCGAATTGTCCGGTGTTCATCGAGGTTCCGTAAGCGGTCGTCGTGTAAAGCAGCAAGAGCGCGACAGAGATGGCGGCTCGAGGAATGAGAAGAAGTACAGTTGGCCAGTCTGAGCGAATAATCGAAAAAGGTGAGTCGTTGTTCCGGCTGCAGAGAAAAATCGGGGCACTCACTTTGTCGGTACCAGCACAGTGTCTCTCGAACAAAATCGAGCCGAGAAGTGCCTTCGACTGCGACTGCGAGAGGACTTTTCGGTCTCAAAGGAGCGAGTCGAACCTGCCACATGAACGAAAAAGTTCCGTATGATCGAGCGCAAGCGTAGTTGAACGAGCTATCATGGTTTTCAGCCGAAGTGTCAGTTATAATCCCTGATCGTCGTGAGGTATGAAGGAGAACTCACGCTGCATCGACGTAGACTTTCTCGATTGCAACCTTTCCACCTCCTCCACCCCATCTCTTCAAATACCCTCTCCCACACTCCTTCCACAAACAGACACCAAACAGCCACAATACCGTGCAAGCTGCGTAGACTCCAACTGCTACCCACCAACCAGTACTTTCTGCGACACTCGGGACTGGAATGATCGCACGCCGAGCGAAAATGGCGAGGGTAGAATTTGCGGCGGGGAAAGCTGGGTAGAGAGCGACTTGGCACAAGATGTAAAGGAGGCAAAAATCGAGGAAGATGGTAGCGGGAATGTGAGCAAAGATTGCGAAAGGGTAGAAAAGCTGAAAAATCAAGGATTGATCAGTTCTCGTTCGGGGCGAAAGGGTGGACAGAGAGACCACTCACGTGAACGAAGCGCGCAAACCAGCTGCTGAACTCGACAAAAGTCCAATTCATTCGACTAGCGAGACAAGTCGCTTCTTTCCGTGTTCTTTCCCAATCACCTTCGTCAGGGCCAGAAAGCACTGGAGACACCGTTTTTTCTGACCCGTCCCCTTCGTCGTGAGAATGAGAATCATGCACGACAACTTCTACCTCTTGTCCTCCTCCGCTTCTCAAAATACCTCCCTTCTTGCCTTTCTCTTTCTGCTTCGGAGGAGTTCGCTTCGACATTTTCTGTAACGTCGAAGCTCTTGACTTCCTCCTGATTTGAGCTGTTGATCGGTTCGATAGATCGTTGTCGAGGTCGGGAGAGCTGCTGGCGGATTCTGGTTCTGCTAGATCGCTCAATCTTTTGCTTCCTCGGCGAAGGACTGGTCCACTTTGATCGATTTCTTCGGGATCTTCGAGCTCATCTGCGCCTGCTCCTCCTCCTCTGTGGTAACGTGGAGAGAGGAACGGGATATCTCTCTTTCCAACAGGTCCAACCTCTCTTTCTCCCGATTTACGTTTTCCTCCTCTCCTAGGTGAAGGAGTATGAGGAGTCAGGTAACGACCCTCGTTCTTCACGAGCTGTGAAGAATCGCCCAGGTCTCCTCCTTCCATCTCTCGCTGTAATTTGAGCTGATCCTGTCTGATCCTTTCTTCCCTCGCTTCGACACCTCTCTCGTCCAACCCGAGATGAATCCGAGGACTCCATACAACGTCTCCTGCGAGCGAATCCGATTCTCCTCGAAGGGCAGAGAGTCGGTTTCCAGCTGTAGAAGGTGTTTCATCTTGATAACCTGCGACTCTTGGTGTACTCAACTCTCCACCATGTTGAAGCAATCCTTCGAAAGTCCCCACACTCAATCTGTTTGAAGTACCTTGACCTGGAAAATTAGAAGAAGTAGGCGAAGTAGAGGAAGATCGACGAGCTGTTGTTACGAAATCTACAGCGAGAGGATCTGAACGAGGTGGAGTTGGAAGGAAACTAGGGACGGGTTTGCGATAAGAGAGAGGTGGAGAACGAGTAGAATAGCGACCTGTCTCTTCTGGTAAATCGGGGAGAGGTCCAGTCGGAGGAGGGTTTGGGTTAGGTCGACCGAAAATTCGAGCTAGGTCTGGTTTAGAAGGACGTCGAGGTCGAGGGGGAGAAGACATGCGGTGTCGGGACGACGGGGACGAAGGAGGAGCGTTGTCGTCGATGGTTGGGGAGATCTCGAGTGGACCGGGAGTGAAGGGGAAGAGAGCGGAGGAAGGGTTTTCGTAAGGGGAAGGAAAGATTGGAGTCGCATGTCCCGAGGAGCTAGACGTCGAAGGAGAAGAGAAATCGTTCTGAAATTGAGTTTGAATGGCGTAAGGGTTCGATCTGGTGAGGTTCCGAGAAGAGGTGGAAGAGGATTTCGGTGCGAGAGGAATCGAAGAAAGATAATGGTAATCCCTCGAGAAGTTTTCAAACTGTTCTGACATTTTCTCCCTCTACGTAATCTCTGTGTCGGTGTGGTTCGCTTTCAAAGATTATGAGACTGGTGAGGGCGATAAGTTCAAGAGTGATCGGAAGTGGGAAAAGGGTTTCGAGAAGATATGAAAGAGAAACGAAGGGGAACGCGGATTGCGAGACTAGGGTGAGTCGTTTGTGTTAGCTATTCGCCTCGTAGGCTTCTTTGGTCGTCTTCCGGGTCGTCGTCGTCGTCGTCGTTTGAGGAAGGGGAGCGAGGAGATGAGACGATTCGATTTGACCGAATCTCTTGCGCCGTGAGCCAGAACTTGTTCTGTGACTGGAAAAGCTTAGAGGGTAAAATTGAATGAATGTGCGCATTGTGTGAGCCCCTGGAGTTGCAACTTCCAGATTAAGGAGGAACGCCAGGGGATTAGACAGGGAACCTTTGAGACTATCCTTTACCGGCGATATTTTCGAACGGCTTTTTTCTCAACCGGGAGTCGCCGTGCTTTCCGTAAATGAGAAGAAGGTCACAACTGTAGTCTAGTGCTCAGACTGACCGAAGATCTCTCTCTTCTAGAGAGAAGGTCAATCACGTGCAGATCTGCTTGTTGTTTTGTTTTCGAAAGTCCTCTGCGGTTCAACTCTCTTCCCTCTTTCTTCCCCCGATCAATCAGTCCCGCCTCGATCAGTCCCCTACAATGTCCTCATAGAACAACGGCAGCCGAATCAATTGTCCTTCCCTCGTCTCAACCGTTCCACGTTCCTTCCGCTCTCTCTTTCTTCCCCATCCTCATTCCTCTCTCGACCAAACATGAATCCTGTCCCTTCAGACACATCACCCACCACGGCTTCACGAATGATTCCTTCTATCTCTTCTCCCTCTCTCCTTTCCAGGCAGCCTCGTCCTCCTCAAGCGAAACGACTCGGTGGACCGAAACCTTTCCTCCTCCGTTCGACTACACCTCTCAGAGCACCCGAAGAGCCCCTCAAGTCATCTACAGAAGATCTTCAGACCGTCGAGCCGGCGAAGCTACCCAGAAGTAAGACAGAAACAGCACTCAACAAACCTCATTCAACTTTGCGCCAATCGAAACCTCCTCTCTCTCCTTTACCAGCAGTATCGACCAGCTCTCGTCGCTCTTCCCGACCTGGATCTGCCGCAGCAAATCCAGGTTCAGGTTCAGCAAAGTCTCTTCCGATTCGAGCGAGTCGAAAAATCACCTTTGTCCCCGATCCTGTTCCCTCTCCTTCTTCTTCTTCTTCGCGCCCAACGTCGACTCCTCGATCATCGAAAGTTGGTTCGTCGGTAGAAAAAGTTCAGGCGGTTGAGAAACGCAAGATGGAGCTGAAAAGGGAGTCATTGATGTTGAGAAGGAATGGTCAAAACAGTTGCCCTTCATCGACGTCCTCGACAGTAGGAGGAGGAGTAGCAACCGGTCGAGAAGGATCCGAGAACGTCGCACCTCAACCTTCAGCTACCGCGAGGAGGTGGTCTTTACGACCTGTTCGAGATTCTTTACCAAGAAGAGCGACCTCGAGTTTGGCATTGAATCAAACTGGTCCCGATTCACCTTCACCTCCACCTCTCGCAAACAGGAATGAGCTGGACACTCTCAACAACGGAACCCTCGACTCTCCGCTCTCACGGCGGGTCTCGATACGAGGCCCGCATCGATCTACTTCCTCGAGTCAGTTACGGAAAAAGGATAGCTACGCTGAGTTGTCGAAGGCCCCGAAGGTAGCGGAAGCTCTTAGGGAGCACGAGGAGGTAGTGGCAGAGGTGGAAGGGGGTGCGATGCAGCGATCAAAGACTGTTTACACCTCGCTTCAAGAGGTACGCCTCTCTCTGGTCTCCTCCTTGTGGTTCTTCGAATGCTGATACCTCGGAATCGATGGTAGGTTCTCGCCGAGAGAGGTTATCAGGACACTCGAGTTCTCACTCCAAATTCGAAAGCTCATGCGAAGAAAACCACTACTACAGAACCTACTTCGCTTCTCGTTCCTCCTCAACCTCAAGTCAAGGAGAAGACTTCCATGTTATCCCTTCGTGGACTGTTCTCGCTGTGGGCTCCACCTCAGGAAGAGGAAGGCAGAGAGGAAAGGGAACAGGGAGTTGACCACGAAGAAGGAGAAGCCGAGGGGCCTCCGAGCCCGAATGGATCGGGAGGAACGTTTACCGTGTCTCCCATCTCCCGAGCTCGAGAGTGGGCTCAAGGTGTCGCTATCGCTACAGCGCAAGATCAAGTTCGATCTCCCAATTTCGAATCGACCTCGTTCACTCCTCCTTTCCAATACTCCTTATCGACGACCGAAGATTCTCCAGCATCGTCTCGCTCATACTCTTCGTCGATTGTCACGGCATCGTCTATCAGGTCACCCCCTCAAGTCACGATCGCCCTTCCTACCTCGACCGTCGCTCTATCCCCTCCTTCTTTCCATCGTTTCCCATCGACTACTCTTTCACCTCCTTCCAAATCACAAGCGATCAAATCTCTTCGTCATGTCGTTTCTGATTCGACTCTCCCGCAACACCTTCCGCATTACACTTCGTTCCCTTTCTCCCCTTCGTCTCTCGATTCTTCCGCTTCCCACGATTTCCCTTCCTCTCCAGCCGTTTCCGCTGTCGACCACCTCCTATCGCCCTACAACAAATCTGACAATGCTCACAAGTCTCCTCAACTCTCGACTCCCCTTCTCGAAGCTCAAACTTCGTGGCTACCGACTGCTCTCCGTCATCGAGCTTCCCAAGTCTTCTCGCTCCCGATGGTCGGACTCGGACTCACCAGTGCTACCCCAATCTTCCCGAGTTCTCGACAGACTGTTCAAGGACAGTCCGGTATCGCTAGAACGAGACAAATGGACAAGAAGAAACCAAAGTTGTTGAGGAAAGCAGTTAGTTCAGCTGGACTAGTCAGGCCTGTATTGACTACCACAAACTATTGAGCTGGCGCTTCCTTTGTTCTGTTGATCACGTTTTCAAGGTTTGGCATTTTCGCATTTAGTTTTTCTTGTTTTCCCCGATACCCTGTCTCCCGAGCTCTTCTCTTTCGCCGCTTTAATGTTGTGTATATTTCTTCTATGTTTCTGCTTCACGTTCATCCCTTCCCTTTCTCCCTCCAGCATTCTGAAACTTTCGCAAACTTTCCCAGTTCTTCCCTTTTTGTATTCTGTCTTCTTTCGCTTTTCTCCTTGCACATAGCTTACTTTGATAGTCTTGTCTTCTCTTTCTCTGGAATCAGATGTACTGAGCTTGAATATCTCCGCAAGAAACAGAGTTTGCGATCCGTCGTGAGCTCTTCGCTTCTGACCTCTTCTTGCTTCACTTTCGACTTTCGTCTTCTTGACAACTGCACTAGGATCGAGTGCATGCTATCTTCCTGTTTTCCTCGATACTCTGTAGCCCGTTTCTTCTCCTGTTCCGCCTCCTCCATGACTTCCCCACCAAAAACTTCATCTTCTAAACCTTCAACTGTCGACCTCTTGATCCTCGGAGCAGGTTGGACCAGTACCTTCCTGATCCCTCACCTCGAATCTTCACACCCTTGCGTTTCGTTCGCTTCGACTACTAGAGATGGTAGAAACGGTTCAATCAAATGGTCTTTCGATCCTTCAAACTCTGGCGATTCGGAACAGTACGATGTTTTACCTAGAGCCAAAACTGTATTGATCACGTTTCCGATTAGAGGAGAAGGGGGTAGTAAAGGATTAGTGAAAGGTTATGCAAAATCTAAAGGGATTAATCAGTCTGAATCTATCAGATGGATTCAACTCGGAAGCACTGGAATCTGGGATGTGAGTCCGCTTATCTCTAAGGAAAAAGCCGAGCGCTGAGCTGACGGGATGATCGATGATTCCAAAGGGAGGACCAACTTTGATCGCGAGTAAAATTCAAAACTCGAAGAACAACAAGGAGAAAGATACAGCTCAACCACCGGCCTACGACTCTGCACTCAAATGGACAGATAGACACAGTCCTTACGATACGACGAATCAAAGAGCCATCGCAGAAGATGAGCTTCTGAGTTTACATCGCAACACTTTCGTTTTGAACTTGTCAGGCCTATGGGTAAGCTATAGTCCTTCTCTTCCTCCCGCTCGGCCGCACGTCAATTAATGAACTGTGTGCACTCTTGTAGGGAGGCGAAAGAGACCCCTCGAACTGGATCCCTCGAATCGCAACATCGAAACAAGCTCTCGAAGTGAAAGGTTCTCTACATTTGATCCATGGACTAGATGTCGCACGAGCTATCCTCGCCGTTCATTCGTCGACCCTGAAAGACTCGTCAGAGAAAGCTGAGGGAGGTTTGAAAGGACAGAGGTACTTGTTGACGGATTTGAGAGTGATCGATTGGTGGGATTTGGCGAGTCGTTACCCTCACAAAATAGCACAAGGCGAAGGTCATTCGGTGGAAGAGACTCCCGAGTCGTTCAAGTGGGTTCAAGAGTTGATGAAAGAGCATGGAGTGAGAGCTTTACCGAGAACTCCTCAAGAACTCGGTAGAGCGTTGGATTCGAGGGAGTTTTGGGACGACTTGGGACTGATGCCAATCAAGGGTTGTTATGAAAAAGGTAGATTGTGAGACAACCAACTATGGAATACACGATTGGAGACATGAAACGAAAAAAAAAAAGAATTGAGGGAGAGTGAAACCAAGAGAACAAAAAAAAAGGGGGGGAAACTACGAGCTCGAGCGACTTTATCCTTCTCCGCATTCCGTGCTGCCTGGTTACGGTCCCTTCCTCCTAGCCTAATCCTCCTCAAACTGTTTGAGCATCAGCAACGGCCTTGTCGCTTGAATGAGTTTCTCCATCCTCTGTACATCCCCCGTTTTTGCTACCGCTTTCTCCATCTCCAATCCAAACTGTAAAACGTCACGAAGTGGTGTCTCCCTCCTCCTGATGTATTTTTCGCCAGCATCCTCCTCCCCTTCCTCCTCGTCCTCCTCCTCTCCGCCGGGCCCTTTGAAATCCTCGAGAAGAACTGATCGTCCGTTCAGGACATCTTGGAGCCGACAACTTTCTTGCCCAAACGATTCGTCAACAAATTCGTCCCTTGCATAGATTCTCGAATAGCGCTGTGTAGGAGAAGTAGACAATTCGATGCATTCGATGCTTTGAAGGCGTAGAAGGGATTGTTGAAGTTTGGGGATGAGCTTCGTGAGGAGACGGTCCGAGGTCGTTATACTGAGGTATCGCAAGGAAGGAAGGTGGGAAGGGGAAGAGGCGAGAAAGGAAGGTGCGGAGTTGGAGAGATGCAGGGAACGTAGTCGAGGGAATGGGCTGGTGAAGAGAGGAGGACTTTCTGGATTCTCCCCGGCTCCTCCGCTAATCTCAATTCGAAGCTCTTCGAGCTTTGAAGCGAAGAGGGAGATAAATTCGATGTTGGCTTGATTGAGCGGGGAATTCTTGTGTAAAGTGAGGGAACGAAGAGATTCGATAGGCTGATGGAGTTGGTCTGAGAGGAGGTTTACCCAGTTTCCGCTCAATAAGAGCTGTCGGAGGTGGGCTAGGTTCCCTATCCTCTCGATGACAATTGGGTCCACGAGTTCGGGGCTGGAAGGGGAACGTTTATGAAGTTCGAGCGTTTTCAGGTTGATCGGTATTGATAGGATGCGGGCGATGATGTCGGTCCAACCTGTCGCCAGTACTTGAAGTCTTTCTGCGCGACTGCGCAACACTCGGAGTGAGGCTGCAGCCTCACCGGTGCCGCATGGCCAGTTCGGGAAGTCTGAACTTGAGGCGGGACAGATACCGGCGATGAATCGTCCGTTGACGGTGACCTCGCAAATGCCTTTGAGTGACGACAAGACGGCGAGAGCGTCTAGAACCGAGTCTGGGACTGCGTTGTCGAAAGAATGATCGAGCTCGACTGTGCGAAAGTGAGTGGCATAGAGGGGAACAATTCGTCGACGGAAGACCGGATTTGTTACTCTTTCGATTTGAACGGTCTATAGCGAGGTGTCAGAGAGATGTACACCGAGTCATGAACACCTAGACGGCAGGAATAGGCTCACCGAAAATAGTAGAGGAGCACAAACAGCCCTGATCTTCTGGCAAGTTCTCGACAACTCGTGCAGACTCGGCGTCAACTTTCCCCAAGTCCCCACTAGTTCCTGGCTCGTCTTCCCATCTCGCAGACTCTTGAGTCGCTCTGTGGAACGTCGATCTTGTTGCTGGCAGAGATGAGCGATTCGAGCCAGAGTTTCATTCGGTAACTGAAGGAGAGACTGCTTCATGGCTTCTACAAGATTCAATGAATATTGATCAGCGAGAGTGTGGCTTTCGGGAGCGTCGGAGAGAGGGACGTACCCGACGAGAGATGAGATTTTGCGTTGCTAGTAGAGATTGATGATGAGCCCTGTCGAGGGAACAGCTGGTAGTTGTGAATGATCCTGAGGTCCAGGAGCTCGATCTCAGAGTCGACTACGAGACGGCCGAGGACAGTGGACGTTCAAGAAGCGGCGAGACTTCCTTCTGACTTTCGATTGAGTCAAGCACGTGCGTGTTTGCATCCTCTAGTTCTTCACCAGACTCTGTTCCAACTACAATGCGTCGGTAGCTATATCCAATTTCAGCAGTTTCTACGCATATGGAAATTCAGAACGAGTTCAAGCTATTTTTGCAAGGAGAAAGACAAAACAAAGGAAGGGAACGACGGGCACAAAAGATATACATCAACCTTGGGAGGAACGAGAAAGAGAACTAGAGAGAGAACGAGAGAGGGAGAGAGAGAGAGAGAGAGAGTCTTTGACTAGGGGGAAGGGTGAATGTCTAGCGACGCTGCGAATTTCCTTTTCTTGTTCTTACTCGAGATCGTCGTCGTCAGCGCCGAAATCAGAAGTCTCATCGACAAAGTCGAAGTCTCCTCCTCCGGATGCACCAGCTCCTCCAGATCTACCGATCGAACCGAATCCACCTGAAGAACCGTAATCGAATTCGTCCGAGAACATTCCTCCCATTCCCATATTGTTGAGTCCAGCTCCTCCAGTTTGTAAAGCTTGATACACCTAGAATCGTCCGAAGCGAGTCAGTTCAACCCGCCGGAGGGAACAAGGAAGGAGAAAGAAACTGACTTTGGTAACGAATTCTTTGCTTTGTTCCATTTTTTCACCTTCTTCACTCCAAGTTTGATCGAGTTTCTTGGCTCGTTCGATAGCTGAAGTTACTCGTTTGACAGTTTCGTGTGAGAGATAAGGTTCAGGATCGTCCGAGAAAGTCACAATTTTAGAAAGACGTCCTCCCGGTACTCCTCCTTCGTTAGTCGCATCAGAGATTGTCGCAAAGAGTTCTCTAGATTGAACCTGGCGTCAAATTATAATACATCAGCATCGACAACTTTCGGGGAGAGAGGCAAAAAACACTCACCATTCCTAAGACTTCTCTCTCGACTGCCTCGACTTGCGCTTCATCTTTCTCATCCATTCCCAACAACTTTGTCAACTGTCCCAATGACAGAGTCGACCAAGTTTGAGTCAATTTTGAAATGATTCTCCTCCTCAAAGATTGTTCAACCAAACTGACTAAACCCATGTTGTGATCCTATTCGAAGTGAAGTCGCAAGTTTTTCAGTTTCAGGTCAGTCTGTTTCGTTCCGGGAAGGTAGAGTTGGAATCTTACTCACCCTAGTGAAAGATTCGCGAGCTTTCTCTTTCGCAGCGAACAATCTAGTCTTGTCTAGTGAATTGAAAGCGACGACGTAATCGTTGTAAGGAGCGAGTAGGGACTTGTAGGCGCTTTGAGCTGCCGAACTAGTGTATTTTGGAAGAGGTAGAGTCTGTTGTTGGGAGCGCGAGCATGAGTTTCCGAGAACGAGGGAGAAGGTAAGGAGGAAAGGTAGCTCACTTTACCGTAAGCGAGTAATTGAACGAGGACTAGTTTCTTGTAGGCATCTAATTGAATTAAACTGACTGCAGGTCCAGGAGCACTGACACACTATGTCGAAAATTGAAAACGAGGGTTAGCTGCCTCGCAATTGCTATCAAGAAAACCACTGAGAAAAAACTCACGATCTCGAGTAAGTCACTTGCACGAACGTAATCACCTAGTAGAGCGACAATAGTTCCTGCCAAGTAGTGGTAGAGTAGATGATCTTGATACGCGATCGGGAATGACTACAATCGTTTCGAAAAAAAAGAAAAAAGAGCAAAGTCAGCTTCTTTCGAGGCCACGAGGAATCAAAGGCTGGGGAGAAAGGCGGAGAAATGATCACTCACAATCTTGTCTACATCAGTGACATCGGTGTAAAGTACCTCCCTTGCGAGTTCGTATGCTCTATAGCTGAAAACGGTACGGAGGAAAGCAGGATGGAAAGAAGTGAGAGTGCCAGTCGGAGCGTAACGTTGAACGATCACCTTGAATGGTTCTAGGTGTACTTGATGCTGTTGTAGAAGTGACTCGGATCAGATTTCCACGACACATGCGAGGAAATGAAAGTCCGAAGGATTGAAAACTTACATTGCGCAGCGTTTGAGCGATGCTGCCGAGACGAATGAGTAATTGACACACTGAGCGAATCGACAAATCAAGTCTGAGTCAGTACCGTACTACGTACTACGAAGGAAGATTGAAGGAAGAGAGAGAGGGAGAGCTCACCTTGATCGTAAGCGATTCTAGCTTGATTCGGCTCAAAATTCTTTGACCAATCCATAACTCTAGGCATCAAAACGTTGAGATCTGGTTGAGGTACTGACAACCTAGCTACACTATTGTTTGACGAATCCCAATGTCAGTTCAGAGACCGAGAGATATAGAGAGAGAGCATTAACAAGAAACTAACAGGATATGAAGATAACCGACAGTGCTGTTCTCGGGACGCAACATCTCCAAAGGATCTTTGCCATCACTCAACATTCCGGCCAATCCAAAAGAAGGAGCAGCAGCAGTGGAGGGAGCAGAAGGAGCAGCCCCATTCGATGATGATGAACTTGCTCCTCCACTTTGTTCATTAGCTGCTGCAGAATCCTTCCCTTTCCCTTTACCACTAGGACCAGATTGTTCAAACTTCTTCAAGGCGGGAAGTACTAGCAGAGAGAGAGAGACAGAGGTTCGTGAGTTTGGGATGAGTGAGAGAGAGAGTGGAGAAGGGGAGAAGGGAGAAGACTAACGAGTTTCTTTGACATCTTGATCGTCTGTACCTACTATGAGTGCGACAATGTCATCCAAAGTCATGTTTCGTAGAATTGAGAGAAGTGTAGAATCTCAAGAAAGAATGCGGTGAAAATAATGAATCGAATTGTCTCGAACACTCAAGCACGCTTACGCTAGCACTCACTACGCGCGTGAACAGATTGACATCGCAGAAGAGTCCTGAAAGCGCGAAAGCACGGAAACGCGCTCAGAAGTCGAATGCTTTGACGACTGAAAACGCATAGTCTTTTCATTTTCTGAGAGGCAACTGATTATACAACGGAGTAATGTAGAAGGGTAGGCGATGAAGGATAGAGAGTAAAGGAGAGGCGAGAGAGAGATAAGTAGGAGGATTTTTGACACAAAAACTAAAACGGTCTAGCCAAACGAAATCTGTTGCCTCTTTTTTTATCTCGGTTGGAAGCTATGCATGATAAAAAAGCGTGTCAGTAGGAAGTTTTGCGCGCGGGAAGATGGGAAAAGGAAGAAGAGCAAGAGGGAGACAAGCTTACCCAGGAGGAGGAGCGAAACCGGGAGGGGGAGCAAATCCAGGAGGAGGTCCTGCGAATCCAGGCATACCAGGAGGAGGAGGCATACCAGCCATACCGGGAGGAGGTGCGAAAGTTTGAGGTGCTTGACGCCTACAAATTCGCCCACAAAAGGAGGTTTCGTTAGAAATGCAGAACTCGACGAGCGAAAAGGCTAGGGACAGGAGAGCTCACATTGTCGGGGGAGCAGCGAGACCCATTCCACGTCCAGCAGGGGCACCGAATCCAGGTCCAGGAGTGAGCTGAATTGAAACGAAATCGAAAGTTGAAAGGGAAGTCAGTTCGATTCGGATTAGAACTCCTGCGACTCCTCGGGGATACAGCGGAACCCAACCTCGAGTGTGTTCGATATAAGTAATCCTCGAAGGTAGCGAGAAGGGAGGCAGGACAGAGTTGAGAGAAGGTAGAACTCACTCCTAAAGCCCTCAAATCATCGTTTGCCGGTGGAGGACTCTCCGGACTCAAACTGACGATAGTTTCTCCCCTCAAGATGACTAAACCAAGAGTCCTCTTCATCTCGTCTTCCTCTTCGTCGTCTCCTTCCTTGTCCTGTTGTTTAGCTCCTCCTTTACGCTTGATAGACCTGAACTCGTCACATTCAGCCAAAACCAGGTTCATATGCTTGTCAAACGCCAACAGTTGTCCTACGAGAGATCGAGAGTCGTTCAAAGTAACTCGTACTCGGTAGTTGATGATGGCAGTGAGTTTACCTCCTTTCTTGGCCGACTAGCGAAAGATCAACGAGAACGAGAGCATCAGTATACTGTTCAGTATCTCTAGTATGCTCGCGATAGCTCAAAGCGAGAGCTACTCACCATGTTTGATAGAGATGACTTTGTGGTGAAGAGTTGATCTGAATTACAAAAAGTTCAAAATTTCTATTTGAATCCTAATTCTCAAATTCAAAGCGAATAGTATCGCAACTACATTCTCTCACTCGCTCCACTTTTTTTGCGGACAGAATGATATATTTTCTTTGCACACAGAGAGGATGACAAGGATGAAGAAGGACTAGAATTGGATCTCTCTTTAAGCGGCAATCTCCAATTTCGCAACATCAGGTAAATCTTCTTGTCTCTGTTGAAAACGAAAGCACATTCCAATTCTTTCTCGTCAGCTGAGCTCACACTGCATTGCGGTGTACAGGAAGGGTAAACTCACCTCGATAAGTTTCGTAATCTTACCAATAGCGACAGTCTTTCCTTCGTCGCGTAAGGTGAATCGTCCAAGTTGAGGGTGATCCGCGAATTTCTCAACGCAAAGAGGTCCAGCAGCTTCGATGAGTGCGATAATCTTTTGACCTGTCGAGAGAGAGAAAGTATTGAAAGAATGAGTCTCGAGATTCGAAGAGGAGAAAAGAGACGATCTGTATTTACCCTTCTTGGCGAATTGAGGGGGTCGTCGAGACTTCTTTCCAGTCTTCTTGTCAAAGTAATGCAAGAGAGCCTGTGTTGACAAGAGAAGTGAGCACTCCAGCAGGTCAGCCAGTGGAAGGAAAGCAGAAACAAACGCACAGCGAGGGAAACTTCTTCAGCAGCCGTGTGAACGTGTAGAACAGCTCCGTAACCAGCAGTGATAATGTTCTTGTGATCGAGAATGACCAATTGAGCTTCGAATTGAGTAATGACGTGAACGGGAGCTTTAGGGGAAGTGAGAACGAATCCGACGTTGATGTCGGTATCTTCAACTCCGCGCAATCGAAGTCGAACGTTGTCACCGCAGAGAGCGACGGGAATCTCCTCCTCAACTTCGTTCAATACACCAGTGACGGTAACGGGGGTCTATTTCGAGTGAAAAAAGATCAGTCAGCTCAACCGTTCGTTCTGAAAGAGAAAGAGACGATCTAACGAACCTTGTTAGGCATCAATAACAAGTTTTGACCCTTCTTGACGTGACCCGATTCGACCTTTCCGACAACTACGCAACCCATATCTGCGTACTTCTCGGAGATGGGCATCATGAGAGGAGCGTTGTTCTTTCGATCGATGAGAGGAAGGTGGTCGAGGTAGTTGAGGAGAGATTCACCCCTACCGAGTGAGTTGTCAGCTGTCCGTCCTGAAGAGAAGGACCAAGAGAGAGGATAGGAGTACTCACTCAACCCAAGGAGCGACCGAGCGGTCGACATCGACCTTCAAGTTTGCACCGGTGAATCCAGAAACGGGAATGAACGCTACATCGGTCTTCATGTTGTAACCTGAACCCTTGAGGAAAGGAGTGAGTTTGCCAACAATTTCGTCGTACCTGAAAGCGAGGAGAGAAGGAGAACATCAGTCGCTGTATAAAGCATAGCTTGGAGGGAATCGAGTAATTGTGAGAACTCACCTTGCTTTGTCCCAGTTGACAGTAGGGTCATCCATCTTGTTGACAACTACGATCAATCTGTTGACACCAGCAGTCTTGACGAGCATCGCGTGTTCACGGGTTTGACCACCCTTTTCGAATCCAGTTTCGAATTCACCTTTACGGGCTGAAATAACGAGGACGGCAGCATCGGCTTGAGCAGCTCCGGAGATCATCTGAGGGACGTAGTTCTTGTGACCAGGAGCGTCGAGGATAGTGTATCGTCGAGTATCAGTTTCGAAGTAAGCTCGACCGACTTCAACAGTTTTACCCTACTCCGTTTCAATCTTCGCGTCAGTTTCGTCTCACTGCAAGGAAAGGACGTATAGCGGCTCACCTTCTCTCGCTCTTGCGAGGTAGAATCGAGAGCCCACGAAAGGTACCAACTCTCTCGTCCAGCTTCCTTGGCTTCCTTCTCGTACTTCTCGAGAGTTCGTTTGTCAACCATTCCGCAGAGGTACAGAATGTTTCCTCCCATAGTAGATTTACCAGCATCGACGTGACCGATGAAAACGATGTTCATGTGGGGTTTGATGTCTTTAGCTGAGAAAGAAGAAAGACAGGAAAGAGTTCAACCTCTGCTCGACTCGAGAAGAAAAAGAAAAGCATGGGGGATGACTTACTGTCTTCACCGTAGAGATCAACGAGAGTCTCTTCGTCAACACTAGCTTTAACTTCCTCCTCAATCTTGTCTGCGTCTTTCTCTTCCTTCTCGACTTTCTCTTGTCGCTTCGCTTCATCCTTTCGGATTTTCTGGTCAATCTTCTCTTGCTTCTTGTCCATTTGTTCAATCTTCTTCTCAGCTGCGTTCAATTGAGCATCTGCTTTCTTTGCTGGAGCTGCTGAAGAAGAGGAAGATGAAGAAGCGGCTACTGAACTAGCTCCAGGTGCGGGAGTAGCAGGTTTCGAGGATCCGGGAGTCGTGTTCTTCGAAGAAGCTGAAGTTTTGGATCCACCTCCGATTGAAAGAGAAACTGAAGCGGGTTTATCGGTTTTCGGTGCGGATGAAGAAGGAAGGGAAACGGATTTGCCTCCGATCGAAAGAGAGACGGCTTTTGCTGGGGGAGCGTTCGAGTCAGGGAGGGTACGAGTGAAGGGGGAGGAAGAAGAAGGAGCAGCTGCAGGAGCGGGGTTACGAGCTGGAGGAGCTTGTTGACGTTGTTGAGGTGCGTTGTAAGGGTTTTGGTTGTATTGTTGAGCGAAAGGGTCGTTTGCTCCGTATCCTTGAGGCACTTGTTGTTGTCCGTGGTATCCTCCTTGTTGAGGGTAACCTCCGTATCCACCTGAAAACGGAGAGACAAAGTAATTTGAGTTTTCTGTAGTTTGAGCGAGATCGAGATTGAGATTCGGAAGGAAAATTGGACTCACCGTATCCTCCACCGTATCCACCTTGGTTGTATTGACCGTAGTACTCAGCAGGGTTGGCACCTGGTTGTCCACCTTGAGCAGCGTAAGGGTTGTAAGGTCTTCCAGGTTGGAAAGGAGGTGCTCCTCCCGAAGGTTGGAAGGAGCCCGCGTTCGGGTTGAAAGATCCTGCGTTCGGGTTGAATCCAGACATGACTCCTAATAAACAGTGGAGAAGGCAGACGGAGGTAGAGGTTAGTGAACTGAACTAGATTCGAACCAAGTTCGATGTATGCCTCCAAAGACTGAGTATCCAAACTGCTCAATGCGATACTTGCAGCTGCCCTCTTAGAACCTCCAGTTCGATACTGCTGCTCCTCGAGATGTGCTTGATAGATCGAGTCGAAGTCTCCCTTTGATCAAAAAAAACTATCGACGCATACTGTTTGGACTTGACAGCTGGACGCTCCTTCCTCCTTACTTGCGGTTCGGTAGTGCTGGAATTGTCTACTTACTGTGGACAAGAAGTCGATATGTGGAGAGAGCGAGAGAAGACTCATTGATCCGATCTCGCTGATTAGCATCTGTCAACAATTTCGACCGGAGCGTTCCTGAGGAGTGAGCGAGCAGTCTGGTTTCTCCTAGTCTCTTCGATTGCGCAATCGAAGCAAAAATTACAAGAATCCGACGAAAAAAAGGGTATTTCTCGACTCTCGCAACTCATCAACAGGTAGAGAGGCAAGTAGAATCGAAAGGAAATGAGCATAGTCTGCGAAGAACGAGGGTATAGTAGATAGATACGATAATAGGCGGAATAGGCAACGACGAAATAGGCGCGAGAAGGGGGGTAAATGAGAAATAAAACTTGGGTAGAGAACTGATAAAACGAACGAGGTTTGCGAAGAGAGGGCATTGAGAATGCTGCGGAAGTGTATAATACAAGAGTGTCGAGAGCAGAGTTCAGAGAGAATAGAAAGTTTGGAAAGGAGTGCTATGTCGACGAAAAGGGAGGGAAACAATCGAAAGAAGAAATAAAAGCGGAAGGTCGAAGAGAGACGCCTGTAGAGCGCAGGTGGAAGCAGTGTGTAGGTGAAGCATTCAGAGAGCCTAAAGTCGTCGAGTTGATCATGGATCGAGGTATAGGAGTAGTGGTTCTCCGACTTCCGTAATTTCTGGAATAGTGCATTTGAGGTCGAAAGCCTACTCGATGAACAGGCACATGAGTATCGCAGACCATCGTACAGCGGGACTGACAGATCAGAGAAAGGTAAGCTGACCTTGGACAAGACGATTTTGAAGATTTTTTGTACGTTGATGGAATGAGAAGTCGAACAGAAAATCAGAGGGGCTTTCATAGCTCTCGAGAATCTCTTCGCCTGTCATCAGAACATTGAGTCAACAAGAGACTTTAGGGGGTAGATCTGGAAAGAACGTACTTGTCGTGTGATTTCTTCTTGTTCATCAGCAGAGAAAGTGTTGAAATGATCGTATTTTGTACCAACCAGGAACGGAATTGCGGTCTTTATTTGCGATTATCGACATCAGTACAGACTAATATACTGTGAAAGAAAAACGACTCACTTTATTGAATCCTCTAGCTTGCCTATACCATTCCTTGATACTGTTCAACGTACTCTTTCTCGACAAATCAAACATGAACAAGATAGCCACTGCGTCGTTACAGACCAGGGGTAACATTGAAACGAATTCTCTTTGACCTCCGAGATCCCAAATCGAAAAAGTGATTTCCGTGTTGCGAATCGAAATCTGTAAGAAAAGCAAACGATTTTAGTTCAACGCTACCGAGCGTGGCGCAGCTAGGCAGAATCTCTGACCGTTTTCTCCATAAAATTTACACCTTTAGGACGTTGGTGAACGAAAGATTGATTCGGTCGGCAGTGAAAGAATGGCGAAAAGGTCAGCTTGCTTTTGCTCGAATACAAAACAGACACTGAACAGGGCACACATACCCAGAGTCTGAATGTAGTCCTCGTCATAGCTACCTTCGACATATTTGACCCTGTACACTCGACCGACTTTGTCAGACCTAAGGACCGGACGAAATGCGACAGAAAGAGAGGGGTGAAAACTGACATGAGCGAAGTTTTCCCAATTTGCGAATCTCCTACCATTCCGACCTTGAGTACAACACTACTTGACCGGAATCAAGATCAGCTTCGTTTGAACCGATTAACGCAGAACCGCTACCAATGGTACAATGGACGAACCTGTTCTTGTCATCGGGTTTTCCATTCCCAGCGCTCGTGCCAGCAGATCCCGAATGTGGTTCTCCGGCAGGAGCTCTTGATCCCGATGCAAAGTCTGACATACCAGCTACTAGTAGAGCGAGACGGGAGCGGAGAAGAGTGAAGAAGTGAAGCGATGTGGGGTGCGTGCTTCTAAAGGTCTCCTACTCGTTGTTTCTTCTGTTCCTAAGCCTCTCGATGACTGCAATACTTGATTCTTGTGTCTATGTCGGAGCTGAGAGTGAAGGGACGGGGGAGGAGGGAGAAGATGAGAGAGTTGAACGATGAAGGACCGGAGAAAGGGAGAGAGAGAGGAACGAGGGTTGCTCAATAGTCGACGGGCTGTGTTGACTCTATCTGTAGAGCCGAAAGGGTGAGACTGCCGTATACAAGGTTCTGAAGCAGAGACAAGAAGAGAGAAGCTAAGCAAGTCGCGTTCCTCTCTTTCCCGCTACCACTCTCATCCAAATCGAGATGTCTACGAAATACGCACCACTCGCGAAGGAACATGTACAGAAAGCTTACGAGCTAGAATCAGCGAGCTACCCTGAAGACGAAGCCGCTTCACTCGAGTCCCTTCGGTAAGTTCTGCTCTCCAACCTCTCTCTCACTTCCACTTTTAAGCTAATCGATTCATGTTGCAGGTACCGTCAAGAACATGCTTCAGACTACTTCCTCGGAGCGTACCAAGGTTCAGATGAAGAGCTAGTCGGATTCATCTGTTCAACCCTCACTTCCTCCTCGACTCTGACCCACCAATCAATGGAAACTCATGAACCTTCAGGCGACTACCTCGCAATTCATTCCGTCTGCGTCTCTCCGAATCATCGCAATCAAGGGATTGCCAAGAAACTTTTGCGAGAATACGTCCAACGAGTTCAAACTTCCGGAAACGTGAAAGGAATCAGGCTAATCGCCAAGGAGGGTCTCGTAGGAATGTATGAAAGAAGCGGGTTCAAGTCGAGAGGGAAGAGTGAGGTCGTTCATGGGAAAGATCCGTGGTTCGAGCTCGGAATCGACTTCAAAGATGTCAATTCTCAAATCTCGCCGTTCGAATCAAAGGAAGACGTCGATTCAGCTTCTGTACGATCTCCTGGGAAGCGACTCGCATCTTCGACGACAACGAACGAGACTGTGAAGAAGGAGTTGACGACGCAGGACGGAAAGAACAAGTTTGATCTGTATTGTCCAAGAGCGGAGTGTAGGTGTCTCCTGGTCAAGGGCGGAACTGCTAAATGGGTAGTCAAGGGCAGTCATGAGAATGATCTAGAGGTAAGGCCTACATTCATGTAGAAATGTCTCGAGCCCGGCTGATCGGCCAACAAGTTTATTCTTCTTAATCTAGCTGCCTCCTCTGCCTCACCGAATCGACGCACCACCTCCCGCTTCTTCTGCTTCCTCCTCGTCTCATCTCGGATACTGGACCCTTTCTTCTCCACTCGCTTTCGAAAACATTGGTTTCACTCGATCTCTTCCCCCTTCTTCCTCGTCTTCGTCGCAACCTCAGACTCAGATCAAATACCTGACTTGCGCAGATTGTGACTTCGGACCTCTAGGATGGCACGATACAGAAGGTAGAGATCTAGGAGCTGAAGTACAAGAAGAGAATGAGTCAGGGGGAGTAGAAGGAGGTCAAGTGAGGAAAGGAAGACAGTTTTTGATTGATCTAGAGCGGGTCAGGTATAAAGTATGAGAATAGGAATGGAGATACAATCAATTCAAGTCGTTAAATAAGCAAAGAGTAATGGTATAGAGGCAGAATACAGAAGTACGAGAGCGAAATCGAGTTAGGTATAACACAGAAAGTTTCTATACGAAGGAATCCAAGCTAGCGCTCTCCCTACATCTGAATAACGACAAGGCTCTTCTCTCCCCTTTCCTGTTCGCCTGCCTCGCCCTTGATTCTCTCTCGGCTTCTTGTCTTTCTCGTTCTCGATTCCCTCCAAACCCCGATTATTCCAACCGAGAAGAGCACGAAGCCCAAGATGATCCATTTATCCCTGAGAATTGAGCTTCTAGCTACCCTGTCGAATAAGCCTTGATCAATAAGGACGACTGAAAGGTGACCGATGAGCGAGAGTGAGAGGAGGATCCAAGGTACATCGTCCTCCTGTTCTTCTCTGTCCTCCTCTCCTTCCTCCGCCGCGATCGAATCATCTGATGTATTTAGAGAGAATGTGGGAGAATAGGCTGGGGGTGGAATCGAGATAGAGGGAGAACCTGGAGAGGAGGATTCGACGAAAATTGCGAAACTTTCTTCCTTGACGTCCGCTGACTGAAGCCTAGTTCCCTCCAGCTCGCTCGTACTACTTCTCACGTTCCTCTGACCCATCAAACCGAACACGATAACTAATCCAACTATTTTCATCCCGACAAACTTGAGCACTTTCCAATTCCTCTCCATCCGGATTCTCAGCCGTTCTTCGTTCGACTGCTCTGTGACTCCAATGACGGCTTCTTTTGTGACTGAAAGGAATCGCTGAATCAAAGTAGGTGGTGCATTAAACGTGAGGGAAGATTCTTGACATAGACTTCGAAACGGTGTTGTTATGCCGGTTGAGAGTGTCGTCCGGAGGGTGCGACACAGAGTGACGACCGAGTTGGAATTTGACAGTCGAGTGAAGTGATACTGATAGAGAAAGGTGAAGAGCACGAATGTGAGAGCTGTTGCGGAAGAAAATCCCACGAAAGGTGTAAGCTTCAATTGCCGAAAGATGGAAGAAGAACTACGGGCGACTTTGAGGCTGACCTGTGTCGACCAGGAGTACATAGATAAGTCTCGAGGAGGTGATAGAGCGGGCGAAAGGTCGAAGACGATCAGAGAAAGAGCGCTGCATCTTGCTTGCGAAAGCTTCAACTGAGGTTTTTAGTGAGAGAAGATGAAGTGGAACAGCTGAGAGGGCCGTGTGAAGTATCGAAGAAGAAAGATGAAGAGGTCAGGGAAGTCGAGCATGAGAAGAATTCCGATATTGACTGAGTTTGAGAGAAGGAATCGAGGAGTTTCCTGCTATTAGGAAAACAGGGAGAACTCGACGATATGCAGGACGCGATCTATATCCTAGCGATTCGAGTTGATCTATTGCAGTAGATTGCATTGTCATTGATGCACACCTCATCGAAGCTTTGACACTTTGCCGAAAGCTCAAACTCTACGATTTCAGTCTGTCTCTTTACCGTTTCGCGGACCTCAAACGAGACAAGGGTTTCGGAATCTGCTGCTGCTGAGTCTTCACCACGGCGTGCTCGACCTTGAGCTCGTGTCATCTTCCCCGCTCGGCACCTTTGGCCCCGAGCCGCTTTCCATCGTATTTCCTTCAAACTCGAGGTTTCCCCTCACTCTCTCATGCTCCTTCGCTCTCTCATACCAACAAGGAGCTCTATACCACTCTACGCACGCTCAATTCTGCCTACAAACCGCTCAATGTCGACAAACGGTAAACCTTCCGATTCAAAATCAAGCGGGGAAACAGCAAGAGGAGGAGGAGGAGGAAGAGGACAGAAGAGATCGGGAGAACCTTCGCTGAGTGCAAGGTGAGTTACAAAATGCTCGTATTAGCCCTCCAGAAGTCCTTGCAGCGTTGGGAGGAGCGATGTTTGCTAATCTCTTTCTTCCCTCTCGCTGTAGTCTGTTGGTGATTGCTCCTCTACCAAAGCCCGCCAGAGATGGATATGACTACCGGGTGCTATTGCTGAAACGATCAGAGACTTCAACATACCAATCCGCTCACGTCTTTCCAGGCACGTGATCTTTTCAACTCTCTCCCAGGTTCGCAGGTGAAAATCAAGCTAACAAAGCCCCTCGTGTGCACAGGTGGTAACGTTGATCCAATCGACCGAGATGTCGAAGCATGGTCATCCCGCTTTCCTTCTTCGACGGCGTTCACAGCTGGAGTTCCGATGCTCAACGAGGCGGAAATGCAAGTCGTTAAACTGTGCGCGATTCGTGAAACGTTTGAGGAATCGGGAGTGCTCCTGTTCGAGCCCACCTCGTCGTCCGACCATACCAAGCAGAAGGAAGTACAGGAGAAGTGGAGGAAAATGGATGAGAGGACGAAAACTCATTTACGGGAGAAAGTCCACTCCGATGGCAAAGAGTTCGTCAATCTGTTCGAGAAGGAACTAGGGAAGGAAGTAAGGCCAGCTCTAGGCAAACTGACGCACTGGGCAAACTGGGTCACTCCGACACTCCTCCCTCGCCGATTTGACACACACTTCTTCATCACCGTTCTACCATCTTCTTCCTCCCCCGCTTCTTCTCCCGACGACACTCCTTACTACAAACTCGCCTCCTCCGACGGGAAGGAGACATCGATCGCCGAATGGCTAACGCCGTTGCAAGCGGTTCGTCGAGCTTTGGCGCATACGGCGGGTCTCTCCTACCCCGAGACTACTCCGACTTACGCTGAACAACCTCACTCGATGGGCAACAATCCGACAAAATCTATCATCCTCCATCCTCCTCAGTTCTACCTCCTCGCTGAACTGGCAAACAATCACAAATCGTACAAATCTCTCCTCGATGATTCGGGACTCAACGTTCGACCACGCTCAGTTCGTTCCTTCACTCCTCAAATCGGCGAAGTTGTCGACGAAGGTGGAAAGACTCGACGAGCAACACTTCTACCAGGAGACGAATCTTTCGTAGCGCCGGGAGAAGGAGGGGAGAAAGGGAAAAAAGGAGCTCGACACCGTACCTACGTGATACCCCCTAATCAAAAGACTCAAGGATTGACGGTGTTGGGTGTACATAGACGTGGACTGGTAGACGAAGGACCAGGGTGGGAGGACATGCAAGCGGGAGATGTTGGCCAGCTTGCGAAGTTGTAGAATCGTATTTTTTTGTTTATTTACCTTGTCGTACCGTCATACTCATTAAGTTGTCATACATCGGAAATACTCCTATCTTGTCTCTGAAAAAGCGACGTTGCCGAATCTCCTGCGAAAAATCAATACGAAATTTGAAAAGTTGAATGATTGCACCTCTCCTCCTCTTCCTTCATCGGCTCGATAGCACAAGTTCCAACACATGCCGCTCAATAGGCAGAATGCTGTCAAGACACTGCCGAGTTCAGACTCGCTTCCAACCTTCCAATCTAACCGACCCGGCAGAAGTTCCTCGAAAGTCTCATTAAAGATCCTCCTCGCCCGAGGTATTCACGTAGCGGGAGCAGGATCAGTTAGAGGTGAATTAGAGGTATCAGTCAAAGACAAAGCTATAGGCTTAGGGGAAGTTGGGATCGAATTGAATGGAGTTGAAGGTAAGACCCCTCTCGCTTTCATCAAGAGGAGTGTGCAGATCGATCTTCTCGGGGCAGAGGACTAGATACAGTGCCGTTGGACTAGTGAGATAGTAGGGGTCCCCTCACGAGCCTGCGAGAAACGATTCTCGAGGAGCGGTGAAATCAGTCAACAAACAACACTCTCGCTCTCAAATATACCTGTGAGGAGCTGTGGGCGACTCTGTGGTCTTAGGTTGATACTGAAAAGATGCTGACAAAGCTTTGCCGATCTGAAATCGAGATTCACTGACTTGAAGTGTCTTCTTCTCGTAGAACTTCGAAACAGAGATCACACAGCGACGAAACGGATCTTCTACTCTCGCTTACTCTTTCAGGGTCCGGGACTGCCTCCATCGAACGCAGTCGTAGCGGGGTCGAGCGCTTCCCAGGGTGGCTATTATCCTGCCCTTCGAGGTCGAACTCGATTCGACTTCAGTTTCGACCTCCCGAAAGACCTTCCTTCAACATGCGCATTCGGTGCGAATGCTGTAGTTCGTTACGAGCTCCGAGCCTTCGCTTCCTCGATCTTTGAAGGAGACGTCGACTTGAAAAGCGAGAAGAAGGAAGTTTTGGTTGTCGAAAGATGGGACGATTGGAGGAAAGGAAACTGGTCAACGGGAGTCGAGAAGGACGCCGAACAAGAACTGCGAGGAAGAGAAGGAGGACTCGTGTCGATCAAGGGAAGTATAGGTAACGACGCGTGGAGTGGTTCGCTGCCGAGATTGTTCTGGTGGAGAGACGTTGACGAAGGGGTAGAAGGAAAAGGGACGATCGAGGTCAGGATACGGATCAACAATACTACGAAACGACACGTGAGTACTTTCACGCCCAGAACTGGCTAAAATCGGGCTTACATGAAGCTCTGATCACAGATTCCGGGAATCAAAGCTTCCCTCATTCGTCGACTTCGCCTTCAACGGGACCGGAACAAAGAAGGACCTGCTCCTCCTCAACTCAGCTCCAGTGTGACTACTGTCGATTTCCTCGGATCGGAATACGACATTCGAGCAGGCTCAGAGAGGGAAGTTCTCGTGTCGCTTCAGCTACCGAAGGAAGAATGTTGGAGCGGAAGAAAAGGTACTCTCTTCGATCTTGATTGTTTCGTCAGAATTCAGGTCGAAGGAGGTTTCCTGGAGTGAGTTTCGCATTGGCTTCCTCCTTCAGAACTTGCTTGCTGATCGCTTCAATCTCTTCACAGTCCGAAGCTCTCCCTCGAATTCCCCGTCTGGATCGCTCATCCATTCTCTATCTCCAACACTGCTCACCGACTCATCGAGACTGAGCGCAAGAAGCACAATATTCCAGTCGAAATGCCTCCTTCCCCTTCCGTACCTTTCTTACGCTCTCCTCGCTCTACTCTCGACTTTTCGTCACCGAGTCCGAATCGACAAGAATCTTCGACAACTGAGATCGCACAACCTCATCGACTCGGTCTTTCTTCAGCCGCCTATCACTATGCGGGAACAGCTGTCTCGCATTCGCCTCTCGTTCGACCCCATTCGATCCCGTCCCCTCAGCCTTCATTCTCTCCCGCTCCTGTACCTCCTCCTCCAGCTCTTTACTCTAGCCCTGAACCTTACGCACTGCCGCAGCCTCACAATGGTTTTGTCGAGTTCGATCCTTCTCTCCCTGAAATCACTCCTTCTCGCTTCCTCGGTTCACTTCAATCCCAACAGCCTCATCAAGTCTACGTCTCTCCCGAATCGACTCTGAGCGTGTCAATGGGTCCTTCTCCGTCTCACTCTCCAATTTCTCCTGCGCAATATTCCAACTTCCCTCCTCCTCCGTCTCTGCATCAGCAACCTCCGGTCCCACCCCTCAATTCTCATCCGTCTCGACAGCTTTCTCCTCTCCAACCTCTCCAACCTTATTCCGCGATTCAGAGGGCTCACCGAGACCACCCAACTTCGATCACTCCCATTCCTCACTCTCAACAACCTTCGCCTCGCGCATCAGCACCTGCTACCTACACTCCAGACCCGCCAGTCATTCCTCCCGCCTGTCCTTCTCCAGCTCCGTCCGCTCACAATCACTCTTTCTCTCCAGTACAAAACTCTCTCAGCCCTCGAACGACCCTTAACACTCCTCCTCCCGCTTCACCAAGCTCCCAGTACCGCCAACAATCTCCTTCATCGTCTCTTGTATCGTCTTCGGCTCTTCAGCCCCTCGACATGAATATTCTCGACACTATCGGAGAAGATGGAGAATCTCAAGCAGGAACAACAAAATCTCAGGCTCTCGGTTCGAGTGCCCTCGCCGCTCTCAGGGAAGACGACGACTCGAGCAGTATCCACTCGGTCAGGGTAGGAAGTAGTCCTAGGAGTACGAGCGTTCAAGATCTCGAAGAACTTGTCGCAGAGGAGGAAAGGAAACACGAGGAAGCGCGGGGAACCAGCGCAGACCTGTCGAAGACGTTGCCTCCAACCCCTAAAGAGCTACCATTGAGAACGAGCTCAACTCCGATGCGAGCACAAGATATTTTCCGAGAAGGAGGAGACAGCCCGAGACCAGCACGACCCACGAGCCCTTCGAAACTCGCGACGACTTCACCTTCTCCTCAGCTAACTGTTCGAGCAGAAGGCGGTCTATCAGCTCTACAGGCTCGGCTGGCACGAGCTACTTCCCCCGTTCAACCTCCTCGTTCGCCTTCTCCCTCAAAAACTGCATCTCGACCCGTCTCTCCCGCTCCCACTCTCGCGGTCCCGAAGACGCAGAGTGCTTTACGAGCTCGTAGTCTGAGTCGCTCGAGTCGACAACGGGATAAGGAACTCGAGAAGGCTTTGCAAGAAGCGGAGGAGGATCCAGCAGAAGTAGTCAAGCGGGCACTCTCAAAGGCAAGCTGGTCGAAAACCGGGCCTTCTCCTCCTCCGAACGTCTCTTCAGAGGTCTTCAAGGCAGTCACCGCAATGAAGAGTCTCGAAATTACTCCTCGAGACGAAATCAAGGTCACGAGCCAAACGGAGCGAGAAGCCCATCGAGTCGAGATCAGTCAAGTTCGAGTGGTGGAACGACCTCAGCCGATTAACCAGGAGCAGATTCTTACTCGATCACCGTCTCCACCTTCTCGTCCTCCTTCGCGTCCAATCTTCTCCTCAGCCGCGTCCGCCACGAAACGTCAGACTCTTCCCCTTTCGACTTCTACCACTCCGTCACCACGACTCGACCTCGCATCTCCGACAGAGCCACGCAGAGATCCCGCCGAGGAGGTGGAGGATTCTCGAATACCGAAGATCAATGAAAAAGGTCGAAAAGTCGTCGACGTCGCAGAAGTGAAAGAGCTCAAGAAGGACGCAGTCGTTCGAGTCGGAGATTGGCTACAGAAGGAGTCTCGTCCAACTGCGATATCCCCTTGGTCTTCTCTCGCCAAAAGTAACTCTAGCAGCGATCTCCCTTCGACCTCCAGACCGTTCGAATTCGGTCGTCAAGCTCCACTTCCTCCAACCTCGACCGACGCCTCTCCAACCCTCAAAGTAGCTGATACGATCCCAGTGAAGGAGGCTGGAACTAGTCGACCAGTCAAGGAGGAAGAACCTTTGCCGACTGTCGCACAACTCCTCGCAGCCGAAACTCGCGCTGAACTTCGTCGGATCGAATCTTCTAGAGACAAGGCGTCTCCTGTTGCAAAAGGAATGAATGGCTTCCTTACAGCTTTGAAGCAGGATGAAGAGTTCGAGTCGAAATATCATTCTTCGTCAGCTCGCGGGGGAAAAGGAGGAAAAGTTTCGAATGTCACGAGTATTTGGGCATCGAGAGAAGAAGGAGCTGTAAGTGATTCTCTCTGCCCCGTCAGATCGAAAGGGGATCTGATACAGAGCTTCATTGGTTTCGTAGGAACGAATTCCAATTCCGACTCCCGCCGTTCGATCCCACAAGCCTACGAAATCACTCTCTTCCCTCGTAACTCCTTCTCCCCAGCCACTATCTCCAGTCGGTAACAATGTATCGCAAAGTAAACGTCGCTCTCTACAAGTCTTGGCAGCTCCGGTCGCTGCGAAACCTTTCCTGAACACGACTCTCGGACGGTCAACACCCTCAACACCTTCCTCCGACTCTTCTCACTCTGTAGCGGTCGAGAAAGAGCAAGTCAAGCCTAAAGTTGCTGGGGGAGCGAAAGTCAAAGACCTCCTCGCACGGTATCAGCAACAACTCGCTTAACTCGAAAGACACTCTTCCTACTTCCTTGTCCCCTCTCCAGACTGTCGGATCATCATTTGTTGTACTTACTCGCTTATTTATTTCGCTCTTCGTTGGAAATCGTTGCTATATTTCAAATCCCTAGCTCGTTTGCTTTCTCTTCGAGCTGCATCGCTACTGACCATATCCTTCTTCGATTCCGCATACTACCACTTTTAATACATCTACTGACATAAGACCACCAGTCGTCGTCGGCATCTCCGAGCTCAAGTTCCTTTAAAGTAGGTTTCGCGAGCTCGTCAACCCTGGGAACTGCTCCTACTTTCGGTTTCGGTATCCCTAGATCTATCTCTTGCGGTAACCAATACCTTCCTTCGTTCAGTAGCCATTTCCTCATTGTCTGCGAGCGAGATGAAGGAGAACCGAGAAGGGTTTGACGGAGTGCTCGATTCGTAGAAGCTAGTGAGAGTAGCGAAACGAGAGGAAGGAAGGATACAAGATAATATAAGACGTCGAACGGGAGCTGACCGAAATGGCTAGAGGGGACAGCGAGGGAAGAGTCGGGAAGTTTGACTTCGCTAGAAGATGTTTCAGAGACCGACGAGCGCTTCAACGGAAAACTAGCGGCATGCAGTATGAGCAGAGCCGGACCAGATATCTCGACAGAGAGGTACTCACTTGTCAGGCGACATCCAGACCCAGTAACCTCCTTGGTGAATCAGAGCTTTCTTCGCCTCTTCGACCGTTCTTGCCTCTTCTCCCAGCTTTCGAAGTTTCTCGGTCATGGCACTGTCTCCCAGGCTCCATTTCGGTAAAGGTAATAAGAATTGGTCTATGGCTTCTTCCACCTCGCCGTAATCGATCCCAGGAAGAACGTAGTGGTTTTGAGGAACGTTGTGCCCGCCGAGCTTCATACACAGTTGCCAGATCCTTCGAGAAGTCATCCGACAGTCGGTAGCAAGGTAGAGAAGTGGAAGCGCCGATGAGAGAATCATGATAGACGCTCCGTAGCTAACCAGGTAGCTTTGCGACAAAGCTAGATTTTCGACAGAGCCAAATTCGAACATTCCAGCCGCTTCACATTGGGTTACGATCCGAAAGTCGTCGCTGTGAGACTTGAGCAGCTCGTCTCCTTCTGTTAGTATCGTGAAGAATCAGCGAAGTCGAGCTTTCCTGGCAGAAACTGAGCTTTACCGGGAGACTCTTCGTCGAAAACTGGCATTCCTTCGTTCGTGATAATACCTGTTTGTATGAGACGATGAGCTCAATGCAGTAGACTGCCCGGAGAGAAAGTCTTACCGATTACCGTCAATTGAGAGGCCTTTCCCCCCTGCTCAGATTTGAGCTGTTCGATCGCTTCGACGAGTATCGCCGTGTCGACAACTCCTTCGTCCCGGAGTTGTTCTAGAGCTTCCTCAACGCGGAAGTCGTCCTTCAGGGCGTCTGCAACTATAGGGGAACAGCCAGATACCTGCAACCGAGAATCGTGAGAACAAAGTACTCTTTTGAACCAGTTTCTTGAAAGAGTTCATTCTCTCACCGGACAGAATGTTGAGACAAATCCCATATCGGCTATGTGTAGCGAGGTAGTGAGTGAGGAGAAGGAGAGAGAGGAACGTCGGAAACACGTGGAAGCTGCTGAGGACCCTTTCACTTCGGATGAACCGCTTGAGAAATTCGAACCGAGCTTCTGACCGAGAAAGTGTACGCGAAAAGCGAGACAAGAAGCGAAACGAAGTCAACTTGAGCACGATCCGAGAAAGACGAACAGAATGTGATTTTGGATGCAACAACGAATGAGGAATGATGAGGGTACTACTTGTTTATGATGATATGAAACGACAACTACGGCACAGATATGAGAGAGAGAGGGGGAGAGACAACATGCGGTACGAATGAGAAAGACGAGGAAAGAATGAGAAAAAGAAAGAAGAAAAAAAAACCCTCCTAGAAAGTCGCAGATTGTAGTATCCAAGGATGTTGCAATAGTTCGGACAGGCGGATGCGGCGTATCGGGTCGACGATAAGACACTTGCGAAGGCAGTCGAATGCGAGAGGAGAAATCAGAACTTTTGGAGGAGAAATGAAACCGAATCGAGCGTCTTCAGGGTGAGCGAAAGGGTGACTGCCAGTGAGAAGCAACGACAGGATGACGCCTAGTGCCCAAACTTCTGCTGCTGAACCGTCGTAGGGCTTCTCGAGAAAGACTTCCGGAGCTGCGAACGTGCTTGTTCCGAAGAAACCTGGAACGCGAATCGACGCATTAGCTTCACGTCGAGAGCGTCAAGGCGATCGCAGCGAGACTACTCACGACCGGTTTGAAGTGGAGGAGGTTTCGAGGTGTCCCACAGCACGCAACTCCCGAAATCGATGAGCTTGGCCTGCGAAAGAAAACGGAAACCTTGTCAGTTCGCGGACCAGATAGTGTGGAGAAGAAGAGGAGCTTACGTGTAGACGTTCATCCAAGACGATGTTCTCATCTTTCAGATCGTTGTGACGAATCCCAACAGCAGCTAGATCGCAGACTGTTGCCACAATTTGGTGGAACACGTAGCGGGCTGCCGGTTCATTGAAGCTCCTCACTGTCTCTATCGCGTCGAATAGGTCGGAGGAAGAAGAAGATCGAACCATCGGAGGTGCACGAAGATTGGCAGTTTTTGGAGACGATTCGACGAAGGAAGGAGGAGAAATGGTCGAAGGCAAGGAAACGAAGCTCGAGGATGAAGAAGGCGAAGCGGGCATCTCGAGTTCACGAGAGGGAGGTGTCACTGGTGGCGAAGGAGGGAGGACACCGTTCCTTTGAGCTGTGAATTGCCAATCGTTCTTGCCGTGAAATTCCATGATCTACTCGAGACGAGGATTCGAACGATCAGCTCCCGTTCAACCTATCACGGCAAAGATCGTCGAACGCTGAGAGAGACTGAGAGGGAAAGAAGCTCACGAGGTAATAGTAAGTTTCGCAAGCGAGTAGGTCGACGAATCCAATCGTTCCAGGGTGATTCAGTCGACGAAGCACGTACGCTTCCGTCGGTACTACGATCGCTCCATCCTTCGTCTTGCTCAACCCTTTAGTGTTCGCTCCCCAATGTGGAGTCTTGACGAGAGCACGAGGTCCGATTCGAGATCTCGCCATCACTTTCGCGGCGAACAAAATTCCATCTCTTCTCCTTTGAACTTTGTAAACTGTTCCACTTCCACCTATTCCAATCTCTTCTAGGATGTCGTACTGAGAGACGAAATCGATGTCGAGCGAGTCGAAAGAAGGTCGGACAGCGAAACTCATTTAAGAGCTAGCTGCAAGTAAATGAGCGTGAAGGAGAAGCGAACGAGAGGAGATGATGGAGAGAAGTCGACGAGTGTAGGAGAAGAAGCAGAACTAGACAATCACAATCAAACCTAAACCGAGAGCAAATCTTTCTTCCAAAAAACATGTGGAAGAAGAAAAAAGTTGTAGATTACGAACGAGGGTGATTACATGCAAGATCAAACACAATCGAAAATTTCTATGGAAAGAGCGCCGACTTTGCATTCGAAATAGACTCGTTTTTTTCCCCTCCACTTGCAACACTAGAGAAGTTCGAGAGTCTCTGAGAGAAAGTCGAGAAAAAAAAGAAAACAAGGTACGAAGGGGTTTTCGAAAGTTCTCAATTGCAAGGAAAGAAGCTTCGACGGCGAACTCCGACACGACTCGCAGCTTCATACGGGAGACAATGAGCCTCTCTCGAGAGCTGTTCGCCACTAAGAGGAACGAGCGAGAGACCTCGTCTCGTTGATCTGGGACCAAGCTCAGACAGATGAAAACGAAAGCCCTCAACGAGCGAAAGCATGCATGGAGTCTATGTTTCCAAACTGGGGGATCGACAATTTGGCAAGTACTGTATCGCAAAGCTTTATCGCGAAGGGATTTCGATTTTCCGTAACCGGAGAAGAGGAAGTTTTTGTCTCTCTCCTCTTCTCGTGCAAGTAGCTAGCTCCTCGAGAGATGTGATGAAGGGGTTTGATAAAGGAACAGGGAAGAGAGGCTATAGAGTTTCACGATACAAAACTATTGTACTTTGAGTCCTTTTTTTCAGTTTGGGATTCTGATTGCGAAGGCGGCAAATTAAGAACAAGCTCTTTCTACGGAACGGGAGGCCAAACAAGAGCGGTGGCAAAGACATGAGATTGCGAAGGTATGTAGAGCTTGAAACTTGACGCGTTCATTGCGATCTTTCCGGAGTTACAGAATATGCAGTTTTTCTGCTTTCGCTCGAAGAAACCCTCAAACGGCGACTAGCGATTAGAAATAAAGAGCGAGAGACACCGTGTGGTAGGAGAAATAGTTACGAATCATGCAAGAGATAGTGTAGTCGAACTGGGCGATCAAATTTGAACCATTTTTCGGAAGAACAAGGAACAAGCTCAAGCCAAAATAACTTCCCTGAAGATCTCCTTTCAGGTTTCAGCGTGATCCCCCGACCAGACAACAGTACTGTACTGTACTCATTCTCCATATGCCCCGCGATCTCTCGAGTCGGGAGAATGGCGTTCGAAGCGACCAATTGCGAAGAAGAGGAGGAGGCGTTTTGGTGGTACCGATAGAGAGTAAAATAAAAGCACAGACAACATAGGGTAGAGTAGAAAACTAACAACCATAACGAAAAAAGAAAAAAAAAAGAAAAACAGAATTAGAAAGTTAGAAAAACGAATCACCCTCGAAAAAAACAACATTGGGATACCTCAAGCTTTCCTCCTAGAACTCTTCCTAGTACCTTCTCTACCTGGAGAAGCGACACCTTCTCCCAACGGTGATAGAACATCACTCTTCCTCTTCCTACCTCCTCCTCCTCCTCCATTCGTCGCTCTCTTGTTTGCAGTTTTCGATAATGCTGGACCAGACATTTCACCACCCCCATTCGAGGTACTTACTTCACTAGCGGGAGAACCAGTTGCAGTATTCGATGAAGAGATGAAAGCAGGCGATTGACCATTTTGAGGAGAACTGACTTCGTAAGAAGGGAACGAGGCGGTCGTCGTCGAAATGGGTTCGGTAGGATCGGCATCCGAAGGGAAAGGTAAAGATCCTGCGGTAGATTGGTACAGAGGGTTGTTACTCAATGAATCTGGAGTAGTTGCCGAAGTCGGGTCGGGGAAGAATGAAGAGTAATCCATCGTCGGATCAATCTCGTTCATGTTGCTATTGCTGGCGCCTGGAGTCGAATGGTTGTTGGCTTGAGGTGTCGGAGCATTAGCTGTAACGATGAAGAAGAACGAAAAGAATCAGTCTAGCACGACGAACGAGAGAAGAAGAGAAAAAGGGAAAGGAGACTGACTGAATTGTTCCAACAACTTGTCCAAATCCAATTCTCCATTCTCACCTGTAGCGCTACCCCAGTCGAAACCACCTTTCTCTTCTACAGCAGTACCCAAGCCACTAGCAGTTCCGATCTGTCCATCGTTCGCGAGAACTTGATCTCTAGTATCAGCAGGTAAATTTCTCAACAACTTGCTGATTTGATCTTCCAGTTCGGTAGTTCTCCTTTCCAAACTCGCACTTTCGTCCGACAATGATTTCGACATTTGTTCGTTCGCTGTGATGCTCGAGATGAGGGAGGGAGAGAGTGCAGGTGCAGAAGTCGAAGAAGAAGAAGAAGGTGCAGTTTGAGTGAAATCGAGTGGGTTCGAAGTCGCAATTGGGTGGAAAGCGGAAGTAGAAGAAGTTGAAGGGATCATTGCTCCCTGACCGAAATCGTAGGAGTTTGAAGAAGAAACTGGTGCGAGAGAAAGTGCAGAAGAAGATCCTCCGATCCCTCCTCCTAACGATGAATTCGAGTTGCTGAACAAGGAAGCGAATTGACTTGGATCGCTTCCGATTCCTCCCGCAGCGTTGAGGAATTGTTGCATAGTCTCTGGAGAGAATGAACTGAAATCGAGGTTCGAGAAGGCGTTCGTTGCCGAAGGAGATGCAGGAGGAATAGAAGTGAAACGGTTTGGAGAAGTGAGAGAGTTGAAGCCAGAGTTCGTTCGAGTGAGTGCTGTAGTCGGAGGCGGATCGCGCGCTGGCAAAGAAGAAGAGTTGTGTTTAGCTGCCGAGAGACGAAAGTGAATGAAAATGATCAACAGGCTGCAATAGAGTTTCGTCGAGAATGAGAAGACTCACGATTCGAGAACCTATCATCGTCATCTCTCTGTAATACCGGAATCTCCTCGATCTCCTCCTCCTCTCCTTCTTCGTCGTCGATATCTTCCAAGTCCTCTTCACTTCCGTCGAGTTCTCTCAATGCCGCCGCCCTCTCCTGTTGTCTCCCTTTGACATCCTCCAACAGCAACCTACTTCTACCTTTTGGGAATCCTACAGTCCCTACCATATTCTGCTTGGCTTTCCTCTTTCCCTTTCCTCCTTGTCTCGATTCTCCATTGATACTGTCACCCATTTCTGAACCTCCACCTACACTTCCATCAGTATTACTATCAGGACTCGTTGCGCTAACTCCTCCTACTCCAGTAGTACTGCTTCCATTCACACTATTGTTGTTGTTATTGCTATTGGTTCCAACTCCACTAGTATCTAAAACTTGACCTCCGAAAACTCCTGCCAAAAACCTCAAAATCTTGTTGATCGTGTCTTCTTGTTTACGATGTTTCTCTCGAGAAGCCAGAGCTTCTTGCCACAACAGTTGGTTCGATTGTTGTAAATCTTTCAAATCTGCACTGATCGCGGTTTGATGTTTCCGAATCGCGGATAAATCTGTCAACAACGAAGGTAAATCTAATGCGGTAGAAGTGGAGGTAGATGTAGAAGCGTTCGAAGGTCCAGATAAGGAATTGTTGTTGTGATGTCTAGACGAAGTTGTGGAAGAAGATGGATTGTTACTTTCTCCTTTCGCTTTTTGTCGTCGAATGAAGAATAACAGATCTGGTTGAGCTCTGGCGAAATTTGGATTCGTGAATTCGACTAGATCGAGGTCAGAGAGGAGTTGAGTGTGAGCTTCAACTGAGCTGAGAGAGAAATCGAGGTTCAAACTCACGTAATTCTGTACTTTCTCCTCCTTCATTCTTCAAAACTCCTTGATTCAAATGCGGTACCTGTAACGGCAGAGTCAGTTCATCAAGGCGAGTTCGAGCGAAAAGAAGAGACAGGAAGGGATGAGAAGAAAGCTCTCTCTCACCTTGTGAAACCCGTACATGTTCAACTGACGTACGAAACTTCCAAAATTCGAATGTTTGAAGAACCTAGGTAACAATTCTTTCCCAAACTTGTCTGCTGATGGAACTGTTCATCGAGAGAGAGAGAGAGAGCGAGAGAGGGTTCAGATTTCAGAAACCTTTGCGAAAGCTCTCGAAAAGATTCAAGTACCCACCCAAGAACGAATCCCCATCGTCTGACCATCTGATCAAGTCATCTGTGCTAGGATCCGATACCATACTGTGCAGACAATCGAGTGTCGAGAAGTTTAGTTTAGACAGAAACAATGAGATCCAAGGTTTTTGGAGGGAGACTTACGTGTAAAGTTTGTTGAGGAATGCAGGTACAGATCTAGCAGTAGTCTTGTTGGGTCTGGTAGTCGTAGCTGGAGTAGTTGTTGAAGGTCCATTGAAATGATGAGTGAGAGGTCCTGCCCCAGTCGCCAATGCCAGTTGCATATTGGACGATGGGGTAGTAGAAGCGCTCTTGTTCCTAGTACGAGACAGTTTGAGCAAGCGAAAGAGTGGTGTCAATGGAGGAGGAGATTGAGAGCACAAAAACACAAATCGAAGATTTCGGGCAATGTTTCATCTCGAATTCATCTTGACTTCGAAGCACGATCAAGAGAAGCATGTCTGCATCACCTGCACCGGATCAATCAGGTCAATCAACTCCAGCTATCACTTCTAAATCTCAATCTCAAACTCCAGCTCCTTCAAACCCTGCAGCTGCTGCTCCTCCCGGCGATTCAACTCCGAAACCTCCTTCACCCCTCGATGGACTGTCACCTGCCGATCTACGCAAGAAACTAGAAGAGAACCGGAACCTACTGAGAACTCAATTGGAGAAGAAAAGGAAACTAGATCGTGACCTCGTAAGTTGATTCTTTATCTCTCGCCTTCGATAGCTAACGCGTTTTACTCGTCGATAGGCAGTATTGGAAACTTCAATCTACGCGTTCGAAGGTTCCTATTTATCAGATTCATTGTTCCCTCCTTCTGCAACTTCAAACGCCGCTTCGACTGCCGCAGCTCAATTCGGAAACATTATCAGGGGTTACGATTCTTACCTGAAAGCGCCTTCAGCCGGTTCGGGAGATAGGAACAAACGGGGTAGAGGTCCAGAAGGGGTCAACGAGAGGGAAAGAATGTTTAGTGCTAGTTCAGCTACTTATACAAAAGTGCGTTTCCTTTTCCCCCCTTCTCTACTCCTTTCTTTCTCGTTCGAGTATCTGTCCTGACTCTGTTCTTGTGTGTGTGAATAGTCTGTCGAGTTGAGACAAGCGGAATTGGCAGCTGCTGGATTAGTGATGGGAACTGGTCACGGAGGTCTAACGAATCAAACAAACAGTTTTGCAGGGATCGATTCAAGTGAAGAAGATTCAATCACTTCGAACAACAGGAGGAAACGCAACAGACATTGAACCTTTCGCTCCTTCTTTCTCGCGCCTCTTTTCTCCTATAGCAGTACTCTCTTTTGGTTGTTGTAACGAATTCTCATTTCTCTTTCGAGTAACCACGATACGAAAAGAGAAAGAGGTAACGAGTCTGCGAAAGTACTTTGCGAATGGTAAAACACGACTAGGGGGAATGAGCGCAACGAATTGAAAACAAACAAACAAAAAAATAGAAACTCGACAAAAAAAAAGAAAGAAAGGAAAACGAGAAGTACAAAATTTGGGGAACAAGATGCCAGATTCGAGAGAAATGCTCATGCCTGAGAGCTGACTAGTCCATCTTCTTGAGATTGATCGTACTCGATCTCTTCGTCGTCGGGAACACAGAAAGAATCGTAACTACAAAAACCCCTCAACGAAGCAGTCAGTCTCGAGTGTTCGAGCAGACTACGAAAGAGATGAAAGGGACTGACCTCCATTGACTAGGTTCTTGACTGCGAGGAGTATCCTGAACGGATCTAGTCCTCTTTTGAGCAGCTCTCCTAGTTGCCCAATTCTCCGGATCTGCCCACTGCTTCCTCTTCTTGACCCATTCAGGTTCATCCTTGAACACCGGTCCACCATGTTGAGTATTCAAACTATCCCTGTAAAAAGTGTGACCTTCTCCTTGTTCTAAATCTTCATCATCATCCCTAGCGACGAAATCTCTATCGATTGAATTCTCTGAATCGTAAGATTCTGAACTTGCTTCTGAACCTGATGCAGAAGAGTTGATAGCTTCCGTGTCAAAGATTCCGATTTTAGCTGCAATTTTGTGAGTGAGGATCAGTTTCTTCTTCTTCTTAAGTTTCTCTTTCTTCTTTTCTTGATCTTCTTCCCCTTCCCCTCTTCCTTCTTGTCGTTCCTCGTCATCAGATAACACTAATTGTTTAGATCCACCTCCACCTCCACGACGTAATCGATTCAAAGCCTTCATAGGACGAGGAGCAGTAGAAACTGTTGATAAATCTCCCTCTTCTTCTTTTTCCTTCTCGACCAGTGCTCTCTGTTTCCCTTTTCCTCCTCCTCCTCCTCCTCCTCCTCCTTTGTATCTCGGACCTACTACAGCAGGTGAACTGGAATCTGAATCAGGTACTGCCATCCTCCTCATTGGTAAAACGACAGCTTGATTAGGAGTAGAAGAAACAGATTTCTTGTTGTTGGCTCCGACTAATTCAGGAGGTAAGAGAGTTTTCGCAGGTCTGAATCCTGATTTTGAAAGGTTCGTACCTTCGTTCTCGTTCGAAGACGAGAGTGTCGAGGATGGAGAGTGATGAGGAGGAACGGGATGAGGAAGGTCGGAAGAAGAATCGGGGACCAAGACCTTACTACCTTTCGAGGCGAGATTCGAGGGTCTGAAAGAAGTTGAAGTTGACGGGAGAGGTGGTTTACGTTTGACTGAAGGAGGTGGAGGTGGCATAATGATTGAATCGTCTTCTAGTACAGTTTGACGAGTTGCTGCTCCTCCTCCTCCTCCTCGAATGTTGGCAGCTGGAATCTGAGACAAATCGAGTTGCTCGTACGCTTCGAGAGGCAAATCGAAAGAACCGTACTCGTCGTCATCATCTTCATCTTCGAAGCGTTGTTGTTCTTGTTGAGGAGGTAATTCGATCGATCCCAGTTCTGGAGAGTCGTCGATGACGAGGACAGGAGGAGACGAAGGGATAGGAGGTGATGAGAGCTGATCTCGGGAGGGCTTGACTTGAGGAGAAGAAGAGACAGGTTGACTTCTCGAAGGACGGGGTGGAATGAAAGGTTTGAAAACGACTCCTCCTCCTCCGAGAGTCGAAGCTGATTTCGTACGAGAGATTGCAGGAGACGAGGATTGGTGAGAGGGTCGGAAAGAGGGAGCCGACACGGTACGAGAAGGAGGAGGCCCGGTGCCGAGTTTCGATTTCGATTTCGGGGGAAGGACTGTTGAAGGAGCGGGAGGTTTTCGAGGGGCAGTCGGAGGAGGAAGGATAACTTGCTGACGTTGATCAGGCTGGGAGTGAGAAATTGCTTCGTCTCCTTCGGAATCATCGATTACGATAGGACCTTCAGCTGGAGGTAGAGTGACTGATTTTCCTCGAATGACAGCTCCTTTCAACAACTCACTCTCCGACCAGTCCATCGCAAAATCTCCATCATCGCCAAAGTCGTACTCGAGAGAGTTGAGAGTCGAAGAGGGGTCTCTCGCTTCGAGTTGAGGTTCCTTTTGCGGTGCAGAGTTTTCGTTTTGCACGACAGCGAGATCTTCGTCGTCCGAAGTGAGAACTCCCGAGAGATCGATCGTCTCTGTCGCCATCTTTTCTTCACTCTGTTGCTGTCGTGGAGGGGCTGCTGGAGAGGAGAACCGAGCTCGTTTCGGATTCGGGGAGGTGAGTCGAACTGAAGAGGGGCGTTTCCTCTGTGAAGGATCTGCCGGCGAAGAAGGTCGGAAGAGAGGTTCGACAGGTTGTTGAGATGCGGATTGAATCGAAGAGGAGAGATGTCGAGGCATAGGATATCCAGTTAGGGCGGGGAAAGCGAGTGCGAGAGGTACTTCTTCTTCTTCGTCCTCCTCCGGTCGAATCCTTCGGAGGCGAGGATGAGGTCTCGGGAGAGGAGTATCTTCTCGACGGGAGAAAATGTCGACGAGATTCGCTTTGAAGGCGGAGGAGAGTTTGTCGGTCCATTCGTCGAGAGCTTGAGCGTTTCCTTCTGCGAGCTTCTCGGTAGATTTGAGAGCTTTGAGAAGATCGAGATGACGTTGACCGTGACTGGTGATACGTTGAGCTGACCCAGAGGAGCCTCTCGTGAAGTAAAGCTCATCGGTGTAGAAACGTCTAGGAATCACCGGCCTGCCCGATTCATCGTACATCCAACGAGTTCTGAGTTGTTCTTCTTGATCGGGATCGAGGAGGGCTTCCGCTTTACGTTCTCGTACAGTTTGAGTAGTCGTAGGAGGTTTTGATTTGTTGGCAGCTGCGAGTTGACCTGCAGTTCGGAATCCATCGAAAGCGTCGGCGGGAATGTTTGCTCGTGGATCTCGACTCGCCTTTCCCTTCTTTTTCTCCTCTGCGAGATGCTTGCGTTCAGCTTTCGATTGACCGTTCATCGTCATCGATTCAACCTTGAGCGGGAGTGCCTTGATTTCGACCTTTTCGCAAACCGGTTTCACGTTGTCGGGTAAGAGTCGTTCGCAGTCGGCGTAGAGTTCAAAGATCTTGTTCGAGGTGAGAGCGTTCTGTACTTCTTGATAAGCGTCGTTCGCCCTCTCCCAGTTGCGTTCTTCTCGACCTTCAGACATGAGAACGATGATATGTCCATCTCGAGCTCGACCTGTTCGACCGACTCGTTGAAGCTGTAGTGTGGAGAGACGAGTCGTCAGTTCTAGTCTCGCATGGAAGAAAAGGGGGACGTCTAGTAGCTCACCATTCGAATAGGAGATTTGTTCGCTTCGTAACAGATAATGAGATCGATCTCTCCGATATCTAAACCTTCTTCTCCGATTGAAGTTGCGACGAGAACGTTGTAAACTCCTTTCTTGAATTTCCTGATAGTCTACGAAGACCGTGAAGGAGTGTCAGACATAGGCTCAAGACTCGTGAAGAGAGAAGGGAGAGATAGCTCACTTCGAGTTGTTCCTTTTGACTCTTTCCTTTCGTACCTTTCGAAGAAGCTTGACCCACGAAAGGAGTTGCCTTGATGAGAGGTCTTTGAGTGTTGAGACAGTCGACAATCTCCTCCACGACAGCTCGAAAGTTGCAAAAGATCATTACCCTCGTTTCTCTTTTCTCTCCAGTGTATTCGTCAACCTCGTCTTTCGTCGATTCGAAATGTTCTATACACATCGCTCGTAACTTTTCCATCTTTGGATGTCCCACGTAACCTTCCCTACCTCTGATCGCTGCAACTTCGTTGACAATCTTTTTGAATTCGGTAGAGTTGACGAGTTTCTTTGATCCAGTAGATTGAATATCTTTCAAGTTCGATTCGAAAGAGCTGACTGATTGAATGACGAGGTATTCCATCGCTCGACACATTTGTGCGAGAGTCTTGACCATTGGGAAGTATTGACCGTTCGATTTTGGACCTCCCGGCAAAGCTTTGATCTTGCTGTAAGCTTGTTGAACTACGAAAGGTGACAACATGACGGCGTCTCCAGAGTAGATCAATCGTTTCTCGAGCAGGGGACCGATGTAAGGTCTCATGAGAGCTGCCCATCTGTCGCGGAGAGCTGAGAGTGCCGGGCCGAGAGGAAGAACGACGAGATCGAAAGATTTCTTGTGAACGTATTGACGAATGTCGATAGAGTCGTCCGCTCGGACTTCGATGTGACCGATCTGAACAGAGGAGTTTCAAGGTAAGCTGGAAAAAAAGAGAGAAAGAGACCTGTGTTCGACTCACGTGGAGATTGTCGATAACTTCTTGAACCGCTTCTCCTCTCGAACCAGGGGTAGCAGTCAATGCCAACACCCTGAAATGAGGATTCCTACACATCATGTACCTGATCACTCCACAGTAAGAGTAATCTCCACTCGCTCGATGAGCTTCATCGACGACGACTAGAGTAACATCCCTCGGATCTAACCTCCCTTTCGCCAAATCTCTTTCAACCGTTTGAGGAGTCGAGTAGATCACTCGTTTCGTAGCCCAACCTAGTGAACGTAATTTTGGAGCTGTTCCTCCAGTCAGTTCGATACAATCTTCTTGAGGAATTCCTGCGATGTAATGACAGGCTTTAATTTGTTGAGTAACGAGAGGTCGAGTAGGAGCCAGGAAGATGACTTTTCCTCGAGGATACCACCGATAGAAGTTGAGCCTATAATGTGCAAGTCGATTAGCTCTCGACGAATGAATAGAGCGGAAGAAGGAGAAAAAGAGAAACTCACATAACGCAAGCAGCGATAAAGGTTTTTCCTAAACCTGTCGGTAAACTGACTAGCGTGTTCTTGTACAATGCACTCGTGACGATATTGTACTGATAAACTCGGAGAGGTTTGTCTCGTTGAACCGGGTAGACGAAAGTTTTCGATGCTTCTGAATCAGGAGGCCATTTGATAGGAAGTATGGGAGCTTTAGGGTCGTAAGTCGTATCTACGAAGTACTCCTGTCCGTCTTCGTCTTCGTCTTCATCATCGTCGTCGTCCAACACCTCGTCCTCGTCCCAAGGTTCCTCGTCTGAAGCGTAAGCTGTTTGTTTCCCTTTTCCTTTCCCTCCTTTCGCTTTCGCTTTCGCTACTGCCGCATTCTTTTTACTCCAACCGTGTTTCGCAAAACTAGCTGGATCCCATCTCTTTGTAACTTTAGTCTTTGCTCTAGTCTCTGTACCTCCTCCTCCTCCAGATTGAGATGAACCTCCAATCGTAATCGTTCTCACTGAACCTCCTCCCGTTGCCGAATTCTTGTTAGCTTGAGGTTTCGGCGGTGGAGGTATCACAGGAGCTCCGAACAAATCTCGTTGTACTAGTCCAGGTCGGTTTACGGCAGTTCGAGGTGGTAAAGCAGTTCCGTTTGTGTAGTGAGATTCTAATGCGTCTATCTCTCCCAAATCTATATCATCAAACTCGAACCCATCTGAAGACATATCTCGCTAATTTCTACCTTGTTCTCAGAGTGTTCAGGTGTTCATTCGAGAGAAGAGAAGAGAGGGAAGAGTGACTTTGTTGAGAGATGAAGATCTGAGGGAGGTCCAGACGGGCGAGAGAGAATGATTGAGAGCGTGTCGGAGTTTCTGACAAGTCTACTGAGTGTCCTGAGTGGCAGAAGAGAGTGGCTGAGAGAAGTTGAAGGAAGAAGTCAATTCCTCTTCGAGATCGCGTCGTCTCGTGTCTTTTTTCTCTCGTTTCTCGAAAAGGGTAGTAGCGATCAAGGGAGTACTGATTCGTAATATTTCGACAAAAGAAAAAGGGAAAGTTTTGCGAATTTTGTTTTTGAGAGAGAGACCAGAAACGACGTCGACGAAAGGAAGAAGAGAGGGACAGAGTTCGTACCGTACACCCTAGTTCTACATGGGAGGGAGGAGAGAGAAAAGTGATAGAGAATTGGAGATACAAAGAAAGACGAAAGAAGGAGAGACTACAGAGTGAGTCAGAGCTTTTTTTTGAGGGGGAGTTCTCGTTTTCAACTTTTCCACCCTTTCCCTTTTCCCCTACCTCGACCACTACCTCCTTCTTTCAGGTATCGAGGACGAGCAGCTTCGGGAGATTCAGGTGGAGTGAGAGGGTATTGTTGAGTGAAATCAGTCGGTATAGAAGGATGAGAGTATTTGTCGATTGGAGTAACCGGACTCTTCGACGAGGACGACTCGAACCAGCTCGAGGGAGGTATAGATACAAGAGTTGAGTGACTAACAGAGGTCTTCGTAATGGGAGGAGCTGCCAGTCGTAAGAGTGGAGAGTCAGCTGAGAGCCATCTTTCGAGAGAAAGCAAAAGGGAGTTTGATACGTACCTTGCTCTCTCCCAAGATTCGCTGCTGAGAGAGGTTCATCAGCCCAGTAGAGTACTCGAGGTTCTCGAGTTTCACGAGAAGGTGTAGCTTGTACTGGAGACGGTGCGTTCGAACGTTCGAAAGATGAACTCCTCTTCCTCCTCAACCAGTCTGGAGGAGCGGTTTCAGGAGAAGGATCATCTCCATCTACTGTAGATTTGTATTCACGTGATTCAGTAACAGTAGATTCGAGGTAGTCCCACGAAGAAGCGGGAGGTCGGTCGGTTCGAGTTGATTGAGATCGTTTGAAAGTCGTTTGAGGAGAAGTTTTCGACGAAGAAGAAGGAGAAGAAAGAGGAGGGAAATCTTTCAGAGTGAAAGTAGTGTAGTGGTCTCTCTGTTCTTGTGTGAATCCTAGTGAATCAAAAAGGTGAGCTCGATTTTAGAGCGAGCTCCGGAGTCGTCAAAAAAAGAATTGAAACTAACCTGGACATTTCGAAACAAGCTCGACCTATAGTAATAGCACTTATCAGTTCTGCACAAGATTGACGATTGTAGTGCAGAAGGAAGAACTCACCAACCTATCAGCGATAGGAGCGAAATCGTGTTGAAGATAACCTTTCGTTTCTCGAGCTAGAGAAACCGCACCTATCGAGCACGATGTCAAAGGTTCGGTCAGCTTAGTCTCACTCAACGACCCCAGGAGAAGAGCTAACTCACGACAAGTGAGGTAGAACAAGTAATCTCTCAGATTGTTGTTCCAAAGGTCTGGTCGAGCTTCGAAAGGGAACTGAAAAAAAAAAAAAGTTAGACAACAAGAATGCTCAGTCGATTCCTTCAAGTTGACGGAGAGGAATAAGCTAGTGACCTTACCTTTGAAAGGATTGAACCTAGATGAGTATAGCCTCTCTCGACAGGTCTCGAAGCGAAATGACTCCAAGGCTAATATTAGGATTTTCTCTCTCAAACGTTAGTTCGTTTCCGCTCTTGAATCGCGCGTGAAGTAGGTGTTGGAACTCACAGCGATAGCTAACCGAGACTCGATAGCATGTAAATCGTTCTCGTCGAGGAGTTGAGGAGGAAGTTGATAACCATCTTGAGGGAAGAAAGGTAAAGGATCTAATGCAAAATTCCTTTCTGGATCGTTCGATCTACAGAAGTATTTCGATTGATCGAACAGCTACACACGATCACTCATTCTATATCAGCTCGAACGGGTGAAAGGGGACAAAAAAAAAGAGAGAAAACGTACATCTCTCATAAGTTCACCAACTCTTTCAGCTTTGATTCGAACGGTTCTCGTCACCAATACAGTACGGTCTAGTTCCTTGATCACCTTCAAAGCAGATTCGTAATCTTTGAGCTCGATGTAACAGTGAGGAAGAGTACGACCTGAAGCACTGTCGGAGCTCAAAACCGACCTTTTCGTTTGAATCAGCTCGTGACTTTCGAAGGCGGGGGAGTGAGGGAGGGAAGTTCACCGATGTAGAATGATATGAATCGGTTGACGGCAATCTTCAAATCTTGGTAAAACGTTCAAAGGTAACCAATTCTCGATATCTCTGTAATGAACTGAAAAAGGAATCTGAAGACCGTCCTCAAGAATACTTTCATCGGTCAGTATACACCCTCTCTCTCTCGATAACTGACTGACGAGAGAGAGTAGTAGTAGTAGTATGGTATTTATCGACTCACGTTCTCAACTTTGACAACGAAAAATTCTCCTCTCAAACCAGGTTCGACTTGTTTCGTTTTCCAAACTTCCAACTGTTCTTCCGGAGTACTTCTACTCGAGACTTTTTCCTCGTCACCTTCTCCTTCTCCTCTCTCAACTCGTTCTCTCCAATCGTCTCCTTCTTCAGAGATCGCGCGATCGATCATGGTAGGTCTACGTTCATTGAAAGGTAACCAAGGACCATGAATTTTTGGATCCCAACGTCCCCTACGTCCTCCTCTACTTCCTCTACCTCTGTAATTCCCTCTTCCTCTTCCTCTAGCTCCTCCTCCTCTACCTCTATAAGAGTACTTTGCGAAATATTCCGAAGTAGGTTGAGGGGAAGGTAATAAATCTAGAGAAAAAGAATCTTCTTCTTCTTCGAGAGGAGGACGAGAAGGAGCGAGGTTGCTTTGAGGTTGTCGATTCAGATGAGAAGGAGAAGTGAGAGAAGGAAATGTAGTCGATACGCTCAAGATTGAAGGATCTTCTACGAGGAGATGTACTGCATCTTCCTGCGTTGCATGATTGTTGATCGACTCTTCTTCTTCAGGTTCCGTTTCGTGAGGAGGAGGAGAAGGAATAGTACCCTGTGGAGGAGATGGAGTACGAACAACGACTGCTGGAGGAGGAGGAGGAGGTAGGGAGCGGTTGAGAGGTGTAGGAGGCGAGAGAAGGAAAGGTTCAATCGTTTGAGATTCGACATCGAGGACTGGACCGTGAGACTGAATTGTCTCTTCGATCGTCGGCTCTACTTGCTCTTGAGGTTCAGTAACAGTAGGATCGAATGCTTCACCTCCCACTGGAGGAAGTGGAGATTCGCGGTTTTCAAAATCATCGGTTTCGTAATAAGTTTGAACCAGGTCCGAAGTGCCTCCTCCTCCTTGTCCTCGATCAGGTGCACTAGGAGAGCCTAGGGTAGAATTGAAAGGGTAAAAATGTAGAGGAAAAGGAGGTGAAGGAGGTTTAGGAATCAATCCAATATTGTAACTCATGAAAGCTTGATTCGAAAAATTCAGATTCGAAGGTGAAATCATAGATTCCGAAGAGTAGTAATCACTCTTCCTCCTCGTGTCGTGGGTTCCTGAAAGACTTGTTCGTTTGTGATCGTTTCCTCCTCCTCCTCCAGAAGGTCCAGAAGAGAAATAATGAATTGAGAACCGACCTTCTTTCCCTCCTCCTACTCCTCCTTTGTCCTCAATTCCACCAATTCCCAATGATGATGATGAGAATCCAAGTTCCTGACTACCCAAACTAGATCTCCTCAACTTGTCTCTCTGTTGTGTAGTTGTAGGGTTAACCATTTCACTCTGTTTGTGACAAACCAAACATTCGTAAAGTTTAATCATTTCCCCTTCCCCTTCCTTTTCCTTTTCCTCTTCTTCTCGTCCTTGTCCTTGTCGTTGAGGTAGAGGTTTTGTCTTCTTCAATTTGACTCCTCTAATCACTGTACCTAAATGATCTCTACAAATCATATCTCCACAAGGAGATAAACTACAAAAACTTGGGAACCCACATCCTTTTACTTGACAAACTTTGTACCCTTCCCCTTCTCCTTCTCCTTCTCTCTCAGGAGGAGGAGAAAGAAGACGATCGATTTGTTGTTGAGCATTGAGAGGTAGAGGTACAGAAGGAGTGATCCCTCCTGGTGGAGGTAGTTTGAAAATCGTTGTTGATGAAACAGTGTTGTATGCATTGGAGAGGGGAGAAGGTTGTTGTTTCAAAGGAGTGGTAGTGGTAGTGAGAGTTGGAGTAGAAGGTGAAGAGAATGAACGAGCTCGATTCTTCTTCTTCTCTTTTTCGGGGTTGTTTCTGGGAGAAGCTGGAGGTGAAGGAAGTTGTTGAATCGGTACTTGGACTGGAGTAGTAGGAGAACGAGAAAGAGGACGAGGAAATTCGTCCTTCGTAGTAATCGCAGTGATAGGAGTTGTGGTGGTAGGTCTTTGAGGAACGACAGCAGGTTCGATCACAGAAATTGAAGACTGGTGATGTTGAGAGAAAGCAGAGGATGGAATTGTAATTCCAGGAGGAAGGAGAGGGAGAGGGAGAGGGAGAGGGAGAGAAGAAGGGTAACGAGGATTTGGTCGGTGAACGGTTCCTCCTCCTCCTGCTGACCCTCTAGAAGCAGATTGAATTTGAGCTTGGTACTGGTTCATTTGTTGTTGTTGCTGTTGTAAGAGAGGAGCGAATCCGGGGGGAGGTCCTTGGAAAGGACGAGATGAGAAAGGAGGAAGGGATAAAGTTTGATTCGGGTTTTCCATGAAAATTGCTCCTGCTCCTCCTACTGATTGATGCTGTTGTTGCTGTACGTTTGTCGCGTATCGATGAGGAGAGAGCAAGGGTAATTGGTTAGAGGGAGCGTGATGTTGTTGACGATCTTGTAAGAATTGAGCCTGATTCGAAAAGAGATCAGGTCGAGAAGAAGAAGAAGAAGGTGGGAACCTATAATCAATCGATGACTGATTCATAGGTACCGGTACCACAACTTGTCGTTGCTGCTGCTGATGGTACTCGACTTGAGGAGGAGGTTGGAGTTGTTGAATTTGATCGAGGTATAGAGCTTGAGGAGTAGGAAGTGGAAGTGGTTGAGTACGAGGGGGTAAAGGATATTCACTCGGTGGGAAAGGGTATGGTGAGAAAAGCATCTGAGGAGGAGGTACGGGAGAACTTGCGAGAGGTTGTCGAACGTGAGCGTTGTGGGGAGAAGGAGATTGAGTCGGGTTCGAATGCTTCTCGAATTGTGGTTGCATTTGAGTGACTGTTGTTCGTTAGACATCAGCTTTCATGCTTATTCTGCCTAGCTCCGCTAGTCTCCTCCCTTCCAGATCGAGCGCGACGAGATAGAGAGAGATGAAGAGATTGATAACTCACCATTCATTCTCTGCGCTCTCAACTGTGCCTGAACATAAGGGTTCTGTTGAAAGTGATACTGACCTGGTACTTGACTGCTCTGGTTCGAAGAAGAAGAAGCAATAGTAGTCGTTGATGGTGGTGGTGGTGGTTGAGAGTTGTCGACTTGTCTTGACATTCTATCGAAGACGTAAGCACTAGTCGGTTGACTAGATTGTCTTGCGCGGACGTTTGAGGGAGTTTTCAAGATCAGAGATTGTAGTCGGTGAGTGAGTGAGTCTTGAGAGAGGGGGGGAAAGGGAGAGTGAGACGCGAGAGAAGATGTCAACAAGAAAAATCAAGTCTCTTTCTGGTCTTTCTTTTTCAACTCTCTCGTTGAAGTGTGAGGGGGTGGTGAAGAGAAGAGAAGAGAGTACTGCTTCGAATCGCTCTCGAAAAGAAGAAGAAAACACCTACTTCCTCCCTGCAAAAACCTATGAGGGGCCTGAGATATCTACCGACAAACTTCCTCGGACACTTCGAAACAGGAGAATTTCCCTTCCTCAATTCCTCCTCAATCACCACATGTCTACTTTCGACGAATGAATCAAAAGCTGCCCCTTCGAAACTGTAGGATAAGAGAGAGCGTTGAACTGGAAAGGAGGAACGAGCCCCTTGTCGGACGGCGACGACGAAGACGAACGAGCTTCATTCCCTGAGCTAGACTGTATCATTCTACCCCGTCGACAAGGAGAAGGATTCGATGGCGAGAGGTAAAGGACAATCATTGATCAGCGAAGGCCTTTCACATTCCGCGTTTGTCTCTTTGTTCCCCTTTACTTCTATAACAGACTTTCCAGCTTCTCCACTCAAGCTACAACCAAGGAGGTATTGCATGTCCTCCTCTAGTAGTACCGCTCAATCCAAACCAACCCCAGTAGCAGGAACGGCGAATACTAGTTCATCATCTCAGTTCTCCACTTGTCGAATCCTCTTCTCTCAACGACTATCTCAACTGGTACAATCGTTAGAGAATCAATCAGATACAACAACAACAACGATAACAGATGCTAGTTTGTTAAAGGAGGAAGTAAAGAGGGTAGTTCAAGATAGTTTCGGATTCATCTTGAATGAAGATCAAGATCAAGAGACGAGTGAAGTACCGAATTGGAAGTTGGATACTAGGAGAGTTGTCATAGAGAGAGCTCTAGATGAATTAGTTCAAGAAGCGGTAACTCTCTCTCTCTCTCTCTCTCTCTCTTCTGTACTGAATCTCACCAAAAATTCATTTCTTGTACATTCTTCTAGTCGGTATTCCCAGCTACGAAAGAACAACAATCACTGTTAGAATCTAGATTAGATTTACTCTTGACTTTTGTCGAAGCAGGTATGATCATTCTGTTTTCTTCTCTCATTCATTATTCGCAAAAACTTGACGAAACTATCTCTTTATTTGTACAGGTTACGTAGATGAGAACGTACCTCTACAAACTCTAGCAAGTTTGTTCGAATTACGTCCAATCTCTGCTTGTGAACCTTTATTGAGTTATCTAGAAACTAGAGTTGAAAGGTTAACTCTTGGAATGGAATACCAAAGAGGTAGAGGTCCAATCTTGTTGAGGTTGTTGAACGATTTGTTGAGGAGGTTACCTAGGTCTAAATCGACCCCGGTCATCTTGAGTGGTAGGATTTTAATGTTGTTGAGTTCGGTGTATCCGTTGGGAGAGAAGAGTGGAGTGAATTTGAGAGGGAATTTCAATTTGGGAAAAGGTACCGTTTGGGAACAAGATCCAATTCCTACTACTACTACTACTACTGAAACGATAGAAGAGAGTGATAAGACTCAGGAAGAAGAGAAGGAACAAGCTGTTACCAAAGAGGGGGAAGAGAAGGTAGAGAAAATGGAAGTTGAGGAAGGAGAGGAAGATGAACAACTCAGTAAAGGTGAGCTCTCTCTCTCCCTCCTCCCTCTCTCCGTGTGAGACAGATTCTTTCTGCTACTAACGCTAATCACATTCCTTCTTGGCTCCAAAAGCTTCGAATTCTTCGTTCTATTCGACATTTTGGTCTTTACAGAAATATTTCAACAATCCTCATCTCCTGTTCACTACTACCAATTCCGCTTCCTCGTCCTCGTCCTCCTCCTCCTCTGCTCCTACACCTCCTATCGAAACCCTCCATTCATCCCTCTCGACAGTTCTAACCGCTTTCTCTACCGAAACTAAGAAAGAGAAAGCTTTATCCGGTTCAGCTGCTGCTAATGGGAACGAGAAAGGTAAATTAGTAGACAATTCGAGTAGTAACGTCGAAGCAATGATTATTCTGGGAGAAAAAGATTCTCAAGATAAAACTGAACAAAGTTTGGAACAATACTTTTTTCCAAAATTCCTTACTTCTAGGAATTTGTTATCTCTAGAAGTATATCTCCTTTCTCCCTTTCTCTCTCTCTCTCTCTTTGATATGTCATTTGGAAATTGACATGATATCGCGATATATGATCCTATAGTTAGCAGATCCAACTTTTAGATTACAATTCTTGTTTCAAACTTTAATCTTGACTCAATACCTACTCTCCTTAACCCCTTCTTCTAGATCTAGAGCTCAACTTTTACCATTAACCAACACTTCAGCTTTCCCATCTTACGTCTTGTCTTCTTCAGATGAGAAATTAATCCTTCAAATAGAATCTAAAACTTTTTCAGAAATTTCTTCAATGCCTCAAGGTGACAAAGTTTTAGAAAGTTTTAGAACAGTTTTGAAAAGGGAAAGGAATTGGACAGATTGGAAATTGAGATCTTGTTTACCTTTTACGAAACCTTCAATCGAGACGGACAAACTACAGCAAACTGTTGAAAACAAGTTGAAGAATATGGGTAAAACTCCACCTAGGTTCCCTTACAAGATGGGTAACAGTAGGTTGAGTAGAGTTTGGTCGAAAGATTTGAAATCTTTGGAAGGGTTTGAACCAGATTCAACGTGAGTTTTTTCAAAAACTTATTTTCCTTTTCTCTCTATTTTGAAGAAATGGGGATTGAGCTGATGATGATGATTTCTGACAATTGGACGAGAATATAGAGACGATTCATTCGATTCAATAGTTAGAGAATGGAGAATGACTTCAAAAAAGCTACAAATGACTGAAAAACAACTTTCTACAATCCCGACATCTCATCCTAAACATTCTGAATTACAATCTTCTATTGAACCTGTGAGATAGACCACACTTCTCTCTTCTTCACTCACTCCTGAATGTTGGGACTGACGAAAAAACAAGAGTATTGGGGTGGGTTAATTATAGATGAAAATTAAAGTACAAGCTTTACATTTCAGAGCTTTGAGAACTGCATCAACTCTTTATTTGAGGCATTTCTCTAAAATCGGTAGTGGAGATTTGGAGAAATTATTGGAAGAGATTGAGAAAGAACGTAGGGTGAAAGAAGAACAAGAAGAAGAAAAAGAAGAGGCTAGAAAGAAGGAGGAGGAACAAGCATCAAACGAGGGGGACGAGAAGGTGATTGGAGAGGGAGAGGTTATCGTTGAGGAAGAAAAGAAATCAGCTATCAAATTGGGAAACGATACGCCTTTGAGGGATGAAACGGTCGACGAGGAGAAAGAGAAAGGAGCGGTTACTCCTCTCAAATCCAAAGACTTTGGTAACACACCGAAAAGACCTCGAGAAGAATCGGATGAATCACTCTCGACAAAAACAACGACAACGACAACGAACGCGACAACGGAGGATACAGAGATGAAAGATGACAGTAGTAGTAGTATTAGTGTCAAGAAACAGAAAATTTCAGATTAAACCGATAACTCTTTTACTTTTACCGATCCCTTTACCGTTCAAGAAAGAGTGAGCAGTTTCTACGGCTATTATACAAGCTTTTTTAGTAGATTCTTCTTCTTGAGCTCCTACGTGAGGTAAAACTATTACATTTGGAAGTGAAAGTAATTCTGGATAACGATCGAAACTGGGAGGTTCAAATTCTAGAGTATCTAGACCTGCACCAAAGATCACTTGCTCTTGCAAGATCTTGACCAGTGCCACTTCATCGATCTACTCAAGCAAGCCAAATTCAGCTCTCGAAGAAGAGTACAGAGTAGAGAAAGAGCGAGAGGAACTCAAACCAGTCCACCTCTAGCAGTGTTTAAAATGATTGCACTTTCTTTCATCAACCTCAATTCTCTTTCACCGATCAATCCCCTAGTTTGATCATTGAGAGGACAATGCAGTGAAACGACATCAGAGACTTTCAACAGTTCGTTGAGCGTCTCAACTCTTTCATGTGGAATTGAATCTTCTTTCCTAGTCCACTTGTCCAAACTCGAAGTCGGTGAATAAACTAGGATCTCACAATCGAAAGCTCCCTACAACTCTCTCCCTCTCTCTCTTCATTAGCCTCTTCTCTCGAAAGCAAGCGAAAAGAAAGAAAAAAGGGGGGTAAAGTGTGTTTCGTTTGCTCACAATGAATTTCTTCGCAACTTCTCTAGCAATATCTCCCATTCCGACTAATCCAACTTTCTTACCTTCCAAACCTCTACCTCTCCATTCGATAGCCCTAGTACTCTCACCACTTCTCAATTTCCTATCAATCTTGAATAAATTTCTAAAAAGTGAAATCGCTAAACCTAAAGTAATTTCTGCAACAGCTTTCGCGTTACATCCAGGTTGGTTCGTTACTACTATTGAATGAGATTGACAAGTTGGTAAAGGGATTGAATCTACTCCTACACCTGTTGTTGCGTTCGAATCAAAAAAAGTTTCGAGTTTCAGCTCAGAAGAATCTCTCTCTCCTGCTCCTCTCCCATCTCCCGGAAGTTTCGAGTAGTTCAACTTACCGTTCCTAGTAACAATCTTTAATTTTCCTGAAGCTTTCTCAATTTCTTCTCTAGTCAGTTTCCCTGAAGTAACAATCGAACAATCTGCAAAGTCGAACCATTTATCTCTACGAATTTCATCAGTTGGATCTATCACGTCGAAATACTCTCGGGCTAGAGAAAGTGCAGTTGGATGTAAAGGAGTTGGAATCCAGGCTACTAGACGTTTCTGATTCCCCGGTGATGATGATGGTGGTGGTGGGGAAGTAGAAGGTGTTGGTAGAAATGAAGACATCTTCCGAATTGGAATTGAGGGGAAGGGAGAGAAAGAGAAGACCTGCAAGGGAGTAAAAGAGAAAGAAACGGGTGGTGCTTCCGGCCGAAATTGACTCAACTTCGGAAGTGAATTGCGCAATTCTTACACTTCTGTCGTAGCTCGAGTAGAGCAGCGCAGTACCTTGCTTGATGGTCAGATTCGGCAAAAGAAAGAGAGAGAGAGAGAGAGAGAGAGAGAGAGAGCGAAAAAGAGCAAGAAACTTTCCTGCTCAACGAGAAACTCGGAAAGAAGTATGTGAATTTGTATCATATTCATAAGGGAAGCAAGCCGATAAAGTGTACAACAACGATGGGGGGTACAATGGATGAAGGATGAAATGATATCAAGTCGAGACAATGCATGAAAACGAATAGTTGAAAATCTAAAATCTAATCGAGTTGTTCTAATGATGATAATCTAAATTGTCGTTGTTGTTGTTGTTCAGTTCCGACTCTTTCAAACAACCAATCCAATTCCAACTCGTCTTCCTCTTCTTCTAAGTCTTCTTCTTCCTCGTCCTCCTCCTCCTCGAAGTAGTCAATTTCCAAATCTTTATCATGTTGCTTCTTCTTCTTCTTCCACTTCGGATCTAATCCAGGACAATGTTCACTCTCTTTCGAAATCAACCTCGAATGGTGTAAAGTCCACATTATATCGTATCTCTCATCGGGGTAAGGTTTAGTTTTAGGTGTTCCCAAAGAATGAGCAATTTCGTGTAACATTGAATGTTTCTATGTAACGTTCATGTAATTTTTCATCAGCTCGTTCGCTTGAATTTTATACACAATTTCCCCCGGAAGAAGGCTTCTAATAGAGAGAGAGAGAACATACCCAACAAATTAAAACATCTCCTTTCCCTCCTTCTTTCGCGTACTGTTCAACTTTGTCTCTAACACATTTAGAATCTTCTACTTCGCAATCCGTATCTACTTTCAACCCCAATTTGTCTGCGATAGGTTTCACGGTATCGAAAGGTCTTTTACGTTTATGAGTTTTATGATCATAACTTTCTGCCAAAATCAATCCAATCTTGAACCGACGAGTTGAGAATAACTACAGAGCGCACAATACTCCGAGTCAGAATAGAGTCGAGAGAGAGAGAGTAGAGTAGAGAAGGGAGGTTACGTACTCGTTTCAAACATTTAGCTCGTTTCTTGCCTTTCAAGTTTAAACCGGTTTCACCTTTGGAACCTTTCTCTCCATGTCTGATCAAGTAAACTTTGTTCTGATAACGGTACAATTCTTGGGAAGAAGAGGCGGTGTTTGCTGAAGAGAGATGATGATTCGACAATGTTGTTGATGAAGAAGAGATTGAGGGATCGATTGAAGGGAGTGCAGTTGTGAGTAACGGTAAGAGTATAAATAGGGATGGTAAAGAGAGATGCATTCGAGAAGTCCAGCAGTTGGAGAAAGGGAAGGAAGCAAGAGAAGGAGAGACCGATAGAAATAATTAATGACGGCGAGTTGAGTGAATGTTGTTTTTCTTCTTACTCAGTTGGGATCGTAACCTAGGGTCCAAGATGAGCTTGATACTCGGGAAGGAGACTACAGAGGCTAGAAGGGAAAAAAGCTCGAGAGAATCGTTTTGTTTTTTTGGTCACGAACGTGCTCGCTCTCTCCTTTGTCTCACACGCAACAAAACGCCACCATCTGAGACTGGTAGATCATCATATCTCGAGTACATAGTCAGCACATGTGGCCACAGAAAAGAGATGGACACGAGGAAATTACGGGAGGGAAATAGAATCCCAAATGTTCAAAAAGCAAAACCTTTTCCCTCCTCCCTCTGCCTGTTCCTTCGTAAATACGATAAAGGGGAAAACAAGGAAGAAATGTGTATGGATCTACAGGTACAAAGAAGCAGCGAATGCGACTGAAGATTGTCTTTCTAAACATGCCATAGAGTCATTAAACTTTTTCTCCAACTCTTCAGAACCGATCGCTTTCGCAGCTGTCAAAAAGTGATTGACAAGCGAGAGTGTCAGTTCTCAATCATCCGTCGTCGTCTTCACAGAAGAAGAAATAGACAGGAAAGAAGGTGGTGCAACCGACGTACCCATTGACATTTGTCGAATTAATTCTTGTAATCGACGGAAAACTCGAATCAAAGATCCTTCGAAAACATCAGTCATCTAAATTCTCCGATAGAACAACACGAATGTTTAGTTCATGCTCGATAACAAAGAAGAATAGCTAAATAGAGGTTTTTTTTTTCTCACCTTGCAAATATCAGAGAATTTTGCACCGTTACACCAACTGTAAACTGCATCCATTAATTCAGGTTTGAAAGAAGCAACGTATTCATCTGTGTCGAAGACCAACATTTGAGTTAGCTTTCTCTCGAAGACCGAATAAAGAATTTCCCGCAGAGAGAGAACTCTTACCTTCTACGAGAGGTAACTTTGATTCTATAGCGATTTTAGCTATCCGTCTAGCAGCTTCTTGCATAACTCTCAAAGGCCCACTCAATTCTTCCTTCAACTTTGAAGTTTGTTCAGACTAAAAATTATTTTTTGTAGATCCAACGAGGAAGATTCGTCAGTTTTTCTTCTGTTTTCATGTTCTTTTCTGAGGGAGAGAGAGAAGTTTGGTTGACGCATACCTTTTCATCGAAAACGAAACAACTCAACAAAGCAGCACATTGCTGAGGAGTTAAATCGTTGAAAACTCCTCCGAAAATCATTTCCGTCAACAACAGTTCATCTCCCGAACTGATCTCACAAGCTACCCTTCCTTTCTGTTCTACCACGTCATCGTTCGTAGAGAATCCTAACCTCCTCAAAGCACGTTTACGGTTCCTCAATTCGTCTAGATGCATCACTGAATGAGCAGATTGAATCTTCTTCTTTGTGGTCCGGATTTTCAGTTTCAAAGCTTCTTTCGCAGAGTATTGATCGTACAAAGTTGGCAAGTTTGGATCAGTGTGAAGTGGGTTCGATAGTAATCTAGATTCGAGAATTTCAATACGCTAAAAAAAAGACAATGACGGATTAGTCTTCGAGTTCCCTGCAAGTGTTTTAGAGAGAGAGGGAGAGACGTTTACTCACTCTCAATAGTTTTTTGAAAGCTTCATCAACGATTCCCATATTCTCTACCGGATCCAACAGAGCGATCCCATCCGGGAACCTCCTTTTAACTTCTTTGACACTCTTCAAAGCTTGCATCCTAGATTCCAAAGGTTTCAAATCTTTTGCCAAAAAAATTCGAATGTGACTGATTCCGTCCAAAGTTGAAAGTAAAACTGGTACTACTGCGAATTCACCTTCTCCCTCACCTGCGCCTGCACTACCAGAAGGGAAAGGTCGGATAGTATTGATTTGAGAAGTTGGTGATTGTTTCGAACCTTTTTGTAAAGGTAACGGAGCAGTACCTTTAGCTAAATGAAGTAGAACGTCTACGATGTATTGATTTTGAGGTGGTTCATCTGAAGGTAAAGGTTTACCTTTTGTACCAACTCTCTTTTGGTAATTTACTACTACTCCCCAACCGAAATCTAAATCGTCATGTTTGACCCTTACCAACCTACCAGGTTGTAAGAAAGGTAGTGCGTAAGTAGGGTGGTTCAAAACGTCTCGAAGATCTTTGTTGAGGATGTCTAGTTGTTGACGTAAATCGTAATAATCGGCAATGTTGTCCTCATCTGGTATAACGATTGAAGCTCTCTGTTCATCGAGTGCACGTAGTTCTATCGACAAATTCGAGAAAGAGAGGTTGGGTCAGCTTTCGAGAGAGAAAGGTGAAAAAAGAGAGTGAGTAGCTTACCATCTTCTAGTTTAGGTACTGAAGCCGTGTTTTGGAATTGATAGAAACACCTCTCCAACATGTATTCAGGAGTTAAACCTTCTACCCTCATCAAATTCAGAATCATGTTGTAACCTAAATGGAAAGCAGAATCCAACCTATCGGCTTGACCTTTAACCATCCCTTTCGCCGCCGCAGGTTCCAATTTCTCATCCGTCATCATGATTACGATACCTCTGTCATCTAAACCTCTACGACCTGCCCTACCAGACATTTGAATGTATTCACCTCCAGATAAGTTCCTAAAATCTTTACCATCAAACTTCCTCACCGAAGTGAAGACTACAGTTTTAGCCGGCATGTTTAAACCGATCGAGAAAGTTTCAGTCGCGAACAAAACTTTGATCAAACCTTCTTGGAACAAGATTTCTATAACTTCTTTCAAAATCGGTAACAACCCTCCGTGATGAATTCCGATCCCTCTCTTCAACAAGGGTAAGATGTGTTCGATTTGAGGTAATCCACGATCGTCATCTGACAAGTTTGAAATCGCATTGTTGAAAACGGTTGAAACCATGTCCCTCTCTTCATCAGAGTTGAATTCTAATTTAGACATTTGTAATGCTAAACCTTCACATTCCCTTTTAGAGAATGCGAAAACGATTACTGGGTTGTAATTCTTGACCATGATCATTTTAACAATTTTATAAATATCCGAAGGTCCTACAAGACGAAGGTTTTGAATCGATTCAGCTTTAGTCAAAAATCTCGACGAGAGAGAGAAAGACAGAGAGAGAGAGTTTACCTTTTTGACCACCTTTCTTGGTTTTACCTTTCCTACCTTTACCACTCGTAGCACTTGCAGGATCTTCACCTTTACTCTCCCCTCCTAAAGCTCCCATAGCTTTTGCGAAATTATCTTCCCTGAAATTCCCTTTCTCATCTACCACTAAATGAATTCCATCCGCACCTTGAGGGAACAAGTAATGTTGTAAAGGTGTAGGACGGTAATCGGTGTAAACTACGTGACAAGGTTGTTGATGAGTTGTACAAATCCATTCGGCGAATTCCATGGCGTTTGGAATCGTTGCGGATAAGAAAACGTAATGAACTTTGTGAGGTAATAAAATGATTGTTTCTTCCCAAACTACTCCGCGTTCTATTTTATACAATGATTTTCGTAATAAGGGCTCAGTGAATTGATTCCCGATTCGGGGTTTACTGAGAGGAATGAGAGAGAGAGAAAAAACCTAACGTACCTTTATCTCTCATGTAATGAATCTCATCGAAAATTACCCAAGCTACTTCCCTCATAATCTCTGAACCTCTATACAACATTGATCTCAAAATCTACACAGAGTTCAGTCAGCTTACAGATGGAGGGGGGAAGAAGGAAGGAGATATGGTTTCTCTCAGAGACTTACTTCAGTAGTCATTACCAAACAAGAAGCGGTAGGGTTAATAGTTACATCTCCAGTCATCAATCCAACATCTCCAAATTCTGCCAACATTTCTCGATATTTTTGATTGGATAAAGCCTGAAAAATGAGACTTTGGTGAGTGTTTCTTTCGAAGAAAAGAGAACAGAGAGAGAGAAAGAGATAAAACAAATTACTTTGATAGGAGAAGTATAAACTACTCTTTGACCTTGTTTCAAACATTGAGCGATCGCGTATTCTGCCACTACAGTTTTACCCGCCGAAGTGTGAGCCGAAACCAAAACTGATTCGTTCCTTTGAATCGAAGCTACTGAAACTTTTTGGAACGGATCCAATTCGAACGGGTAGGTACGGGCTGGTTCGGCTGGAGGTACATGAGAAGAGATTGGAACGTAAGGGTAGTTGGGAGGTAATGCTACTTGGTGACGAACCTGGGTTCCAAGAAAAGAGGGGGGAAAAGAGGGATTTCAGTTTTTTAATTCTTTCGATCGAAAATCGATTCTCGTGGAAACAGCTCTCCCTCTCTCCAGATACTCTTCCTCAACGAGAAGAAAGGATTGCGGGAGAGAGTGGAGTATAGTATAGTATGTGGGTGTATGGACTCACTTGATGACTTAGGATTAAACCTTCATCTTGAGCATCTCCACCTCCTCCTGCGCTCGCGCTCGCGTTCGCGGCACCTTCTCCTTGTAGACCACTACTAGCTTTAACTTTGGTTTGAGCAGTAATTTCCATCTCATCAGTTACTGCGAACGCTTGTTCTCGATCTCTCTTTAAACTATCTCCATCTCCATCTCGTGCAACTTGAGGTACCGATAGCGAAGTAGTAGTAGTTTCGGAGGGAGGAGAAGTTTTGAGTTTCTTGAGAGATTCTTGATCTACTGGTTGTTGAGGTGCAGAAGGTGAAATAGGTCGTTTAGGTTTGATCGAACTCGACGAGGCTGCAGCTGGAGGAGGTTTAGCAGTGAATGACGAGAATAAATCGTCATCCATCTTTTTGATCTAATGAACTAGTCAGTTAGTTGATAGGTGGTGGGGAAGAAAGAGAGAGAAGTTTTGCCAGTGATCTAATTCTCATCTCCCACACTTGACAAACCCAATAGCTCTCTATTTTCGAGATGCACGGTTATATAGATACTATCGATATACCTCTACATCTACCAGCCTCAGCTTTCAAGCCTTCAACTTCTTCTTCGAGTTCAACCTCAAACAACCACAACAACAACAACAATAAAGGTAAAGGGAAAGCAACTCCTCAAGAAGGACAATACGATGTAGTAGCGAACTGGACACCAAACGATCGTCAAGAAGTAGAGAGAATGGTTAAAATGGCTTCAATTCGTTCGTTGTCTCTGCTCTCTCTCCTCTATAAGGGTTTCCACATAAGAACTGAACAACTGACGGAACACTTCTCTGGCGGGTGTAGTCGGATACTCTACTTTGTTGTTGAACGTCTCAATTCCACCAACTTTTGATCCTTCCAAACTTTTATTGAAAACTCCTTTATTCCCAGAAATCGATCCTAGAACTGCTAAACCTGGTACTAGTCACGATCCTCGAGGGGGTTTGATACTACAACTGTGGAGAATAAACGTAGAGAATTATTCAGATGAAGCAGTTAAAGGAGCAGGTCAGAAAGGTTGGTATGGATTCGTGAGCTTTTTTCTTTCTCTCTCTTTTCTCTTTCTCTCTTTCTATGCCACACCTTCTGACCTGAAATTTTTGTGAGAGATCGGTTCAGGCAAACTCTACTGCACCACTTTATCCACAATCTACAACTCTCTTATCAGTTCAACCAACCACTCTAACCTCTTTCTCTCACGTAGCGCTATCCCTCTCTCCCCCTTCTGCACATTCTCCAACCCTGATCACTCTAGACCCTTCCTTGTCTCCTCGTTTACCCTTTCCTCTGAAGAGAGGAATGATTTCAACTTTATCTAGGTTCGGAGTTTCATTCGAAATCGTCTTCAGGGGGATTACAAGACAAGATTCAGAATCAGAGGGAGGAGGAGACAGTAGTGGTAAGAGGAGAAGGAATTGGATTTCTGGTGCGAGAGAAATCGTTAGGGCTACTGAAGGGAAAGGAGTCGTTTTAATCAGTGGTGCGAAAAATTCAAACGAAATGAGAGGTCCTCAAGATTTAATCAATTTGTACGATTTTCTTCTTCTTTCTTCCCCTCTTGAAGTTGCCCGACTAATTACTCTTTTGTTCTTTTTTTCAAAGGTGCTCATTGATTGGATTACCCCCAAGTCAAGCAAAAGATTCTTTATCTACAAACCCTCAAAGATCTATCATGAGAGGTCGTAAGTTGTTCTTTTCCCACCTTTTGACCAAACTTACTTCTTCTCAAAATCTGACTGAGCATTATCATCCTCCCTCCCTCGTTTTTAGTTTCACTTCGATCTACTTATAGAGGAGTAGTTTCAAATCCAGTTTTGAAAACTTTTTCCTCTGCATTCGGAAGTACCGATCCGGTAATGGATGTTGAAGAAGATTCTTCGTCAAGGTCACAAACAGTCGATACTACTCTGGGAGGTGATGGAGGAACGACGACAACGACAGGGAAGAAGAGACAAGTTGAACCGGGTTCAGAGGTTGGAATCGCTACGAAACAGAACGGGGCTCGTGACGGTGTTACTGGTCAAGTAGTTGTGGAGGGAGAGAAATCACTATCACGTACGAATGGGAAATCGAAAAAGAGGAAAGTGTAGAAAAGAAAGATAGAAAGAAAACGAAATTAGAAATCTGGGAACTAGTTCCTTTTTTCTTACATTTCTTCCCTTTTTGTTCGTTTCTATTCTGGATTTATACGAGAGCTCGATTTCGTGGTTCTTCTTGAACGGCTCATTCGTTTTTGAATTGATTTCGAATTTGAGGATTGCAGCGCCGAAAGGCGAACAAATTTGCAACTCTTCCTCCTCCTGCAACCTCTCACACTGAACCGACTATTTTTCTACTTCAGCTGGACTCTAAGGGAATTTTGTAGACTCCAACAAGAGAAGCCTCTAGGTAGCTCTGTGCCTCCATCTCGAAGGAAAGCCGGACGAGTATCTTCCCTTTTCAGTCAACATCTATTTCTCGTTCTCTTCCTGAGTAATGTTTCAACCACGGGCGAGAGAGTCTATCTGGTGGGATGTACTATTCATAACAGTCTGTACTAGCGGTCAATTCAATGGAGTGAGTTGTTCTGCAACGGACTTAGATCTTTTTTTGATGATGAGGTTAGCCTCTCACTTCCTCAGAAGCTGACTACTTTGTTGATTGATGATCAACGTGAACAGCAAGGTCTGATAGGTTCTACGATGGTGCCAGTTGAGAGTATAGCAGAAGAAATGTTGAACGCTCCTCCGAGAGAGTTTGCTTGGATGAACGGTGAGCTTTCCAATCTTTCTTTGACCTCTCAAACGAGCTGAACAATCCATGTTTGTATGGCAGCTTCGTATGCGTTGACTGCTGGTCTTGTCGTACTCGTGGGAGGTAGGTTAGGAGACAAATAGTGAGTTCTTGTTTTTTTCCCTTTTCCAATGTTCGCAAACTACCTTTACGCCTACTGTACTAATTCCACCCTGTTTCGCTTCGTCGGGCCCGTACAGCTCGTCAAAACTCTTGTGGATGATCGGATATTTCCTCCTCGTCGTATTCAACATTGGAATTGGTTTCTCCTCTTCAGCAGTAGTGTTCGACGTTTTACGAGCTTTGGCAGGAGTAGGAACCGCATTGGTCGTACCGAATTCGATCGCACTCTTGAGTAAACAGTACGAACCGGGAATCCAGAGAACTATCGCCTTTTCGAGTTTCGGAGCGCTCGCACCGATCGGGTTTCAAATCCATGCAGTTTTCGCATCTTTGGTCGCAGAACGGATAGGACCTCGATGGATCTTCTGGATAGAGTCAGTCATCACTTCGGGTTTGCACCGTTCAGATTGTCTCTTAGTTTCTGAGGAAAGAGACTGACCCCCCCCTTTTTTCCCCTCCTCGAAACGTCTACTACAGGTCGATTTTTTGCGCTCTCTGTGGAGTAGCAGGCGCATTCGTCATCCCTCAAGACGATTCAGATAGATCAGTAAATATCGATTGGACCGGGGTCGTCCTCGGGTTGGCAGGAATGATCCTTTTTAATACTGCCTGGAAGTGAGTTCGCCGTAACCTTTCGAAACCTTCATAGATGAACTGCATTGACATGTGAGAGATCTGATAGTCAAGCACCGCTGGTACTTTGGTCGACAGCTTACGTTCCCGTACTTCTGGCTATCGGATTACTTTTAATTTCCGCTTTCTTCTTTTGGGAACGAAAGATGGGAGATCGAGCTTTACTACCGACTGTCATGTTCACGAAAGATGTAGTTGGAACTTGTATTGCTCTCTGGTTCGGTTGGATGAGTTTTGGAATCTGTTTGTTCGAGTTCACTTCTTCTTCTTCTCGCTCTTTTCTCCTCACTGACTCGTCTCTCTCTCTCTCTCTCTCTCTCTCTCTCTCTCTCTCTCTCTCTCTCTCTCTCTCTCGACGGGGTTCCGCAGTTCTCTTCTACACTATTTCGTTCATTCGTGATATCAGAGGCTACCATCAACCTTTGGTCATTTGCGCTCAATTGGCAACTCTCGCACCTTTGGGAGCTCTCGCAGCTTTGTTTGTGATTTATCTCAACCATCGCAAAGTCCCTGGACATTACATCCTTGCAGCTTCTTGTCTCTGCTTCTGTATAGGAAACGTTCTCTTGGGAGTTACGTGAGTCTCTTCTTGCTTTCAGAGAAGATTTGCACTCGCTAACCCTCCTCTCTCTCTCTCTCTTTTTCTAGACCGCGTTATCAAACTTTTTGGGCAATGATCTTTCCAGCCGAGATCGTGATCGTGTTCGGGCCTGATCTATCATTCGCTTCAGGAGCTTTGATCATCTCGAACTCTGTTCCGCGTAGCATGTTGGGAGTAGGAGGAGGATTAATTAATTGTATCACGGCTTACTCGATCGCGATTGGTCTAGGTAAGTCCACTCCTCTTGAAAACCAAGACTACTGTCTCTTGTGTGCTTACTCCTCTCTCTTGTATAGGAATCGCTGGAACGGTAGAAGTCTATACAAACAAAGATGGAACGGATTTACTACAAGGTTATAGATCAGCATTCTGGTTCGCAGCTTGCGTTTCTTTCGCAGGTTTTGTACTCGTCTTGGCGGTCGTGAGAGTGAGAGGAGGTCATGGGAACGAGGAGAGTACTATAGCAAGCGAGACTGAATTGAAGAAGACCGTAGGAGTAGATGCTTAGATTCCTTTACCTTATACATACATATCTCATTTCGCTTTATTGTTGTTGTAACAATCACTTTCAATCGGTATTTGGGGGACGTCTTTACGAGAAATTGCTGAGCTAATTGTTTCGTGAGCCTGTCAGTTGCGAAGAAAGTCGATCGCTCGCAGCAAGACGATTTGACCTAGTAACCTTCTCGTACAGCAGCAACGAGTACAGTTTTCAATTGGGACATAGCGACCAAGCTTGAAGCAAACAGAAAAGAGAAACGGGCCGTTTTCGTGACACCTTTGACAAAAATTTTCTCCTTCTTCTCAAACCCCGCCTCCACGCTTTTCTTTCTTTTCTTCGAGATACCGAACTAAAAATGGAGGAGTTTTCGGTAACGTTTTCCGGTGCTCCATGGAGTGGATAAACCTTTCGCCTACTCGGTCCTCCACCTTTTCCGTTGTAACTCTTTTTTTATCGGATGCTTCACCATCTCCCGCAAGCCAGTCAACAAGGGCGACACCACGACGACTCGAGATGAAGTCTGAAAAGCTAGCTGCAACCAACTACAGTGGAGAGAAAGCGGAAGGACTTGAAGGACCGCGGTTAGATAGGAAACCTGAAACTACTTTGAGAGAGGACGTAGCTGCTTACGGTTTAGAGAAAGTGTACGAAAGGCATCTGAGGATAGACCTAATACCTCTACCTTCGTGAGTCCCTGCAGGGAGCTTGTTGACTCAATCGACTGTGAGCTGACTCTTCGAAACTTTTTCCATTTCCAGAGACTCTCCTCTCGACCCTTACAATTGGTCTTCTTTCAAGAAACATTTCCTACTGTTACAGGTAGCGTTCGGTGCCATGCTCGGACCCTTTTCTGCAGCTTCGACAATTCCCGCGTTCGAAGAATTTACTGCAGATTTTAATATTTCGATTACGCAAGCCTCTTACACCGTTTCAATCGTTATCCTCTTCCTCTGCTCCTTCCTCTTCATCGGTCCAGTATCGGCTCGTATCGGTCGTCGACCTGTCCTCGTGAGTTTGCTGTCAGACCCCGTTTCTTCCGTTTCAAGCGCTAACCTTAGTTTTCCGGTTGCAAAGCTCGTTTCGTTCCTCGTTTCCGCCGGTGTCCATTTGGCAGGAGCCTACGTTCACTCTTACGGTACAATGATGACTGTTCGAGTTTTCCAAGGGTGAGCACATATTGTTCTTCTCCTCGAGCGAAAAGAACTCTGACAAATTTCGTTCGCAAACGAGTAGAATCTTTCTGAGTCCTCCTCTCTCAATTGGAGCTTCAATGATCAACGAGATGTTCTTCCTCCACGAGAAAGGCGAGAAACTCGGTATCTGGACCCTTTTGACGACACTCGGACCTCCAGTCGGTGAGTACGAGATTCCCTCTTGACGACTCTCTCGCGTTGAAAGTAACGAGCTTGACCATTCCGAATTTGTCAGCACCTCTGATTATGGGCCCGGTGGTGTATCACGAGAACTGGCGCTGGATCTTCTATATCCTCGGTGAGTAGCCTTTTCTCGTCCTGAGCTCGTTCGTTTCCCTCGAGCTAATTTATGTACCAAATCTTTGATAGCAATCACGAATCTTGTTCAGTTGTGAGTGTTCATCAGGCACACAATGGTCCTCTCCCGAAGCTAACACAGTTGTTTTGAGCATTTCAGCGTTCTCTTCATTTTTTTCGGTCCCGAAACTCTCTACGATCGACCTGTTCGAGGAGGTGGATCTGAAACAACGACTGTTCTCGCTGAACCTCCCCGATCTCACACCCGAGAAGCCTGGTGGAAACCTTACGTGACTTTCCGTCGACGTGATCGTACTCCCTGGTCCCGAGCTTGGATCGAAATGGCTCACCCCTTCTCCCTCTTCTTGGCTCCTACCGTCATCCTTCCAACTTTAGCCTACAGTGTCGCTTTCGCCTACTCGAACGTACTCCTCACTGTCGAAATCCCTTCGCTTCTAGGGAGAAAGTATCAATTGACCCCTCAAGGAGTTGGATTACAATTCATCGCTGCCTGTATCGGAGCCATCTTTGGAGAGTTGTTCGCTGGAAGGGGCTCAGACTTATGGATGCAGTATCGAACGAGAAAAGCTGGAGGAAACCGTGAAGCAGAGATGCGTTTACCTTTTGCATTCCCTGGATATCTTCTCTCGGTGAGCCAGCGTTTCTCTCATTCCACCATCTGAGTCTAATCTGACTCGTGACACTCTCTCTAGGGAGTGGGAATTATCGTTTTCGGCGTCACCTTACAGGATTCTGCCCCAGGTCATTGGAATATCCGACCTTTAGTCGGCGTCGCAATCGCACTATTCGGTACTCAACTCCTCACTACAGTTTCCTATTCTTACTCTATAGAATCTTTACCACCTAGATTAGCTCCTAGAGCTCCTGCATTCATTGCGACCGTTCGACAAATTTACGCTTTCGTAGCTCCTTTCTACCTCAACTTGGTCTTTGAAAACTTGGGGGATGCTAAAGCAGCTGGTTTACTAGGAGCTTTGACTACTGGGTGAGCTTCCGTTCTCTTTTTGTTTATCTCGAGAGTTGAAAACTTCGAGCTGAGCTTGATTTTTTTCTGTCTTGCTTTTTCTCCTTTCTGTTTCCTCAGTGTTGGATTCATCGTAAGCTTTACTTCTTCCCTTTCGCGAAACGAAGCAGTAACAACTGACCCCACCCTCGTCTACTCGGGATAGTGCATGGCGCTATGTCTCGCATTCGGAAAGAAATGGAGAAACAAATTCCAACATGAAATCTAGATAGTCCTTCTCCACGTTTGTTCTCGCCTTCGCCTCCCTGTACTTCCAAATTTGTGCCCGCATTGTCATTTTATCATAATCAGATGAGTTTCTTTTATCTCTCTCTCTCCAAATCTCCTCTGTATAGTTCTTTCAACCCGCTAGTCAAATATGTCAGTCAATTTTTTTGTGCCAACACAAAAGCTTCGAGCCCGAGCAGCGGAATGTTGCCACTAAGAGAAAGAGAGAGAGTAGAGTAATGGTAAAATTGCGAAACTCGACCCAGCGAGAGAACAAAAAGAGGGGGGGGAAAGAACATAGACTATCATAACTACGGGGGGGAAAGTAAAAAAAGAGCTACAACAATTGTTTTACCGACAGAGAGAAGCGAAAGCGAACAAACAAACTTGGAAACGTAAGTGGGGTAGAGGGTAGAAAATCGAAAGGAAAGGAGGAACAATAAGTGGGTATCGTTAAAGAGGAAAGGAAAGGCTCGAAAAAAAGAGAGACCGGTGAATTTTTTTTTGGGGGTGGCAAGGGTATAATGAACAGAGAGAGTAGGAGAGAGCCTCTCTACTTCTAGATACTTGACATTGTTGAATCGTCGTTCGTGAGTTCAGTCATTCGGTTAGATGAGGAGGAACTGGTCGAAGCTCCCGAATTATCGTTATCATTATTTGTTCTTCTATTCCTATCTTGTCTCCTGTCTTTCTCTCGTTCTCTTTCTAAAACTTCTACGTCTGGTGAGAGCGAAACTCTTTCTCCACCTGATTGATTAGGTCTACGATCTGCAGTTCGATACCTAATTGTTCAACAAGGCGCACAAGAGAGACTTGATCAGCTCAAGGAAGATGGAAGAGAGAGAGAGAGAGAGAGTGGGGAACATACAGGTTGTGCCTTTCAATGTAACGAATCGCGACACTAGGAATTAAATATTTTACACTCATTCCTTTTCGAATGAATAATCGTACTTTCGTAGAAGATACATCGTTTCTCACTAGTTGATCGACCTAGATCAAACCAGGGTAGAAGGCTCTCTTGTCAGAAAACCGAGGTAATCGCGAGGAAGAAAGAGGCTAGAGAGAGAGATGAGAACTAACCATGTGAATTTGATGACGGTAGAGTGCCAGAGGAGACCTCGAATGTACTGAAGAAGATGAAAAGATTGTTTGATCCAATTCTGATTCAGCTCTCTCTATAATGTAACAACCGTAAATGCCTAAAATGTGATGAAGCTGTCGAAACAACGAAAGTCGCCGTTTTCTTTCAGAATTAGTTCGAATATTCGACACGGAAGAGAGAGATTTTTGAAGCTTACATCTTTCTCTGCCCATACACCAGGTTCCGACATTGTCAATATGAGATCACTCCCAGCTAGTAACATGATCCTGATCCTCCTCTTTTCGATTCTAGTTTCTCCAGTTTCCTCATCCGTGATTACCACATCTGCCCCACCTCTAACCGTGTTCAACTCGTGATCGAAATGGTCTAAGACTTGAGCCGTAGGAGTGTAAGTTGGTTGTCTAGCTTCCCAAGGATCCAACATTAACCATTCACTAGTTTCGTTGACCGCGCTCGTACACATGTTGACTCGATGTACTGCCGAAGCTAAACCTAGTTTCGCGTAAGCGTCGTTGACTGGGGACAAGTAACCTCCTACTACTTGGAATTCTGTATTGTAAGTTGCGTCGTCTCTGGCCATTTCAAACATTCTCAGGTGAAGGAACGTTATCGGACTATAACTTCCACACGCTACTAGCACTAGAGGAGTCTTTTCACTAGAGCCTATTCAATACACGAGAGCCAACAAGTGTCAGTTCAAAGAGAGAGATCAAGAGAAGATCGGAAGGATAAGGGGGGTTGATCGATTTAAAGATGATGGAGAATGAAAAGAGGGACTTTGCTTTCTCACCTTGAACGGCTGATAACCTGTGAGTAGGGAACGTATAAGTTCCCTCCATAATTGCTGTAAATTCTAGTCGGGTTGTCGATAGTAGTGAGAGGTAGAGAGTGAAGAAGAAAGATGAGGTGCTTCGGCCTTAACGATTTTGATTCAAAGGCGGTGAAGTTTCCTTCCGGTCTCTCCACAATTCGAATCGCATCACTACATAAATGGGACCACCACCTACACCAGGAAAATCAATTACGATACAATCAAGAGACGAAGAATCACTTTACAGTAAACCATCGATCTCTGCCTCTCGTCGACTGCCACCTGAACTAGTTTCTCTCATCTTGACTTGTACTCAAGATTGGGAACTATGTACCACTTTGGGAGTTCGTACAACTTTACCGAAACCTGCACCATGGGTAGAATTCGCAACTCCATTAGATACAGCGATCTTACGTTCTTCAACTCGTATCACTCCAGTTCGTTACGCGAGAACCGTAAAGAATCAAACTAGGATCAGTCAGTGGGGTTGTAGAGTAATGTTGAGGTTCGGGTTCGTACACGTTTTAGAGTACTTGGCAAAGGAAGACTTGAGACAGTTGAAACAGGAATGTAAATCTTTGTTACCGGTAGTAGCTTCCGCTTGGGGTAGAACTAGTGTCTTGGAATGGGCAAAGGAAAGTGAGTTGGGTTTGAAACCTGATTCGAAAACTACCGCCGAAGCAATCGATGAAGCTAGTAGACATGGTCAAGTAGAAGGTAAAACTTTGATCATATTTCCCTATTCCCTTTTTGCGAATACCTCGCTGACTCTGTCGACAACACGTATTGATTACAGTTCTCGATTTCTGGAGAAACTCTGGTTTACCCCTCAGTAAGTTCACCCTCTCCTTTCTCGTATTGCGATGCGTTTCCAAAAGTTGAATCCCGAATTCTCTCATTCCTGCTTCTGTAGATTATTCTGAAGCTGCGTTGGATTCAGCTACGATCAAACGTCAATTGAGTAGTTTAGAATGGTGGAAAAACTCTGGTTTACCTCTCAAGATCGGTTACGTCGTGAGTCTTTTCAACTTTCGTTTTCGAGTTCTCAAGAATAGAACATTTATCTTAAAAAAAAATACTTCTCTCTCATGACGTTTAAAGCTCGATTTCGCTTCAATGGAAGGTTCAACTGTCTGTCTGGATTGGTGGGCAGATTCAGGTTTACCTGTACGGTACTCGAAAGCTGCATTGTATTCTCTTTCGAAGAACGGTAACGTTCTCCTCCTCGATTGGTGGAAACAATCTCGGTTCACTTTGGTGTACGACAAAGAGGTACTAATCAACGCTACCAGGTACGGTCAAACCAGAGTTTTAGATTGGTGGTTGAACAGTGGATTGGATATCGAGTATAGGTTTTTCGATATCGAAGAAGCTTTGGAAGATTCTGTGGGGAACAAAGAAGAGACTCAGAAATGGTGGGAAAAATTGGGATACAATACTGGGTTGGGAGCCAACACTTGGATGAAACCGAGGAATTTGAGGCATCAGTCTCTCAACAAGAAGTAACTTGGTTTCGTCTGGATTTTTTTTTTTCTTGTCCATATTTTCTTGTATTTTGACTCTTTTCTCAACTACTATACTACTACTACTACTATCATCATCATCATCGTTCGTTCTGTCGTAATTCACCCATTTTATTTAGCTGATTTGTCATTCTCTGTCCGAGAGATTTCCAAAAAGTCTTTCTCCCGCATTCTCTTCCGGTTCCTTCACTCGCTTCGCCTGGTCTAACAGTACAAAGTTGTCAGTAACTCTCATACAAACTCTATAGACCTAATCTAACATTCTCTCGTGCTCCGACAGGACCATGGCAACTTCTTCAACTTTTCATCTCGAACCGGTTGAAACTGCCCTCCTCACTCTTACTGCACCTCCCGCAACTTCGTCAGCGATCGTACAAAGTGCTTGCACCGCCGAACCAGAAGCAGCACTCAAATCTGAACTCGCTAGATCAATCTTGAGGCTCGAAAAGAATTCAACTGGAAAAGTTCTAGCAGGAGTAGACTGGAGTCGGTTAGAGGACAATCACAATGAGGAAGATTTATTAGCGATCGGAGTAGCAGCTTTACACGCTTACGCCCAAGTGAATTGGGTTGGACCTTCTTTAGAACTTTCACCCTTAGATTTATTCGTTTCAAACTCTAGCAACATCACTGAACAAGAACTCAATGATTCGGCAATCGACTCGTTGGCATTCGCAGGAGAACCAGTTTATCATTTATCTAAAAAAACTTTCTTCCTTTACCTTTCACTACAAATCTTTGGACTAGTTCCTTCTCCCTTCTCTCTTACTCCTTCAACTCCTCCTTCTCCCTCTTTAGATAAACCTTACGGACCAGATTGGAAAAAGTTGCAAAGTATCAAAATTTGGAGATTGAGAGCTGGAGTAATGTGGATTAAAATCTTAGACGAGCCCGTTCCATTACCTTCTTTCGTTGCTCTCGAAGCTCACGAATTGAGATTGTTACTCCCTTCAAGAAATTCTCCAATCCGAGCTAGTTTAACTTTATCCCTCTCTATACTCTCTACTTTACTCTCTAGAAGTTCGCCTCATTCGACCGCTCAAAAAGAAGCTTCGAATTTGGCGAGGAACTCTGCGGAAGAAGTTGGATTGGAATGGGAACTGACGGGTAGGAAAGGAAAGAGGACTAAATGGCAAGTCGATGAGAAAACTCAATTGGTAGTTTTGGCGAGAGATGGGTCTTCTCCTCAACAGGGCAAGAAAGAAGAAGTATCGACGACGACTGAAAAGGTACCAGAGAATTTCGCACTCAACGACGATACTCTCTTGGAGCGTACAGCGTTCAGTCCAGTATCGACCGATGGAGCTGGAAACGATTTATCTTCGATCGACCCTTCGGAACAACCTACGATTTCCCCCTTCTCTCAATCCGTCCTCCTTTCTCTCGCCTTGGCAACTCTTCCAGCTCCTACTTCCCTCATGAATTTGTCTGCCGACGTACTCTCGACTTCTCAAATCTCTTCGTTCGTTGCACGAGTTTTATTAGATTCACAAAACTGGTCAGTTCACTCGATGGCACTTTTACTACGTTGTCGAGCCGAAGCAGGTAGGAGTCGTACAGTAGAAAGAGGAGTTTTACAAATGCAAGCTTTAGTCGATCAATTGAAAGATGGTTCACCTACAGAAGTTTCAGCAATCAGTTCTGCCGTCAAACCTCAAGATATCGCTTCCGCTAGAGATCGTTTGGTACAATTTCATTCTTTGGCTTTACCACCTGCTTGGGAAATGGAGAAAGAATTGGCAGTTAGGTACATGTCGTTGGGAATCGTCAAATCGGCGTTAGAAATTTTCACTCGTTTAGAAATGTGGGAAGAAGTTGCTAGGTGTTGGATGACTTTGGAGAGACCTGACAGAGGTGTAGAGATTATTAAAGAACTTTTGGCAGGTGGTAAAGCTGAATCGGATGTAGTCATGAACGAGAGGAAAGGAGAAAGAGCTAGAGTTTTCAGAGGTGGAGAGAAATACGAGGCGAAACTGTGGTGTACTTTGGGAGAACTCGAACGGGAACCTAAACATTACGAAAAGGCGTGGGAAGTATCTGGGAAATCTTCCTCGAGGGCTCAACGTTCACTCGGAGCGGTTTACTACTCGAAGAAAGAATACGAAAAGGCGAAGGAATCACTTCGACTCGCTTTGGCGATCAACCCCCTGTTCCCTCGTACGTGGTTCATGTTGGGTTGCTGCGAGATGAGGTTGGAGGATTGGGCAGGTGCACAAGAATCGTTTGGAAGGGCAGTCGGACTCGAAAACGATGACGCTCAAAGTTGGAGTAATTTGGCGAGTTGTCACTTGAGGAGGGGGGAAGTGGAAGGAGATACGGACGAGGCGGAAGATCTCGACGAACTCGATGAAGGACTCGATTCGACTGGAACTCGTCGTCGTGAAAAGGAGGAGAAGAAAATCGAAGAATCCGAAGACGCGAAGGAAGCTAGAATCAAACTCCCCTTCTCTCGGAAACGTGCCGCCTACCAATGCCTCCGTCAATCGATCAAGTACTCTTACGACTCGTGGAGGTTGTGGTACAATTACATGGTCGTCGCTGTCGACGTTGGAGAAATGAGTGAAGCATGTCGTTCGTTGGACCGAATCATCGGAATGAGGATCAACAAGGACGGAGAAGGAGCTATCGACTTTGAAGTACTTGATCGATTGGTCGACGCTGTCACTCGTGGTCAAGAGGACGTCAACGAAGATGGAGAAGTAGTAACGATCGATCCGAACGTCGGTCGAGGCCTGTACCCTCGAGTCGAACGACTTATCAAAGAGACTATCCTCCCCAACCTCTCGAACTCTCCCCGAGTCTTCTTGGCACAAGCTCGTCTCTGTCTCTGGCAAGCAGATTACGCAGGTGCTCTCGACGCTCACCTCTCAGCTTATCGATCTCTAGTCGTCGGCAACGAATCCATCGAGCACGACAAGGACAAGTTTGTAGAAGCTACTCAGCGAGTCGAAGAAGTAGTAGAAATGTTGGAAAACTTGGGAACGAAAGATGGTAAAGACGGAGAAATGATCGCGAAAGATTGGAAGTTCCAAGCTAGGAGTTTGGTTCGTACTTTCTTGGGTAGGACGAAAGGTGCTTTCGAGGACGAGCCAGAGTATGAAAAGTTGAAAGAGTTGTTGGCAGAGTTGAGATAAAGATAAGATAAGATAGATATAATCTTTTATATAAAAATCGATAGATTGTTCTAGTTCACTTTTTGTTCGTCTACTTTTTGCGGATAATGAAAAGCTCGGTGTTGTACGGATAATCTGGAACAAAGTCGACACTCAGTTTCTCGACTTTAGCGGACTCGATCGAGAGAACTTACGAAATGTTCCTTCTTTTTCATCGATCCATTCCTTCCCTTCTCCTCTCTTAACAATTTCCCTCATGTCGTCCGCGACTTTCTCTTGCTCCTCCTGACTGAGCGCAGTAATGTAAGATTTCGATAAAATTCTATCGACAACTCCTTGTTCGCTCGAAGGTAGTTCACGGTGAAAAGTTTCAAGCTGCGCTGGTTCGTACGTCTCTTTGTAGAACTCTGTATCAAAGATTGACTTCCACCACCCTAAACGAGCCTACAGAGAGGATCTCGGCTTGTCAGCTCGAGCTTCGTCTCCCGAAGCAAGTACTAAGAAAACCTCCCTCCGTGAGCAAGTTTGACTCACCTGAGGAGTTCCAGCCTCGTGTTGTTCGTAAGCATCTCTCAATTGAGCCACCCAAGGTACTGACCTGTCCTCGAAATTCCAAATCAGAGCGAGAACTCCTTGAGGTTTCAAAATTCGTGCGAATTCTCGAATCGCACTTTCTCCATCTTTACCGACCCAGTGGAAAGCCTACGACTCGAACGAGAATATGAGTCGGCGTCTCGCTGTAGAAGAAGAGCAAGACGAAAGCGAACCTGAGCGATGACAACCTAAAGATTCGAGAGAAAGCTTCTCGTCAGGATTCGATTTCGCGGAAACTATAGGAAAGCTCAAGAGATTTTTGTTTTTGGAGACGCACCAGGTCAGCTTCCGCATCTTGTACCGGGATCTTGTCAAACAATCCATCCCTGATTTCAACCTCAATCCCTTTCTCTTTCAAACTTTTCTCCAATTCAACTTGTTTCTTTTCCCAACCTTCTCTCATTCCTTTACTGGGTTCGATCGCGATCAATTCTCCGACCTTCTTGTTCTCCTTGTCTGCTTCCGTGAGAACGGTTTGTAAGAAACCTCTAGAAAAGATTCCAGTGCCTGCACCAGGTTCAACGATTGTTGAAGGAGTAGAAGGAGAAGTAGGAAGGAGGGAGAGGATTTTGCTGTAGGCTTCTGAAGGGTAAGTAGGCCTAGCTCGATCATATAATCCAGATGCACCTGCACGAAGAGAAGGAGAATTAGTTTACAAAAGTTCAACGACTTCGGGTTGAACTTTCCGCTCTCGACGGAAGAAGCGTGAAGGAGACGAGAAAGGACTCTTACCACTTTGCGAGAAATTGTCCTCTGCGAATGAAGTAAACTCGTTACCTCTAGACATAGCTTTCGACTGTGAAGAGACTGTCGGAGATGAGAAGTTTCGACGAGTCGAGGTGGGGTTGATGAGAAGTATCGAGGTTCTCAATAGCTTGTTGGTGGTGCGGATAGCGTTTTGGTTGAGAATTGGCGCAATACCGGGTCGAAGCATGCAAAGCGTTGGGAATGGAAAGAGAGAGGTGATTCGACCGAGTCAGAGTTTTCGGAACCTCGTGCATCTTTGGCGTGATCTTATCTCTGCCGAAGCGCAGTGGAGACCAAAAATAGCTCAAACCGGGTAGCGATTGAAGGACAGTATGTTTCTATTGATGATATTCGTCAATGAGCGTTCTTCTATAAAAAAAAAAAAGAAGTCTAACAGTGTTGCAGAGAGGAGGAAGGGAGGACGAGTGAAGACATGAGTGAGTGAGAGAGAGGTCAACAAGAAGGGAGAATATCTATGTACGGAGAGAGAATGTAAGATGGGGGTAAAAAGAAACGACAATTGATGGGAGGATAGAGAAAATTGAATCCGAAAGGAGTTTGTGCGATAAATCTAGCTGCTTTGACAATCGAAGAGCGTAGATAGATAGGTGGAGACGAGATCTATACTTTGAATGCTGGTTGTCTAGATCAAGAGACCAAATGCGAAGAGCGAGAATAACGAGATTGCGGTGACCTGCATCGAAGCGATGGAAGAGAGGGAGGCACTGGACGAGGAAGTGCCTAAAGTTTCACCTTTAACAACACCTTGAGGTCTGAAAGGGGTGATAGTAATGTCAGCGAGGCAGAACAGACTGTGAAAGAGGCTAGAGATAAGCTTACCCAATAACTTGATCGGGAATGCTGCCATTCGAAGTGACTTTGACAGTCAAGATCGCAACGATACCATCTGTGGCTACTCCGTGGTTGATCTCGTCGATCGAAACGTTGCCGAAGTAGGCTGGACCCGAAGCGTTTGCGACAGTAGTAACGAAAGTTCGGTTCGTCAAAGGAGATTTAGTTCCTCCTTCGATAGTCGCTCGCTCGACTACAGCATCTCGCCCAGTATCGTATCTATTGATAGTATGCGGTATGTCAGTAAGGTGTTGACAATAGTCGTGAATGTTGAGCCTACCCGTTTGGTAAAATCATATGTTGAGAAGCCAAATCTCCTTCTGATGAAGCAGCCAAGAACCAAGCTCCTGAGTCAGCCTACACATCAGAGATAGCCAACACATGTCAGCTGTTTGAAATATCTCGCGTGATAGAGTCGGAAACTGACGAGAGAGCCGTTTTGTCTCCAAACTCGATAATGTTGACCTCCATCGATAGTTTCTTTACAAGTTCCCAAAACAGTATCACCAAAGTTCTCCCGTAACAAAATCGTTTGATTGACTATTTATTCGTTCGTTCGTTCGTTCGTTCGAGATCGCGCGATAGAAGAGATCGTTAGCTTTATTACGAAAAAGAAAACCTTCTAGTTTCGCAGTTTTGAGTTTTGGTGACTTACGGAAACCTCTTCCCCCTCCTAAATTAGCGGCTTGTTTGGCACCATCTGATTGTCCCAAACATTCACCACTAAAGTTTATAGAGAAAGACCAATCGAAGAAACCTGTATCGGTCATCAAGAGAGGATCTGAATCTGCTGAAACTACTACGTTGATAGGTTCTCCTAATCCTTCTGGATAAGTGTTCCGAGCCAACTGTCATTGCGCGTAAAATAGAAGTCCGTCAGCTATTGAGGCCGAGAAAGAGAGAAGGAGCGAGGTATTTCCTCACAGTCAACCACCTTCCTCCTCCTTCCGTCGGGTTGTAATAACCGTCTATTTCCGTCATCCGTTTGTTGTGCAAAGGTGATGCCGCCGCGAGGGCAGCCAGCGTAGTCGTGAACAAGGTGAGGAACGTCGTCGTCATTTTTAGGGGGTAGTTGTTGAACGAAAAGAAGCGAGACTGGTGGCGAGTTCTGAAAGGATTAAACGATGGTGCACTTCGCCCGGAAGTTCGACTCGATGGTCAGGTGCCGGAGAAGAAAAGCCAAGAAGACAGAAGGGTGACAAGGGACGACGAGAGAAAGAGCAACTGGTGCAGATCCTCCAGTTTTTTTTTTGTCAGCAATCTTTTTTCCGCACTTCGGTCCCGAGGTGTGCTGGTCATACCTTCGAATTCGCTGTCGAAACCTGTATACTTTCCGTCTGAACCAAAGGTTCACCAAAATCGCGAAAATTGTGAAGTCGTGTCGGAAATGATGTGAAACGGTTCTCTCCCACTTCTCCGTCAACGCCTAGCGCGTATTCTCACTCTTTATCGGCATACTATATCTACTAGCAAACAACGACACTAGAACGTAGACAGACCGATCACAATTTCAACGCGAACGAACACGTCTCTCTCTCTCTCTCTCTCAACTTTTCGTCATGTCATCGACTGCAGCAGACTTTCGATCTCATGTCAGACAAGATTCTATAGCACAGAAACGGAACACTCCTACAAAGACTAGACCGGGGAAGCCTAACCTTGGACCTGGAGGAGCAGGAGGAGGTTTGACAAGAGGGTCCTCCTCTTCGAAGGCTGAAGGTGAGCTTCTTCTGCTGATTAGCGTACGAGCCGACAAAGAGTGCTGACTTCAAACTTTGTGTCGATAGGAGGATTCACGATGACCCCTTCACTAGCGATCAAAACTACCGTCGTCGCACTCGTTCTCTTCGCAATCCTACATTTTTACCCTTCCGGGTCCTCATCCCCGTCTTCTGGATCAACAGGAGGAGGCGCAGGAGTAGTAGCGACTCATCACGAGAGAAAGTCTTTGATGGAAGGATCAGGAGAAGCTTGGATCTTACCAAAGAGGTGGAGAGACGATTCTCAAATCCCTTTAGGTGGTGAAACTCTACCTGAATGTAAGAGGGTGATGCTGTTTCAATTCTCAAAGTAAGTTTCCTCACTCTCCACCTACGAGATATTCCTTTGATCTTCTCGATTCGTTCACCCTCTCAATCGAATTTCGTTCGTACTGACTGGCAATCACCCTCCTCTCGCCATCCGATGACAGTTCTCATGGGTTCTCTTCCGAGATACTACACTACCTTCGCTCTCTCGTGATCGGACAAAAACTAGGTTACACAGTTCTAGCAGACGATTCTAGATGGAATTACGGTTCACTTTCTGAATATTTCCTCCCTCGATTAGTTTACTGTCGACCTCCTCAAGATTGGTTCGATCCATCTCAGGCTGTACGGCTAGGTAGTAAACGTTGGCAATCTAAAGATCGAGTTTGGGTTTCGAGGGAAATGGAAATAGAAATGGATGAATGGGTTAGGGAAGAAATGTTGGATCAAACGGCGGTATCGGAATTGAAGGAACGTAAAGTTCTGGAAGGAAGTACCGTTTTACCAGAAGGTGAAACTCTACCTGCTAGTTTGGAAGAAGTTTACACGGATTTCGAGGGAGTATTGAAAGAAGTTTGGAGACCTAATCATCAAGTGAGTTGTCTTTTGAGAAAGCTTGCAAGTTCGAGTATCAACTGATCTCGTTTTCTCTCTCTAGCTTGCTATCTTGATCCGTAAACAACGTATGGAGTTAGGTTTAGGAGGAGGAGGATTGAGGCATCGCAAGAATTCTCCGAATTGGGGAGGTAAGTCACTCTCTGTTCACTCTCTGTTCACTCTCTGTTCACTCTTACAGTCGATCTATGCTGATCTCTGTACGTCTCATCACAGGTCGTCAACGTAAAGGAGATCGATCAGCCTCGTCTTCAAGCAATCAAGACATTTCTGCAGAAGAGGAAGAATTCGAACAAGAGTACGAGCTCAACGTCGCCGAACGAAGCGATCGTGGTCCCGTCGTCGGGGTCCATCTCACCCCTCCTAAACCCTCCCTATCCCTCACCCTGTACGGTCTCTCCTCTCAAGCGAAAAGTGGTAACCTCAGTGCTTTGTTCGAAGGAGTTTCCGACGCAGTCAAACGTCTCTCTCGAAAGAGTTCAATCTCGAACCCTGGATACTCAAGATCTAGACCGACTTTGTTCCCTCCCAGCTCGACTACTACTCTGGTAGCTCTCACTTCGAGCAACAAATTGTTCGAAGAATTTGAACAAGAAGCTACTGTGAACAAACAAGTGGTCGATCAGTTATACAACCTCGTGAGAACTTCTATGCCACCGACTGAAGAATTGAAGCAGAGGTGGAACGAAGTATTGGGAAGTTCTTCCGTCGGATCCATTTTAGAAGAATGGGATCAAAAAATTTGGAACGAGAATTTACCGAGAGCTTTGAAAATCGAATTGACGAGGTATTTCGTCAGGGATTTGACCACACTGAGTCGTTTCGCAGATGCTTTCGTCGTTTCAGGTGAGTTTCCCTGACTTCTCTCTCTTGCTTGTTCCTTTCGCTAATTCCCTCGATCTAAAAATTGCAGGTTCATCACCGACGGGAGTTCTCTCAATCCTGCTGGCAGGAGAGGAGGGAGCGATCGGGCCTAGAGACTTTGAAGGAGGATCTTTCGGAGGTCGAGTGAGAAGTGTCGACGGATTCTGGGTCCCGACGAGTAAAGTTAAAACTCTCTTTGGTTAAAACATTATCTGTCTCTCGACGTGCAAAAACCTCGCATTATTTCGTTTCTCGGGTTGCTTGTGTCCAGCTGAGACCGCAATTATGAGAGACGGTCAAATACGAGCGCAGTGAAAGCTCAAAGCCTAGAAGTTCATCTCCTCTCTCGTATTTGCTTGGCTTGGGTCAGGGATACTCAGTGTGAATAGGATATCAGGGAAGCGGAAGATTGAAAGAACGGAGAACGAGCGAATAAATGAATGGTACAAGCAAAAGTAAAAACGAGAATGAAAAGCAAAATCAAAACCTGGGAATCCCACCTTTCTTCCTCCCGAAGCGTCCTGATGACTGTTGGTACAGACTGATCTACACTACTTGTACATACTCATCTGGATAAACCTCTCAGCTTGTATCCCAACTCCTGCTCAAAAGAAATTACAATAAAGGGAAACGAAGGCTGGTTCAATCTTCTTCCAGAGAGCGGTCCTGATCAACCACGTCTACGTTTCGGCTTGCACGCCATCCTCTTTTTTTCGCCTCTCGCGGTGAAGATGTTGGTAGGTGTTTGTCGCACTTTGAAACCTTTACTAGCTTTGTATGCTTCACGTCGGGAAACTCGAGGTCCTGATGTCGAGATCTTCTGCTTGGGCTCTTCAGTCTTCTCTCCTTCAACTTCCATACCTGTCCAACATATGAAAACAATTGGTCAGCGAGTGAACGAAGGGGAAAGGTTTAAAACGAGGAGAATGTAAAACTCACCTCCTTCAACATTCTCCTCTTTCTTCTCTCCTTCTCCCTCTGCAACTTCCTCTTCCTCATCAGTCTCGAAACCTTCTTGTTTCCTCTCCCATTCTTCCTTGTCGGTCAAAGCCCTAGGTTTCAAAGCTGATTTCTTTAATTGATCATTCAATCTTGCCATTCTGATCTCTTCCGCCATTTTGTATGCAGATCTATCGGGAAACGCTTCGGGTCAGTCAGATTCGAAAATGGCATAGAATTGTGGTTCACTCACTTGGGATCTTCTCGCTTGACAGCGCGGAAGTGTCGTTTAGATTTAGATCGAAGTGATTTAGCCTAGGAGAGCAGCAGCTAGTCAGTTCCTCGGATCGTACGTGTACAAGAGTTTGAATAGAGTTTCACCATTTCTTGTAAAGTTATCGAGAGTCGGGGGGAATGAAGGGTAGAAAGTTGAAAGACTTTACGCCAGAAATTTTCTCTGCGTTTTAGAGAAAAGATCTCCTCCTTCTCCCTCCTCCACTCTTCCTTCTAAACCTTCACCGACCCATTTAGAAGGGTCAATATATTCAACGAGATGCCAGCTAGCAAGAAACAGACGGTTAAATCAGCAACCGGAAAGAAATCAAACACTGGCAACAGCAAAGGAAAGAAAGTTACTGCAACTGCAACAGTTTCACCAAAGACTAAACTAGCCAAAGCTAAACAAGTACCTTTACCTAGAGAATCTTCACCGGATCAACAAGATTCAGCTCCTACCGATTCTGATGAGGATGATTCCGAAGATTTATTAGAGTTCGACGACGAGGAGGAGGATTTGGAGATGCAACCTTTGAGTGGTGAGGAAGATTCAGACGAGGATGGTAGCGAAGATGAATCAGATGATGTTACACCAGAGGCGATGGAGAGAATGATGAAACTTTTAGGAGAAGTCGACGCAGCAGAATTAGGTTTACTCCCTGAAGACGAAGATGAGGAGGAAGATGAAGACGAAGATGACGAAGATGTAGAGGACGACGACGAAGAGGAAGACGCAGAAGCTTTGTACGAAGAATTGGAAGAGGCAGATACCGACATCGTTCCAGTTGAAAAGAACACTACAAATGACAAGGTGAGCTCTATCTCTCCCTCTTCTACTATCGCGTATAGTTATTGACGCAGAGTATGTCACTTTGTCCTTTTTTAGGCTGCTCTTGAACGAGTACTAGCATCGATTCAATTGAAAACCAACTTTTTCGACACTTTGACCCTCGTCAACCCTACTCCTCTCAACGTCCCAGATGCATCAAACGATCTAGAACGTGAATTAGAGTTGTACGTATAAGCTTCTCTTCGTTTCATCTCCAAAGATGCTTCAGAATTCGGGAAAAGTAGAAATGAAAACTGACTTCTGTTTCTCGTTTAAATAGTTACAAACAATCTCTCTGGGCCGCAACTCACGCTGAATCACTCTTCAACAAAGCCAACCTCCCTTTCCATCGACCTGCCGATTACTTTGCCGAAATGGTCAAGACTGACGCTCACATGTCCAAGATTCGACAATCCTTGTTGGACGAACAAGCGGGAATGAAGGCTAGTGAAGAAGCTAGGAAGTTGAGAGAGTTGAAGAAGTTTGGAAAGAAGGTACAGGTTGAGAAGATTAGGGAGAGGGAGAAGGAGAAGAAGGCGGTTGGAGAAAGGCTCGAAAGTCTCAAAAAGAGTAAGTCTCCCTCACGCTTTGTCTTTTTTTTGGTATTTACTGTGCGACTGACTTTCGATTCTGTCATGACTCGTAGAACGCAAGAACGGTGATGCTTTCACTTCTACTGAAGATTTCGATGTCGCTCTCGAAGACGCTCTCGCAGCTTCTTCCGCACCCAAGAAGCAAAAGATGAACGAATCTGAACGACCTGGTCGTGGCAGGAAAGGATTGACTCGTAAAGGTCGAGACTCAAAGTTCGGATTCGGAGGAGGAGCAGGACGAAGAAGTAAACAAAACAACGACAGGGAAGACGGAGATGGATTCGGAGGAGGACGAGGTGGAGGAGGAAGGGGTCGCGGGGGTAGGGGAGGATCGAGAGGTGGAAGAGGTAGAGGAGGAGCTGCGAAGCAACGTCCTGGCAAGAGCCGAAGGCAGTAGTCGAATTCTCTTTTCGATTTTTGTTTCGAAAAAAGAAAGGGTTTACTGTTCTTTTTCTGTATCCGTTGTTACCATTTGCTCGCAACCTATTTTTCGTTCTTCAGATTCTTTCCCGTCTGCTCAGAGAGAAAGCGATTCTGCGTCGGCGGCGAGCGTGAATCCCAAATCAAACTTAGCCCTGAGATTTCTCGACTTCCCTTGTACTCTTTCACCTCTCGCACTCGTCTCGCGAGAAGCACACATTTCGTGCCCTTATACCTCAGCATCATCGATCAAGACCAGCGGTACCCTCAATAGGGCTCTCCATCAATCTCCACTGGCGAAGCAACATCTCATCTCTCATCTAGTACGTTTCCTCGCTACCATCGCTCCCGCAAGCCAGACTTTAGCTCATCGGTATCAATAGAACTACGTAGAAGCTATGAGGCTGTCTCTCCTTCAATTGCCGAATGAAACTCTGGCTCGAATCGCTCAACTCTGTCAGGAACAAGACCGACGTTTCACGGAGCGCCTCTGCCACCTGGAGATGTACGGAAAGAATGAAGGGATAACAGAAGCCTGGAGGGAGCTCAAACCAAGTCTCTACGAGTTTTCGAGAACTTGCCAGAAATTGAGAGAAATTTGCGTCCCTCTGATTTTCACTGTGAGCTCTCCTTCCACTCTCTTGTACGCACTCGTGTAGTTGACTCAATATTTTCGACCTATTCGCGCAGACGATTGATATCAGGGGCGTAGCAGATCCTATCTTCCGTCGACGAATCGCACCCAACTATGGCCGCTACTTTGACACGGTCAACTTCTTCATCTCCACCAAAGCCAACATCGAGGACGTTCGTGAAACGATCTTCGTCTCGTCTAGTCTCAAGAGTATCCGCAGCATCGGCCTCGGCCATGGCTTACTCTCGAGAATCTGTTCAACCTCTCGCACCAAATTTCCAACGTGGATTGCCAGCGATGACGAGGCTGCAAGATCGCTTCGCGTTTTACTCGGTCGTGTACAAGCGATGAAGACCTTCGCATCTCATTCAGCTGATGCACTATCCAGCCTTCTCGCCTTGACAAGCGGCCTTCGGTCCCTCACACTCGCGGGAACGATCAGGCCCGGCGCAGAAAACACCATCAACACGCAACTCTGTCGACAAATGCAAGACCTCAAGTGGCTTCGCGATCTTCAAATTCGAATGTCGCTCGATTTCGTTTCGACATTCACTTCTCCGCCTGTCGCTCCTCTTCACTCCCTCGGTCTTCACAAGGATTCACCCCTCGATCAGGAGAGTATCGCATTTATATCGCATTTCGCTAAAACGCTTACAACACTCGAGGTGGGAGTTTATGGCGGAATCGAACAAAGTCTCGGAAGTCTTCCTCTCTTCACCACTGAATTCCCAAGCCTGCGGTTCCTCCATCTCTCCAACTCTGCGGCATCCCTCCTTTCCTCCTCTCATTCTTTTCTACCCGCCCTTCAAACTCTACGTGTCACCTCAGTCGACGGTGCCATCGACGAGATCATTCCTCCCCTCCGAGAACACGTTCGACAGATCTCTAGCCTCGAAACCGTAGAATTCGTTCCTAACCTACGCAAACGTCATCACGCCCCCTACACACGATCTCAATTTCTAAGCAACTCGTTTGAGCTTCAGCATTCCGATTTCGAAGATTATGATCAGGGAAGTTCTATTCTTCTCGACGACTACAAGGAGGTTCAGCAGAAGGAGGAGGAGGACGTCAGCAAAGACTACATCGAGGATAGGAGGAGACCGCTTCGAGATGTTTTGCGGTTCGGGTTGCAGATGGAGAAATCGATAGCGATCACAGGCGATGTAGAAAAAATGGCGAAACTCGTTCAAGCGACAAGGCCGTTGTTAATGCTGAAGGAATTTGAGGAAGATTAGACTGGGAGGAAGGGATGGTAATCAGGCAGCAAGAGATGCGGAGAAGGATAAAATCGCTCGAGCTTTTAGTTTTCAGTTTCACTTTGTTAAATCTCCCTCCCTTCTTTTTTCGTGTCATTTTACAATTTTCTGTTACACAATCGTTTCTTTTACAATCCCTTTTGCGCACAACTCTCAGCTCTTGTTGACAGTGCGCTGGTCGGAATCCGATTTCCACTTCACGAATTATACGCCTCATTCTCTTTGTTTGGATCAGGCGAACGATGGCTCAAGAACGACAAGAGATGAAGAGAGATAGTATGAACAACGGGAGAATGGTACTACTTGAAAAGAATCATGGGAAAGCCAAACGGAGAGATGCAAAAAGAGAACGTTTTGAATTGAGTGAAGGAAGCTCAAATGAAGGGACGTTCGGCTTGAGCGGTGATCCTTGCTCCGTGACGACGTCCAGCGATACCGTCGTTCCAATCGATGAGAGCCGAGTGAGCCGTGATTCGATTGTCCCAAAGAGTGACCGAACCTTTCTCTCCCCAACGAGCACGAGCTTGGAAATCGTGACCTTTCGCGATGTGATCGTAGAGGAGGTTCAAAATAGTGTCCGATTCTTCCTTCTTGAGACCGACGATGTAACGCGTGAATCCGGGTTGAACGAAACTGGAGGAGAGAAAGATTATCGTGAGCTTTCTGCGAAGAAAACCAGAGTACGACAAGTCAAAGAAAACTCACAGTGCTTTCTCTCCAGTAACAGGATGTCTGCGAATGACAGGGTGCTCGTGCTTGACAGGTTGTCGCTTGATAGTGTCGCTACCGTGGTGAGAAGCTGAGAGAGCAGCTTGTTCGAATCCAGAGTGAACGGCGGTAAGGGTTTCAAGGTAAGAGCGGAAGGAAGGTGATAGACGCTTGTAGGCCTCTGTGAATGGACGTAAATGAGTAGAAGGAGACCGGTGTCAGCGAAAGAGCTCTATCTCTCGTTTTCAAGGAGAAACGGGAAAAAACTCACCTCTCTGATCGATGAAAAGGGTATCTCCTCCAGAGTCGGGAGTATCGTAGAGGAAAAGAGTAGTGAGACCAGGAGGTTGAAGCTCGTAAGTGACATCCGAGTGAATGGTGGTCGAATTGAGTCGGTTCGAGTAATCTACTCGGTCATCAGAGTTGTTCTTCGCATCTCGGAAGACGAGGTGGAGTTCTGGGAAATCCTTGGGTTGTCCAGATACAGGATGAATGTGAATACGACCGAATGTTGCACCCCATTCACTAGATACGGACGAGTTGCGAAAGACCTTGGTTAGCTTCCGAAATGCGAGAGGGCCGGTGACTTGAGGACTCACCGAATTTGCCATTCTGGATCAGCGTCGACAAAGGTTTGTTGATTGCGTAGAACGACTACTCCCTTGCGAGCGACATAGAGAGCGAGTTGAGATCGTTCGTGTTTTGTGAGCTTGGTTAAATCGATATCTCCTCCAGTAATCTCAACTCCGAAAGTAGGGGTGATTGCTTTGACGGTAGCGTTGCCGAGGAAGGAGAGAGGGTTTTCGTCGTTGAGAGCGTCGTGTCCAGGGTCGACATGTTCAAAAGGTTCGAGAGGAGGAAGTTTGAGACTCGACGACCAGTAAGGGAGGAAACGCTTGTAAGGGTAGTTTGCCTCGGCTGCAAAACTCTTTACTGGTTCAGCGGGAGTTCCAGAAGCGAGTCCGAGCGTTGCAATAGTGTCGGCGAGAGTTTGAGTAGTAGTAGAAGTGGTCGACATGCTTGAGGGAAGAGGAGTGTTGTGGAATGCAAAGAAGACAGGCTCAAGAACTCTCGATCTTTCTACCAAGCGAGTCTGATTGCAAGCGAAGTGGAGGATATGGCGAGCGAGAGTACTAGTAGTGGGGAAACGCAAGGAGAAACGCCTTTGAGTTGCGATTGCGAGAGCCGGTTCGGTTCCGGTCGAGAGGAGATCTGCTGCGGACCATTATCGACTGCTTCTCGAGATAGTAAAGTTGGTCAGAGTGAAGAGTTGGAGTGAGAGAAGCAAGTCTGGGAGATTTTGATCTTGAACGATGTAACACTACATTTCAACAACCTCGATGATGCTACGAAGTACCAGTAGATCTCCAGTACAAGCTCAATGAACAGTGAAGAGGTTCTCAAGAGCCCCGCAGCCAACAGAGCAATCGAGTTTATGCTTCAACAACAACTCTCCAACCTCGACTCAACTAGCGCCATTGCCCTCTATCGAACGGGCCAGAGACCGATGCAGCAGACGATTCAGTCGGCTATTTCGAAGAGACCGGCGTGATCAAAGGAGAGATTTGAGATAAGCAGTGAGTAAGTTCGACATCTCGTCTCGAAAAGACGCCATTTTGTCTAAACTTTATTTGGCTCTAGCAGTCCTGCAACCCTTCAAAGGCTCAGGGGTCGAGCTGACAGGAAGCTTAGCGCGCAATCAGCTCATCAGAGAACGCCTTCGTCCCCGTTGCGCAAATGAATGTCACCATCTTTCGTCGAAAGCAGCTGCTTGCTCGTGGCGCAAGGAGACCTAGTTGAAAGAGAAGCTGGTGATCCTACTCTTTCTTGCTTTGGCTAAGCTTCTTTCCTCCTGCCTCCCTCTCGACTACTGCTCTCGCTTTCGTCCTTCCTCGATTTCAAAACTTTCTCACAACTTCGATCAACGATGTCCTCAGCTCTCGAAAGGGACGCACCGGTACTCCCGATTCAACCTCCTCTGCACCCTCAATCTCCTGCCTCTCTTACAGACGAAAAAGAACTTCCAACGACCGATTCGGAAAACAGCTCTCTTTACGACAAGAGTTCTGTCGCACCTCTCGCACCCGCCATCAACGAACCTTCGACAGCTGGAGATGCGATCCTACGCTATCTTCGCATCAGGAAACGAAGGGCGGTAGATGATCTAGACGCTGTGAGCTTTATTTACCTTTTTCTCGAATCAAAATCTGTTCTCCTTTCGGCTTTATTTACCCTCGAATCACTGACTCCTTTATTTACCCTCGACTGACTCTTTCCCCTCACAATCAAAGGTTGCAACGCGAGAGAGTGTCTATGACGGGCCTCTTGCGAAGTACTACGAGCCGCATCCAAAATGGGAGAATCTTTCAAACTTTGACCCTAGTTTCCGATGGACGCACCGCGAGGAGGCTGCGGTCGTGCGCAAGATCAACTGGAAGGTGTTGGGCTGGGTCTTGCTCATGTTCTTGGCCCTTGACATCGACCGAGGCAATATGGCAAATGCTACAGCCGACAATCTACTGAAAGATCTCAAGCTCTCGCAAGCCGACTACAACCTCGGATCCACTCTCTCGAGGCTTGGATGTAAGTCAATGTTCTCTATAATGATCAAGCAGCTGAGTGGAGAGCTGACTCCTTCTCTCTCGTTTAGTCCTCCTCGCTGAGCTTCCCTCTCAAATGATCGGAAAGAAACTCGGAGTCGATCGTTGGGTGCCGATTCAAATCTGCGTCTTCAGTACACTCGCATTCTCGCAATTCTGGATGAATGGAAGATCTTCGTTCCTGGCTCTCCGTTTCTTGATTGCCTTCTTTCAAGGAGGTGAGTGAAAAAATCGACGTTCACCGAAGCATTTCGACTCATCTGACATCTTTCCTTACACACAGGTTTCATTCCCGACTGTATCCTTTACTTATCGTACTACTGTGAGTTTCGCTTACTATCGCGACTCGCTAGACTATGAGCTAAATCCGTTTTCGCGGTTTTCACAGACACAAATACTGAGCTACCATCTAGACTCGCTATCTTCTGGTGCATCAACTACCTCTCGGATACGATCACTGGCTTCCTAGCTGTCGGTCTCCTGCAAATGAGAGGAATCGGAGGTTACGAGGGATGGCGTTGGATGTTTTTGATCGAAGGCCTCTTCACGTTCATTATCGGCTTCGCCTCCTTCTTCATGCTACCTCCTGGACCATCCCAAACGAAGTCGAAGTGGTTCCCGAAAGGTTACTTCACCGATCGCGAAGTCAAAATTATCGTCAATCGTGCAGTTCGCGAAGGTGAGCTCGGACTCTTCTCTCTTCTTCCTCAGAGCTAGTCAGCTCACGGATGTATTGTCTGTCGTCAGACCCTGGAAAGGCATCGATGCACAACCGACAAGCGCTCACTCCTTCGCTCCTCTGGAAATCGTTCAAGGATTACGACCTCTACCCACTGTATTTGGGTTTCTTTCGTTTGAAATTTTCGTTGTTCGCTGAGCTCCGATCCATTCAAAGACGAGATATGAGACTACTCTTAAAGACGAGATGCTCTCTAGAATACCTGAACATGGTTCCAGAACGAAAGAGAGCTAGCGGATACAGCTTGAATCACAACTGAACAGCAGAACCGAAAAATGGACGACTGACAGCAGGTCCTGGTCTGAGATGAAGCGCAATAACTACAGGGTCGTTTCTTTTCTATAGGAGCGATCTGAGAGACTATCTCCTGCACTACCGCGAGAGAACGAAAAATGCGAGGATTTTTCTTTTCTGCTCGATGCGGTTGCAGACCGAACTGACCTTTGACCTCGAGCTCGCAGAGTTACCACATGATATGTGAGACAGACACAAAAGCACGTGAAATTACGAGGTGACCAGAGAATCAACAAAGGGAGAAACAAATCATTAAAACGACACTGAAGAGTATTGCTATCTGCGAGAGGGGAAAACAAGTTGAGGCAGAAGATTTATGTACAAAGAGATTGATGGAAAGAAAGGTGAAAGCGAGACGGAAGAGAGAAAGGGGAGAGTTACTGCAGAGGGTGGGAGAGAAACAGACACGAGTGAATAGAAAAGTTTGAGCCGGAAAACTTTGAATCGAAATATCATCACTGAACTCCTTCCCTACGCTTTTCCCTTTCCCTTTCCCTCTCCCTTTCCCCTTCCCTTTCCCTTGACTGACGCTTGGTGTTTCTTCTTCTTCTTGTTGTTGTCTTTGTCCTCCATATCGAGATCTCCGGAAGAAATGCGTTTCTTCTTCGAAGGTCCAGCGTCGTTCGAAGAAGCGTGAGGGGAGGCTCTAATTCCTCCAGCGATCGATGAAGAAGAGGCAGAGGAAGAAGTGTTTTGAGGGGATTGAGTAGACCCGAAGAGCAGAGCTTGCATTTCCTCTGCGGCGGAGGCAGTTGCAGCTCGGTTGTCTCCCTTTATGGCAGCCATTCGTTCCACTTTGTTGTCGACTCCATGGTTTCGAGGAGTTCCGTCTTCTTTGGCGTAGTCGTAGGCCATGGTAGCAATGAGAGTCTTGCACGGTAATCCGAGGTCGATCTTCGTTTCCCAGCAGAAAGTGATACCATCTGCGTTGTCGCACTTTCCTTTCGGAACATGGAGGAAACGTTGGTCGACTCCTTTCATACCCCAATCCCTGCTCGGAAACGAATCGATTCAGGACATGTCTGAAGGGACTTTTACACGAAAAGGGAGATAGGCTCACCTGATTAATCTTACTTTTCTCTCTGAATGTTCTCCGCACTCATCACAGTCTTCACACATGCAAATGACAGCTTGGTTGAAGAAAGCGATTGAACCGAAGTTGGCGTTACCACGACGAGATTCGGAAGTCCATTTGAGCACTAAGTTTCGAGCAGTTGAGAAGTAAGCTTCTCGTTATCGTCCTCGGAGGAGAAGCGCATTTGGCTTACTCGTGAGCTCTTTTGAAGTAGGTTTGAAAACTTCAGTCGCAAGGAAGTCGTCCGAGGGAGCAGACGAGATCTCGCCGATCAACGAATCGATTGCACTTTGCGAGGCGTCACCTCCTTCCGTGAACTTGTCATAGATTGAGATTCTGTTCGAAAAAGTGAGGGATAGGTTGGTCAGATTTTGCGATCAGGTAGAGTTCCGAGAAGAGTCGAGAAACGAACGAAGTGACCATTTGTTTGGTGATTTTCTCTTCCCAATATTCTTTGTCCCTGTTGATAACTCCTGGATGATTGCCCACCTGAACAAAATGACTCTTGATCTTGGAAGTTGCTAGAGTACGAGTAACTCCAGTTAGGTTCGGAACAAGGGTTTCAGCAACGAACTAAAAGGGAGAAGAAAGTCAGTATGGTTCTGAATCTCTCGTGCATCGAATTTGTGAGGTCTGAGAGCTTACCGAGCTACCGTAGATGTGAACAATACTGTTCGTTTCCAAAGTTTTGAGTAATTCAGGGTAGACGCTGTTTGCGCGCGTTTTTGAAGGATGTTGATTCGAGATCGTTCTGAATCGCGACCGAATGAAGTTAGGAGCTTATCGACATTCGAACTCAAGTTTGAGAGCTCACGAATCAGGCCAGAAGTCCAACCAGATAGACGAATTGCTCGAAAGACCTAATTGAAGTTTGGTTGCACGGTAGAACTTGAAAGTTGGAGTTGAACGGATTCCATTCTGGTAGCTCCTCGAGAGATCAGCCCAGCTCTCGTGAGAGGAAGATAGGGGTGGGAGGTTCCTGACCCTAATCGCAAGGTGGGAGGGAGCGTCAAAACCTTCTCGAAGTTTCACTTTAACTTTCCTTGTTTTAGTAACAACGTCATATTGTAACATTAAGTCCATCATTTCGTTAACGAATTCATTGGTGTATTTCGCTATTCCAGGAGAAATTTCCTCCCCTACCAATTCGATTACTCTATTGTCGCAGAAGTGAGTGTGTTCGATTGTTCCGAATTGAACTTGTTTTTCTCGAACTTCGGCATAACGCTCGAGAGGCTGTGCAAGTGAATTAGATCAGATAAGGGAATCGAGGAAGAAACCCGATTGAGCTTGGGTTTGAGAAAAGATTTAGAGTTGAGTCAGACTTACATCTCCGCTTCGATCGATTGCATCAAAGAGATCGTTCTCCCTTTGAGCTTGAGCAATTGCTGCAGCAGATACTTTGGGGAGACTCATCTTGAGCTGAGAGTGATGAGAGACAAAGTAGAGGAAAGAATTCGATTCTATTTCAGAATTGTAATTGGATTACAAATTTGATTACAAGCCCCCTCTTTCTCCTTTTCCTCTGTCTCTCTCTCTCTTTTCTCGCCTTCTCACTCTCGAACAAAACTTTCTCGGCCGATTTCAAGGATGTCGACCTCAAGGGGAGTTCGAGCACCCGCTCCACGTGCTCCAAACTCCGGTTTCGTTCGTTCCGCCTTCGTCCCTGGAGTCACTTACACCGGTCGTCGTCGTTCTATAATCTCTGGCTATTGTCTCGGGCAACACGGAGATCCTGATCCTAGTCACAAGCTCAAGTTATACAAAGATATTCGAGCTCACGTCGAAAAGTTTTCTGATCCAACTGAGTAAAGAAAAGGTCCTTTTTCGACAACGCCACTCTACCAAACTGACTCTCCTTTCTCTCTGTAGGAAAATCAACGATTACTTGGATTTCCCTATCATTGACGTGTACGTTTTCGCTTTCCCAAACGCGTCGAAAACGAAACTGACGCGTCTCTTTTCGAAATTCCTTGTTCCTTTCACAGTCTCGGAGTGAAGATGGGGCTCTCCAATCTACAAGTCAGACGCACCGACGCTACTTACACTGGAGTCAACTGCACTTGGATCATTCCCGGTCCTTCTGGACAACCTCAGTACTGCTCCATGCACTTCGTCGGAAAACCAGCGAGTACCATCGGTCATTACGAAAAACACAAAAAACATCCTGATTCTATTCCGTGAGTAACTCCTACCCCACTTACGTTACCGAGCTGCATGTTGACTAACGTCGAGCGTTTTTTGTCATCAGTTGTCCTAAGAGCGGATGTAACAAAGTTTTCAAGGAGTTCAAAAAGTTCAAGAAGCACTACGATACTCACTTCGAGAAGAAGAACAAATTGGTTACTCCCTTCCCTACCGTACCGGTTATTCCTTCTGTCGCAGATTACGTTCTCGGTCAATGGCATATGAGTTTCGTAAAACCTCGAGTGAGTCTTCAGTTTTCTCTCCTCTCTCCTCTCTCCTCTCTCCTCTTCCCATTCTCTTCTCCCCTCTCTCCCTACTCTTTCTCACTTGCTGACTCATCACTCTGTCCCGGGCTGTAGACTGATCCTCATTTCATGAGGTTATTCCTCCTCAACCTCGTTCAATACACCAAGTCTTCGAAAGCTCAAATGAAGGATAACGGTTGTTTCGGTGGTGCCGATGACTTGGTATGTCCAACGTTACCGCTTACTGAGTCGAACGCGACTAACGATTCTTCGATTTTTCTCGTAGTTCAACATGTACAATCAAGGTCAACTCGCAACGATTCCTGATTTCGACAACGGTCCCGCTCGTGATATCTTCTCTGACGATGACGACGATGACGATGACGATGATGAAGAAGAAGATTCCAACGACGGTTCCGACAACGAAGAAGGAGGTTCGAACGAAGTTTCCAACAACGAAGGAGGAGGTTTGAACGAAATCTCCAACGACGACGACGAGGAAGATGAAGATGAAAATGGAGTTGGAGATGAGGATGAGGAAGAAGGTGAGGAAGAAGCAGTCATTCCAAAGGTTCAAGGAAAAGCGAGAATTGCTGCGAAAGGGAAGGGAAAAGCTCGAGTAGAAAGTTCTGACGAGGAGGATGATAGTGATGATTGGCAAGAAGATTCTGATTACAAGTCAGATATCGAAGGGGACGAAGAACCTGAATACCGTGTGGATCCAAAGAAGAGGACTCGTTCTTCTGCTCCTTCTCCTTCTACTTCTAAGAAACAAAGAATCGGTAAGTCGAACACTTGTTTACCCTCTTCCTCTTAACTCCAGAAACTGACGACATCTGAATGAGTAGGCTGAACAAGCTCAGCATCACTCAACTCCGCTTCATCGGTTAACACCTCACAAAGAGCAATCGCTAGTTTTCTCTCTCCTTTCTCCTCTCGCACATTGTTTGATTTCCCGACTCTTCGTTCTTTCATTTCCTTCTCTATACGTCTTTGTTGTTGATTAGTTGAGTTGTCGCTTCTTCTACAATTCTTCGTTCTATTCCGACTCGAGATAAGAAACGAAGGCTAGTAGTTTGAAGGATAACTCTTCTCTTTCTTTGTTTTTTTTTCGTTCCTTTTCGATTTGTTGTTGAGCAATCTAGTATCAGTACACTTCCCTCTTCCTATGAGTAGCGAATGACGCGACGCAGAGAGCGCTTTGATCACAGCTTATGGGAAGAGAGGGAGGGGCGCAAGAAGTCGTGAGTGCGAGTTTGACCAAGGTTCGAGCTTTCTCTCTGGCTTCTTACTCTCTCGACTCTCTAATTGTCATCGTTCGTGCTCGCGTACCCAATTTATCTCAAGTGCGGAAAGAGAGAAACAGATTGTACTGACAAATCACTACTATGGCTACCGATCAAGTTCCTCTACGGTCGTTCATCTCTTCCTCTGTCCCTCTCGAAGCAGCCCTCTAATTCACTTCAGATACTGATTTCAGGTCTGCTACTCTCGATTGTCCTCGATTCAGAGGGAAGTAAGCCGCGACGCGAGAGTTGACAGCGGTGAAGAAGGGCGAAGAGCGATGAGGAAAAGTTGTCAGAGTCAGAGTTGGTGAGATCGACATGGGAGTGAAAGTGAACAGTAGATTGTTAGGTAAAGTCGGGAGGGAGGAGCGTAGCAGCCAAAGACGCTGTCGGTAACGAGGCAATTCTCAAAATTTTCGATAGTTCAAATCAACCTATACAGCGAAAGCGGCGAGTCAGAAAGTGATCAGCGAGAGTTAAGCCGAAGCTACATCCTGAGATGATCAAGGACCCGGGGAAGTGCTCACGAAGGGATGCTAGTAACTCTCTCAATCATCTTTTCTTGACTTGCTACCTTTGCTGCTCGAGTGAATAAGGGAGGGCCATTCCCTCGATTCCAGCTCGATCAAACCCCCTGTTGCTATCAGAACCTACTTCTTCGGTTCTCTCTACTCCCTCTACCAGTCTTGGGAGGTGTGTCTAACTTCGCTCGACGTAGAGTGGTTGAACAGGTAAATGAGAAAGGTCGAAGGTGTTCTCAAACTAAACATCGTCAAGAGAACCGATTAGTCAGATCTCGGCATATTGATCTCGAACATACTCCGAGTCAAGAAATAAGCGAAGGAGAGAGACTAACGAGCAACTTGAGAAAGACATTCGAGATTCGAGCAGACTTCGGGATCAAGGAGAAGAGCTAGAGATGTACGAACGAAACGCGTGAGCACCTGTAGACTATTATTGACGATTATAATGTTGAGAGTGACTTACTGCGAAACCAAAGGACTATCCCTCCTAGTTTCAGCTGGCAAATTCGGGTCCCTCCCAAAATCTGGGACTTTCTCCAATGGAATTGACCTCGTTCGTCGCTGCAGCACAGCTCAGAGTCTCTAAGTATGAGCGAAGGCGGACGACTGAGTGAATGTTGCTCGCTGTTGAGAAGAAACGGCGGAGAGGTAAAAGCCGAAGCGGCGAGAGTATCTGCTAGAAACCGAAGCTAAGCGTCAGCTTTCATCGACAGTCTCCGGTGCATTATATTCACCAAACTACCATGGAACCGGTCGAGAGCTGAGAAGGCAGAACTTACTTTGGGTAGATTCAATTCCTCGCTCGGAAACTCGAACCGTTGTCAATCATTCGTCAATCGAGATCTGCATAGCAGCACCGTTCTACTGTCTCCTACATTCCAATAATCCATCGCTAGCATTCTGTATCGTCCAAACACCGCAAGAGTCTCCGAGCAACTCAACTCTTTCGCAATCAGACTGATTTCCTTCTCCCTCGAGCGAACTTTCCACTTCCTTCTCCAACACTTGCCGCGCTGTTCTCTTCACAGTACTATGTAGGTTGATCATTCGTTGAGAGAATATTGAGAGACTTGAAATCGAGGTTGAACGAGAGGTTGTCGAGGAAAGATCTGTGTTCTGTAGTTGAGATCAGGGAAAAGCTACCGACTCTCAAGACTCTCGACGAAGGTCACGAGATCATCCTGTGCCTCTTCTACTGAGACAGCGAGAGAAAGACCCTCACCAAGCGATCCAAGAGATGAAACCCGGTTGCGCTGCACATATCTTCTCTAGAGTCGTCTGCTTGCTCGTGGTATTGTATTCTGTAGTGTATCTCGGCATTCTAAGTATTGACAAGATTGCAGAGGGAGTAGGGTGAAGAGAGCGAGATTGAATGGGGAATTGATCTTTGAATGGAACTTGAACGCGCTCCGAATCCCGCTCTTGATAGATGACTCCTTGATCACTCAAAAAGGTTAGCAGAGTGATATGAGCTGATATGGGAAAGAAGGCAAGAGTGCGAGAAGGAGGAGAACTCTTGCCAATCGTTTTGACTTGCTCTACGTCGCTTCCCTTACTGAATTTGCAGTTCTAGGACGACAGCTATACTCTCGGGAAGGATTCGAGAGCCTCGTGAAAACAAGAACGATGTTCCGAAATGCGATTGACTCGTTCGAATTCTCGATTCGCAGCCTGTTCCCTCTGCAGTCCGCAAGCTCAATCGCGAAGGATCCAACAGGTCACCAGCTGACGTGTTGTTGCTAATTGACCAAACTATGTCGAGCCCCAGATTCACGGGAGATGGTGAAGGCGAAAAGCTCGGGTCCCAGCTGAGTTTTCATTCTTGCAAAAAGCATTCGAAGAGGCACAGTCCTCAATCTCAGGGTCTTTGACATGTCTAGACTACATGAACTCTTGTAGCCCAGTATTGCAGATTGGGTCAACCAGCACCCACTCTTCCTTCTTGATGCTGACTGACCGGAGTGGTCTCTGCTCTTTTCACTTTTTCATCGCTCTTCCTATAGCAGAGATCGCCTACCCCGTCCAGTAGTGTTGGCGGTCAATGGTTGGCGGTATTACGATAGAGTCGGATAAGTGGATTGAGATTAGCGATGAGTGAGCCGTCCGTGAGCGCGTGAGGTTTCCTCTCTCTTCCTCGCGCAACTCACCTACGACTCTCTCAACAGTACTTCCAGCTCTCGATGAAGCAACTCGGGTTCTCGACAGTCATGGCAAACCTCCTCTCTGTCCCACACACAGTCCTCTCGATCATTTTCCTGCTCATCGTCACGATTCTCTCGGAGGTAGTACAGAGCAGGACGTGGCTCTCGATACTAGAGAACGTCTGGTTCCTCCCGTTCTTTATAGCCCTTCGAGCTCTAGACGTACTAGGCCCATGGCAGTACTTCGCTCTTTCGACACTCTTACTCGCCTTCCCTTACGTCCACGCGATTCAAGTCTCCTGGGCCTCAAGGAACTCTGGTTCTGTCTCGACTAGGACGGTCTCTGCCTCGTAAGTCCCGAAGACAGTCTCTCCAACTCCGTTTTCATCTGATTTTTCAGTTCTCGCTTTTCGTCGCATTTCGAGCATTGACTGACTCTTACTCTCTTCATTGTCTATTTAGGCTCTACAACATGTTCGTACAACTCTCAGGTATCGTAGGTTCGAACCTGTACCAAAAAGACGACGCACCTCGTTACTTCAAAGCGAACTCTGCAATCATCGCGATCATTCTCTTCAATATCATCATTCTCTAGTGAGTAGAGATCTCTCTCAAGTCTGTAGTACGATGAGCGAAACTGATCAAGTCGAATTCTGTGAGTGATTAGTCCTGGTACTTGGTTCTACTACCGAGCTCGAAACGCTTGGAAAGCGAAACGATGGGATGCGATGTCGACTCAACAAAGAGGCGAATGTAAGTCTTCCTTCTCTCTCTATCTCTCTCAACTAGTACTCCTTGGCGACTGGAGCTGACCTCGTCGACAAATTTTGAACTCCTCACAGATCTCGCAACTACAAAAGACGAAGGTTGCAAACGTCTCGACTTCAAGTTTGTTTACTAGCTCAAGTCTCTACGAGACTATTCCGTACATTTCGTTCAAAAAGGAAATATCGACATTTGTGGTTGTCGATTAGATATTAGAACATACCGTTTCCGTGTTTTCTGTGATTTGTTTTGGTGGTCGATTTTTTGTTTCCGCTGTAGCAGTATCTTTTTCCGGAAGCCCATCACCTTTATACCTCATCAGTCTATTCAGTCGAGATCGTGTTTGACGATGAGATCAAGCAAGAGGGTAGCGACTCAGTGAGCGGAAGACAAAGAATCGGTGATTCTTCTCCTCTCTCTAGATGTGCTAATTCAGCTCACTCGGCTTCCGATGAGCGAAGAAATGACATTCACTGCGAATCCTCGGAGAAAAGGAAGACTGCCAGCGAATCCCTTTCGTAAAGCCGTCTCTTTCGGTTCATTCTCATCTTTCTCCAACTCCTTCAACCCAATCGATCCTGACGCATCCCCAATTACCACCACTCGCGACCAGCGCGCTCCTCTCCAAATTCGGGTGCCAACAAACTTTGTTCAGTTGAACTTCTTGAGGCCATCCTACTATAGAAGTTAAAGAAGCCTCTCCTCCTCCACCAGCTGCAGATTTCCCTCCTCCAGAAGCAACTGAATCTAAAGCTGTACGATGCTACTCAAGTCCCCTCAGAATGTCAGTTTGATGGAGAAGAGGTACAGAGACGAAAGGAACTAATTTACTTCTACTTGAAAATTATCCCTCATTCTCCATTTCCCCGATTCTCTCTCAAACTCGATCCTGTACAATTTCTGACTGAAATGACCTCTAACCCTTCTCCTCCTCAAAGCTCTAACTCCTGAATGCATAGAGATTGTACCGTCTGATGAAGCAGAGAGTACAAACGGATGATGATCAGAAGTTGCTAAAGACTGGTTTGCGTTTTAATTCCTCGAATTGGACGTCAGTATCGAGTATTTGTAAGAAACAGAGAGATTGTGAGAGAGAGGCATACCCAGATTGTTCCTCGGTGAGCACCAATTCGTTTCGAAAGTCCGTAATCGAGAGATTTCAAGAAATAAGCACGAATTCGATCATCTTGATCATCTGCGTAAATACAACCAGATTGAGGGCCGAACGCGACTGAATAAGTTGCAGCTGTTTAAACAAGCGAGTCAGTCGGAACTATTCGATTGAACAAGAGATTGAGAAAAGCGGGCTTACATCTTTCATGAAGGAACGTCGCACTACCTGCGCCGTCAACTTCTCGTAAATCAGTGACAGTAGTACTTCCATCATATCCTACTGCTGCGATTCGGTTCGGATCTCCAGAGAGGTTGAAACTTCCATCCGAATCGAGAGAGTTTGAAGGAGGAGGAGAATTGACGAAAGCGATTGAACGGATTGCGCAAGAATGAACGGGAAGGTAATGAGTTGGTCGAACTGAAGTAGGGAAATGTGTTCATTGTCAGTAAAGAAATGAAATCCGAAGTATCGAAAGGGGAATCTTTGCTCAACTAGTTGATATTCCTTTTCGGAGTGCGTCTCCGATATACCAAACTGCGACGTAGCCTGTTTAATGTTCTTGGTTTCAGCACTTCTCTCGAGAGTGAGTGCATAGATGGAAAGGCTTTACCGTTCAAGCAACCCGCTGCAATCGTTTCCCAAGATCCCCAAGAGAAAGACAAACAACTCGTGTTCGGTAGAGCGAGTTCCAACACTTTCTTCGCTTTGACTGCTCAGTAAGCGTACATACCGTTAGCTGGTCGAAGATTTCTGAGGAATTAGATGCACTCGAAGAAAATGAGAGAAATAAGCTCACCATAGACAGTCTCATCACCTCCTCCTTGTTTCTCCCTAACTTTTTCAGGACTAGGTACAATAAATAGCGTGACTTTCCCATCCGTGAACACACCCGCCAAAACTCCCAATCTATCTCTATAATAATCGTTCCTACTTTCTAAATCCAAATCCATCTCATCTTCTTTCGATGATGATGTAGATGTTCCACTTCCTCCTTTGGGACACCATTGTAAATCTTTCGCTTCACCTTCGTTCTCTCCACACAACAATCCCATCTCAAACTTGAAACTCTCTTCCTCTCCCTCTTGTTCCGACGTTTCGGTTTCGACAGTTAAAGTCTTCTCTGGATGAGGTGAATTGAGGGACCAAATTTGAATTATCGAGGTAGGTTTTGAACTTGTAAGGTTTGGAGGATGTGAAAGAGTCAAAGCAGGGGAAGAAACGGTAGAGATTGCGAGGTATTCTGTTATTTTTTGGGGGGAAAAAAGAGAAAGCTCAGTCCGTTGTCTCGATCGAGAGAAGGATAAGAGAGACATGATGATTTACCTTTGGTAGAAGGACCGTTGAGACGAGGTAACCAAGATAGACCAGATACTGGACCTCCTACATTGATTAAATAACCAGGTTTCCTAGGTAAGAAAGAATCTGTTCAAAAGAAACCAAAGAGTTACTTATCTCGTTTCGTCATCCTGAATGTATAGTCGCAGAGAAAAACATGTACTCACTGAGAGGTATTGACTCGAACCTATTCAAAGTGATTTCTTGTTCCCCTTCGCCAGTGACACTTCCCACGAAAACTTTTCTTTTCCCATTCTCTCCTTCTTCTCCTTCTGGTTGTTCTGATGGTTCTACTCCTCCTCCTCCTCCTCCTGTAGTCTCTTCTACAGTACTTGGATCTTCTGACTCGTTGGAATTCTCGGAAGGTTTCGCATTCTGGGTTTTCGAAACGGTTAATTTGTGAAAAGGGATTGGTCGAGCATGAAAAGTTTGCGAAGGGAGTCTTGAATCGATTTCCCTTAGCAGTTCGATCCGGAAGAATCAATTTCTACACTTTTCAAGAGAGAGAGAGAGAGTGTGCGTATTGTGAGACGTACTGTTGTTGAACTTTTTCAAAATCTCGATCGTCGTTAAATTGTATTTCTTCGTACCATCCACCCCATTTCTCGTTGATCACTGATCCTCCTCCTTCTCCATCTTCCTTCCATTTCCCTTTCTCCCATCCAACATCTCTGACGAGCGCTCTCTCTGGAGCGAAAGGGTTCGCAGTCCACCTCTCCAAAATTGAACTCGAATCTCTATCAGTTTGTCCCTTTGTCGGTTTCTTACTAGTAACGATTCTAGCAGTAGAGTAACTCGTTGATGAAGAAGTATCGTCCTTGATTGATAGTTTGATTTGAGGAGGTAAGTAATGAGGTACGAAAGAAGAGTATTGAGGATCTAATCCAGAAGAAATTGTACGATTCGGTAAAGCTCTCCTGATTTCTCCATCTTCCCCATCTACTATTGGTGGGATTGTACCTTTTGTAATCACTAAACTCCTCCTAGGTTGTTTACCTGAACTGTATTCTTGAGGAGCAAGAGGTCTGTTATTTCGAGTTTTCCCTTTCCTTCCTCCTTTCCTCGAAGAAGGATCTGGAGAACCTTGATCAATCTCTCCACCACTGGTTGCAATATCACTCATATCTTCTTCACCTTGTCCACTAGGTCCTTCATCTTCTTCTTCACTAACTAGATCTGCTTCATCCTCATCGTCGTCCGAAGTTTCTTCCTCTCCTTGTCCGGCATCGTCGCCTCCCTCTGCTTTTACAGGTACCTCAAATTCACTATCTGAATCTTGTTCAGGTATGAAACTAGTCTTTTTCTTTTTCAACCTCCTCGCTCGTTTGGTAGAATCTGAATCTGAATCGTTGCCCGAAGATGATGAAGAAGAAGTTAAATTGAGGGGTTGTAACAAATGAGTGTAAGAAGTTGAAGCTGCTGCTGCTGATCTGCGAGGTCTTGGAGGTCGTTCAGACATATCATTCGAGGTGAGTGGAGTGGAAAGAGTTTGAAGAATGATGAGGATCGTTTCCGTTTCTTTCGACTCATCCGATACGGCTCAGATCATATCCATACATCGGAGATTCCCCATAGATCAGAATGCGGCTCTCAGAGGTAAGTACACACTCTCTCTATAGCGAAACCAAGGTGGAGAACAGTGATGAAGCTTGTGGGGGGAAACGCATCTCTCTCGGACCTCGGCTGAGAGCTCTCAAGCTCCAGGAATAAGCTTAGATAGGCTAGAAACAAGCTGTAATCCTCGAGAGAAACGAGACTGAAACTGACTTCCTCTTACTCTCTTTCTCTCTCTGGTCAGCCCATTCGTTACTCTCTAAATCGATACAAATCTAAACTTCCCATCCTCCTACTCTTGTACCTTGTATCCCCTTCTCCTTCCCATCCCTCGAAAAGTAGTGGCGGCTCTTCGACCTCGATCTCGACGACATCAGACTCTTTGCAGAATTCTGAAAAGTCTCTCGCGCCAGTAGTAACGTCGGATTCGATCTCTGCGAGCACCGGTCCAAGTGTCAAACAATTGAAGGATTTAGAAGTGTTGTGGACTCCTAAATTTACAGAGAAAGGACGACCAGACGGAGGAGAACCTCAATCGCAATCCGATAAAAAGCTCAAAACGATAGTCACTGTCGCAGAGAAAGCTCCCCCTTCTACTGTTTCAGCTTCCTTACTGTCACTAAATTCGATCAAATCAAGCTCTACTACTCCAGTACTCTCAGATCCTCCACCTTCTCAAGGAACTCAAAACAACAAAGATTCAGAAAAACTTCGATTCGCCAACTTTCAAGAAGTAGAAAAACAGGAACAAGACCAAGTCGAATCGGAATCTCCTCCTCCTCTTCCTCAACATACCTGGTTTTCTAGATTTAATTACACTTTACTCCTATTCCATCTAAACTTGATCTATCAATCTTATTTGAGATATTTAAAGAGTTCAATCTCTCAATCATTATTATCTAATCCTTTACCTCCTCCTTTCAAACAACCTCCTCCTCCTACTTCTTCTTACAAAACATCATCGTCAGCATCATCGTCGAGAAGATGTAGAATTTCAACAATGAAACTTTTAAATAGGTTCAAATGGAGATTGAAATTACTTTCGAATCGATGTGGTTTCGATTGTTTGAAACTTTTATTCGCGGGTTCATTCGTTGGTTTTTTGATTGGTAAAGAGTTATGGGATTCTTACGCGATAATGATGAGGAACGAATCAGGAGGAGGAGTGGGAGGTTGGAATAGAGTCATTTTTTTCGGAACCGGCGGCGAGAGGAATCTCTCTTGGCTGACGACGACAACGACGATTCCACTCAAGAATGGAATTAGTCCTCTAGAAAGTTGGATCAAACCTTATAGAGATTTGATACTACTAGAGGTAAAACTAACTCTCTCTCTCTCTCGCTCTCTCTCTCTCTCTCTCTCTTCTCTCCTTCTCCTTCGACGGTAAGACGGTAACTCTGACCCCCCCTTGTCGTTTGCGATTTCAGTTATTCTCAACTTTCCTGATCTTCCTAGAGTCTCTAACTCCAATCCTTCTATCCCTTTCTCTAATTCCAAACGATTTAATTTCACCTAGACAATTCCTTCCTCCTCCAGCTCCACTCCCAGCTCCAGCTCCTAGAACGATAACGACAACGAGGAAAACAAAGTTGATACTATTAGTACCTACTAATTACTTGTTACCTCAATACTTGTCATTCTCTCTAACCAACGTATCTTTACTAGAAATTCTATATTTAATTTTTTCTAAAAAATTAGTATCTCAGAGTCAAAGTGGAAGTGGAAGTGGAAGTGGTAGTTATTCGATTTTAAGTTTTACAAGTTTAGTAATTTTTTATAGTTTGTGTCAAGAGATGGGGGAATTGTTGGTAGGGAGAGAAAAGTTGGAAAGGGATTTTGAAAAAGTTTGTTGGTTGATTAAAGAGTTTTCTAAAGAGAAGGTTCAACTCCCTGCTTCTTCTTCAGAGGAGGAGGAGGAAGACAAAGAGGAAGAAGTGGAAAGGGGCGTAGTAAGGAGGAACAGGAACAGGAGGAGGAGGGAAAGTTTATTGAAAGAGTTTGAGAAAGAAAGTTGTTGTATTTGTTTCGAAGATGAATGGTACGATGAAGGAGAACAAGGGCAACAAGGTATTGGATCTTTCAGATCTAGATGTTTCTTGACTAAATGTGGTCATCAAGGTGAGTAAAACAACCTTTTTTTTTCGGAACTCGATCAATCAGACTGACGATGTAAGCTCTGCGATGGGGTTTGAATCTCTTTTTTCTCTAGTTCACGCAATGTGTTTGTATAGTTGGTTCAAGAGACAATCTTTTTGTCCTGCATGTCATGAGAAGATACCAGTCTTGTCAAGGTTTCCACCTCCTCCTCCTTCTGCTTCTTCTTCTGCATTCTCCTCCTGAGTTTTTCGTTCTTTTTTCCCCCCCTCTCCCTCCAACTGCACCTTCTGTAGTTTCTGTTTTTCGTTTTCAGTCATCGTTCGTACTGTTTCTGCGTTCTTGCGTGGCTTGTTGTTGTAGAATGGTGAAAATAAAAAACCTGTTTCTGTTGTCCGGTCTCTCTCGCTCTCTTATTCTCTGTCTTCGCCTTAACTAGCTGTGGGATTTCTTCTTGCGTAAAGTAGTGGAGACAAGTGGTACAAAGCCTCAATCGTAGATATAAACCAATGAATAGAAAACTAGAAATTCGAAAAAAACTTTTCGGTTCAGTTTCGCAAACTTGGAGAAAGAAGAAGAGTGAGTACTTACGAGTCCAAAACAAAACATAACTAAACAATCCTTCACCTAAACCACTCAATACAGTTTCCCTCGTCTTCAAAAAAAACTTTTCAGGTTTCAAACGACAATTGAAAATTGTAAAACTTGAACCGGTTAATAAAGTTGTAATAAAAAAGAATAAGAACCCTTGTAGGTTTGTTAAACCTAGGATGCCTGCTGTAGTACCTGCTAAACAAGCTGTAGCTACACCGACGACAACGAATAGTGTGAGGTTAGAGAGAGAGAGAGAGAGAGAGAAAGAGAGAAAGAGAGAGAGAACGAGAATGGGGTGAACTTACTCGATTTGACATAGTAGAGAGATTTTTGGTTATGTTGTAGATTTGGTAGATATACTGGTTGACCTGAAGAGGAGGACAAGAGAGAAGGAGGTGGAACGGGAGGTGGAGCTGCCCTAGAAAGAGAATGGTATTCGAATAGGAGGCGTGAGCTGGCTCTTGAAGCCCACACGGGTGACCGAGGACGACTTGTAGCTTACATTTACTAGTTCACCGGATCATGTACTGAAAGAGAGAGAAAATGAAGAAGAGAGAGCTCGCTCGAGCCGTTTGATTTCGGACTCTTCACTCGTCCTCGGCTCTTTCTCTGCACAAGACCTAGATACACAGGAACGATAGATCAAGAAGAGATAAACTAGTTAAAGATGTTCTCAAGGTGAGTTCCCAACCCCGAGAATAGGACACGACAGATCTCTTCGTCATCTCTTCCATCTTCGAATTGGATTACTGAACCCCCTACTCGACATTGATTCCTTAGTCGCTCCGAATATGATCGAGGTGTAAGCTTGCTTCCCCACTTTTGCTACCTCCTGCTTTGAGCAGTGCGAGGGAACGAGAAGGGGTTGGTTGACTTACGACTCCTCTTCTCTCTCTTACCTTGTTCCCAGGTAAACACTTTCTCCCCTGAAGGACGTCTATTCCAAGGTAAACTCAATTCCTACCTCTCCCCTCCCACACCCTCCCTCTCGAGAGAAACTCCTACCATTTCCTGACCTTGAACTCTCAATTCACTCTCTTTTAACAGTTGAATATGCAATCGAAGCGATCAAACTAGGTTCAACGACAGTAGGAATTCAAACTTCTGAAGGAGTAGTTTTAGCAGTAGAGAAACGTACTCAATCTCCTTTGTTGGAATCGGATTCGGTAGAGAAAATCATGGAAATTGATAGACATATAGGTTGTGCAATGTCTGGTTTAACGGCAGATGCTAGAACTATGGTAGATCATGCTAGGGTTACCGCTCAAGTAAAGAGAAATCCATCTCTCTCTCTCTCTCTCTTCTTTTTGAGTCACGTTCTAATTCCTTCTGGTTTTCGTTTTTGATATATTAGAACCACAATTTCACTTATGATGAGAATATCAAAGTTGAAAGTGTAACTCAAGCAGTAGCAGATTTGGCATTGAGGTTTGGAGAAGGAGCAAACGAAGAAGAAGCTTCAATGGTCAGTTTCTCTCTCTCTCTCTGTCTCTTTCCAGAGACAAAAACGTACATCAAAGGGGGCTGATCGAAAATATATTCTTTGGTGTAGTCACGTCCATTCGGAGTAGCACTTTTAATCGCAGGGTACGATCAACATGGACCTCAATTGTACCACGCAGATCCATCTGGTACTTTCATGAGGTACACTGCGAAAGCTATTGGTTCAGGTTCTGAAGGTGCTCAATCTGAACTACAAGATTCTTACACCAAAGTCAGTCTCTCTCTCTCTCTCTCTCTCTCTCGTATCTCTGGCTGACGAAATAAAGAGAGAGGTTTTTTTTTTCTAGTCAATGACCTTGGAACAAGCCAAATTACTTTCATTAAAAGTTTTAAAACAAGTCATGGAAGAGAAATTGGATTTCAACAATGTACAATTGGCGGTAGTTAGTGAACAAACTCAAGGGTACAAGATTTTGAACAAGGAAGAATTGAAACCCGTGATTGAAGAAGTCGAGAGGGTAGAGAAAGAGAAAGAGGAGGAAAGGTTGAGGGGTACTACTACTGGAACTGCTGGAACTGCTACTGCTACCGGTACGACAACAGGATCGGGAGGAGGAGCTCAAGCTTAAGAAAGATGATTTGGGAAGGAGAAAGAAATGTTCTCTCTTCTATTTTTGTCAGAAGGAAGTCGAACTACTGCAATTTCTCAATCAGTCGCGATTTTTTTTTTTTTTTTTTTTGTATAGAGTCGAATGACTAGAGCAGGACAGAGCGGTCTCTCACAAAGAAGAACGAAAGAAAGAAACAGAGAGAGAGAAAAAAGAGAGAGACTAGTTTTTCACTCTGAAGGTTTCGGACTATTGATTGGACTCTCTTCTTGACCTTTTGCAGTTCCGATCAGCACTTGGTTCTGTTGAAAGTGACCCAAAACTGCCAGTCCATTCCCAACTACCTCTGAATGATTCGAAATCTTGAGCTTTTTCGAAACTCCACCTCCTCCTCCTCCTGACTCGTTGTTAGCTGCAGCAGCAGCAGCAACTCTTTCGGCTTTTTCAATTTGACGTTGAATCCTAGCTTGTTCTTTTTCTCTAACTAGTTTCAATTGTTCAATTTGTTGTAATTCGTCTAGATCGTCCAACCTTTTTTGTTCTTCGTAAAAATCTTGATACCTTTCACTCAAAGGTCTCCATCTCTTCTTCTCACTACCACCATTTACCTCCTCTCCTTCTAAACCTAATAATTTATCTACATCTCGATCTAGAGGTGGGAATTTGAAATCTGGACCAGAGTTGAGAGTGACTGTTCCACCTCCGAAAACTGAAACGAAAGGGTAATAACCAGTTGTCCCATCGTCGTGGTTATTAACAGTTACCAACCTGTTAGTTTTTTCCTTTTTCTGTTGTGGATAAAGTTTTGAAGAATGTTTCATCAAAGGTATGAAATCGTACAAATCTTCAAACGCCAACCCTTGGAATTCACCATCTATCCAAAATCCTAATTTACTACCTTTCAGAATTGGTAGATCTCTCAAAGGTGGACCTTGTTGCTCTGTTGAAGGTTGTGAAACTTTAATTCCTGGAGCTTGAGTTGATTTTTTAGATTTCTTCTTCTTGGATTCTTCTTGTTCCAAATGTTTAGCTTTCAAGATTGGATCTACCAGTAATTCATCCATTTCTTTACTAGTCGGGTATTCCAATTGTTCGAAATAAAGTTGGTTCTTGTACAAAATTGGTACTCTTTTCCTTTGAATTTTTTTAGGACCTCTAACACTAACACTACTACTACTACTTTCACTACTATCTTCTTCTCTGGTCTTCTCGTTGTTTGATGGTAAGGATAAATAAACTCCTACAGTTGAACCAGTTTTAAAAGGTTTACCATAAACTGTTGGTAAAGATTTTGTCAATTTTTCACCAGTTTTATCCCTCAATCCATAACTGTAACCATCTACTCCAACTGGTGCGTTCAAACCAGATTCTCTTCTACCAATTCCAACTCTTACCCAACTATTCTCTCCTCCTCTTCCAGTTCCACCATCTTCCGGTTGTTCAAAAGTAGGTACTTCATTTGATCTCTCAATTTTAAATTCCCAAAACCAATCCCCACTTCTCAACCCTACATTACTCCTGACTGCTCTCCAACCTTTATCAGTAGTAACAGTTTTAGCATCCTGAGTCAAATAAGTGAAAACTGATCTATCTTCCCAACTCCATCTAACTTGTCCTCGAGGTTCACTTTCGATCAACCTTTGAGGAGGTACTGGTAGAGGAGAGTTCGGGGATGGACCACAAGGAGTGTAACGGAATGAATGTTTGTTGAAAGGGTGAGAACGGGTAGAGAAGAATTCGAACGAAGGGTGAGAAGGGAGAGTAGAAGGTGGTGGTGCGAACACTGGAAGTGGAGCTACTGAAGGATATTGTGGTGTACTATCTTCTATAGTTGTGAGTGTTGTTGTTGTTGTTGTTGTTTGTGAGTGTGAAGGGTCGAGAGAGGAAGAAGAAGGAGGCGGTGGAGGAGGAGGAGGAGAAGATTCAGATAATTTCCTTTTACCTAACTTGACTGAACTATCAGTAGTTTCCTAAGATCACGCTCTAATGTCAGCTTGAGATTCGGCAGACGGGAGAACAGAGAGAGAGAGAGACGCGTTTGTACTTGTTGATCATTAACAGTTTGTCCTTCTCGGGGTAGAGCTTGTGTTGGTTCTTGGTAAGGTTCAGTAGAAGTTGAAGCTATAGGTAATTCACCTTCCATGATACGTTGAGAGTAGTAGTGAAGGGATCGAGATCAAGCCGAAACCCTCTCAGGAGTATACTCAGGAGTTGATCTCAACCCTCAACTTCCAACCAGTCTCGGATTGATTCGTTACTGATGGCGTTGAAGAGGTCATTCAGATCTGCCTCGATCGCGCTACTGCTTCTCTCATTGAGTACAATCGCTCTCGCTCACGAGGTTCGTCTCGGCTTCAAACTTCCTCGACAAACAAGATGACTGGACTGACTATACAATTATCCTTGAATCTCTACAGCACCATGAAGTGGAAACTGGACCTTACGAACAAAACTTTACGAATGAAGAAGTGAGCTCTCTCCCCACTTCCCTCTTGCCGCAATCGATTGAACTGAACTTTCTACGCTCTATGTCCAGCCAATAGATTCTATACTGAAATGGCATATAGGTATTCAAGTAGCTTGTTGGGGGTTCCTCTTTCCAGCCGGTTCGCTCGTATTTCTTTTTTTCTCTATCAATTCGCACAAAGCTCTGACGTTCTTTCTTCGCCTTCCCTCCGTCCTCTTTCCTCTCCTCTCCTCTGATAGGTATGATACTAGGATTGAATAAATCACGTTACCACGTACCTTTCCAACTAATCACTAGTTCTTTATCAATCTTTGCTGGAAATCTCTTGGGTCATCATCACCGAGGTCGTTCATTCCATTACACCGCTCATGCAGCTTTCGCTAGTTACCTTTGGTGGTACGTAGTTTTACAAGTCGGATTCGGAGGGTTTTTGAAACTTCATCTGATGGAAGGAGGGAAATTTAGGAGGGTGGTGAAATTGATTCACAGGGTAGTTGGAATAAGTTTTCCGATCGTTGGATGGGTACAAATGGTATTCGGTGTAAGTACCTTCTCGACACTCTGACATTACACAACCTCTTTCCTTTGCCTTTCGCCAAACAAGAACGAGAGGACCTTTTTCTTTGTTCTCTCTTTGAAGAACTAATCGACCTCCGTTGATTTTTTTTTGTCCATTTAGGCTATAGCAGCTCTAGGTTTCTGTTTCGGAGATCATTTAGGTCAATGTTTGGCACATGAAATTATGGGCTCAAGTTTCATACTCTACGGTTTCATCATGTTGTTGATGTTGAAATTCGGAGCTGAATTCTTGAGGAGACGAGAATGGTCTCAAGAGATGATTGATTCTACCGTGATTTGTATTTGGGGAATCGTGAATACGTTGTAAGCAACAAGAAGTCTCAAAAATAAATCAGTTTCTTCGAATTTAGCTGACACACTGCAACGTTAATACCGCCGCGATTTAGTACCGAACACAACTTCTTCGGCCAAGACTCGAGATGGTCGCATAAAGATATGGTACAGCATGAATGGGAATCAGTTCCCGCTTTTTATTGAAGTTTGTTCGATTTTTTTTCTCTCAAAGGCTGACACTTCTGTTGTTGGTTGAAACAGCAACACGTCTCTCTCGGTGTACTCTGGGTTTGTGGAGGAGCTCTAGGTATGTGGATCAGTAGAGGTGGTAAACGAAGCGTAGTTCCAGCTTTGATCATCGTGAGTTTCTCTCCGTTCTCGCAATCGAGTCATGCTGACAAGCTCCCAACGTCTCTCCCACTATCTCTTTCTTTCACACTGGCTCTACGTCTCCCTTCTTTACAGGCAATGACTGGTCTAGCTATGGCGAACCATGGACAACACCTAGAATTCTCTACAACAGTTCACAAAGCATTCGGTTACTCTCTTGTAGCCGCCGGTCTAACTCGTCTAATCGAAATCTGTTTCGTCTTGAACGATGAACCAACTCCTTCCCTCTCCTCTCCTGTTCCAAACTCAACCTCAACCTCAACCTCGAACTCGACGATTGTCGCTCCGAAAGCTTTCCAACATTTACCACCTTATTTACTAGTGTTATCAGGTTTCAGTTTCATGTCTGCAACAGAAGAACAAATGTCTTGGATCTCTCAATCTGGAATGGATTCTACTACTTATATAATCGGTTTATTCTCAGGTGGATTCGTGATTTATTTAGTTGGAAACTTAATGTTGGATTTCTTCGAATGGAGTAGTAAACCCACTGAGGAGGAGAGTAGTCGAGGGGATGTAGAAACAGGTAGAGGAGGTAGAGGAAGTTGGTTTGAAAATGTTTGGAAAAGGTTTCCAGGACGAGGGAGAAGATTAGATGACGATCGTTCTCGAAATGGTTTTGCAGGTAGCAGGACTTATGAGAACGTTCCTTTGACGTCGGGGGAGATGAGAGACAGTGTTGATGTTAGGAACGGAGGATTCGAGGGAGAAGAAGAAGGAAGTTCTCAGGAATCTTTCGAGCTCAGTACGAGACGGAGGCAGGGAGAAACGGTATTCGATTTAGGTGACGATGAGGAAGTGGACAATGGAGACGATGGGTACTGGAAAGAGGCAGATGAAACGAGAAGGGAGAGGACGAAGTAAAAAGAAACTCACTGTTTTTGACATAGCTCAGTTCTGTTGTAAAAACTCTCTAGCCTCCCTCTTGATCTTGACTTGTTCGTGTACATCCATCGACTTGACTACAGTGAGCTCGAATGTGAGAGAACAGTCACGTGTAGGAATGATGTCAATCAGCTCGACTCGGAAACCTTCTCTGGCTCTTTCCTCCCTCTGTCCTTTTCCCCCTTCTTCTCCACCACTCTCTCTGTCATTCGGTGACTCTCGATATACATCAGACCTCTCAGTAACCTCGCCTGCTGTCGCCTCCACTCTCTCCACTTTCACTCTTCTCAGTTCTGCAAACATGTCGGGATCACTCCTTCCTCCTCCCGCTGCACCTTGTACCGAATTCCATGGATTCCCGAAAGCAAGTGAAGCTACCTGTACCGTCACTTCATTCTCTCCGGCTTCGATCTCAATTCCTGAACGAATGTCGCTCCATCCTTCATCCATAGGTGGAGATCACTCGTGAGTCTACGAGAGGCCTTTCCTCCTTGTCAGAAGGTCGCTGACGAGCTAGTCAGTGTAGAAACAAACATCCGATAATCGTCTCTCTCATTCACCACAAAGCTTCAAACTCTTACGTTTTGTTCGATTTGGGCTTGTCGAAAGATTGGGAAAAGTACGCTCCTCAAGAAAGGTTGGAATCGATCGTAGAGACTTTCGAACCCAAAGTCGAAGAGGATGTAGATCAAGTTTTGAAAAAATTGGGAGTTCAAGTCGATCAGATCAAATTCATCGTAATCTCTCGTGAGTCTCTCTCTCTCTCCAGCCTTTGAGAATACACTCTCTTTCGTTGACTATGAGGCTGACAAAGTCTGTACTATTGGCGGTAGACTCTCACTGGGATCATACTGCTTTCCCTTTCGATCGTTTTTTCAAAGCTCAAGTCATCGCAGGACCTACCACTGTCTCTCACACCATCTCGCTCTCTCACGAAAACTACTCTCCCGCTCACCATCCGAAACCTCTCGAACTCTCCTGGTCTCACTCTCCAACTCACGTCCTCACCTTCCGTCATTCTCACGATCTCTTCTCCGACGGTTCAATCCTCGTCGTTCCTACTCCCGGCCACACTCCTGGCCACGTAGCTCTCGTAGCACGTACCTCGATCGAAGCTGGTCACGAAGAGTACGTAGTACTCGCAGGAGATTGCGCTCATCACCCTTTCTGTCTCTCGAACAAACCTCAAGAAAGTCATTACCGATTCGCAGCTTGGAGACAAGTTGGAGAACCTACCAACGAGCCTGCTAAGCATTCCATGCACGAAGATTACGAGGAAGCTGAAAATAGTTTGGAAAGGTTGAAAGCTTTGGAGAAGAGAGATGAATTCATGGTCGTTTTAGCTCACGATTTCAAAAGGTGGAACGCTTGGAAAAAGGACGAGAATGGGTGCGTCGAGTTGACTGGTTGGAGGAAGAAAGGCTTGAAGCACTGATTAGGGGGTTTAGTTGTAAGCGAGGCAGAGAGAAAAGAGTTCTAAGGTTGTGAGAAAATCAATTTTGTAGTTTCTTTTCGTTTGTTACCGTATCTCACTGGGTCTTCTGTGTTGATACTCCGTTCTTTGTTGATACTGAATGTGTCTTTTAACCTAATGCCTCCTGGTTTGACGAAATTCTTAGCGATACGTTCAAGAGAGAAAAATCGACTTTGCCTTTTGACGAGCGTGCGAGGAGTTGGCACAGTAGTCGCGCGTCGCCGACATCGATCAAGGATCTAGACACGACTAGGTTCACCCCCTCAATACAAAAAGGAGATGGACACTTCGAGGAGCAGTGCTCGGAATCGTTGGAGCTTCATCTTTTTCCTTTTTCGGAGACGCTGGATTTCGAGGTAGCGCTCGATACTACATCCTCCTCCTCCTCTTCCTCTCATTTGGAGCTTGCTACTCGTTCAGTTACCCAGCTAGGTACGTCGTTCTCTCGCGAGGCTCAGGCCCGAGTTGAGCTGACTCTGAACGCCTTCGAACACGCAGATCCGTCTTCGTTCGGTAGCTGGTAGCCAGTTCAGAGGTCCTCTCAAACCTCTCGTAGTACAAGGTACGTCCTTGTCTCTCTCGCTAGGCGCTGCTCCTGCTCCTAGCTCACTCTCCGCTCGTTCACAGCTCCTCCGCTCTATTTTCGATAGTCGCGAAAATCGCTCTCGAGTTTCGCTCGCCTTTCTCAAGGTGAGCAGGAGCAGTCGCCTTTAGATTTCGTCTCGTGACGGGAATCTCGTACTGACATCTAGATCTCCGAATCTAGGACTTCGTCGTTTCGTCGTTTCGAATTCCCACCCTCCTTCCCCAGTCTGTCGCCTCTTTCTGTCGCATCTTTCTGTCGCTTCTTGACTCGCTAGTCTGTATTCAATCTATTTGTAATTTCGATCCCTTCTCTCTCTCTCAAAATCTTTAAAACATCTACAAAATTTCACTCTCTCAGTTAGTTCCTCTCAATTTTTATCTTTCATTACTTTATTCTTTGTAATTCCCGTCTCGTTTCGAAATCGTACGACCTTCGAGGTCGATTCCCTACTACTACTACAAAGATCGAGGGAGGAAATCGACGTGCGAAAGAGTATTTTGGATTTGCCCCTTTTGCAACCTCAGTACGCAAGACAACCGTTGTGCTGTTCTCACGAGGCTAGTGCTCTAATGAACTCAGTAATGCGAAATTGTAGACTTTTTGTTACCCACTTGTCACGAACTTTTCAATCCGCTTTGTCCCCCCTGAACTTCCGTGCTTCTCTGTCCCTCTCCATTCTCAACGTCTGCTTGCCTCCGACTATCAGCGATGTCCCTCTCTGGATCTTCTGACTCTACCGTCAGTTGCTCTCTCTCTCTCTTTCTGCACGAGTCGGAGAAACTCAGCTCGTCAACTTGCTGATCTCGTCCTTTCCTCCCAATGTTTAGTCTCGCAATCTCGACCTCTCTAGACTCGATCAAACAAACTCCCTAATCTCTCTAGCAAACTCTCCAAACCCCTCACTAGCCGTCAATCGTCTATCTCATCTCTTCTCTACTCGAGATTCATTCGCACTCTCTAATCCAACTTTCGAAGCTTTGAACCGTATAACTTTTAGTTACGCTCTGATACGTACCGGGGATCTAGAGAGAGGTAAACAAGAGATGATCAGAGTTGGAGAAATGTTGGTAGTCGATCAAGGGAAAACTAGATATTCCGAAAAGGTTAGGAAGAGAGCGATGATTGTAGTGAAGAAGAGGAAATTGGGGATTATTAGAGGGATCAACGATAGAGAATATGATACGGCGAATAGTGAGTTTGGCTCGTAAGTCTCCCTGCTTGAGAAGAGAGAAGAGGGACTGACGAGAACGGAAGGAAAATCGTTTGTTCAGCTTCGACCGAGCTGGTAGTGAAAGGAGAAGAATCAGCTCCTCTCGATGAAGGTTTGTTGTTAGATTTCTCCGACCTGAACCTATCGACTTCTTCAGAACATGAAGCGGAAAGAGGAGCGGAGGAAGAGACAGCTATGAACGTGTAGTTTTCGTCTCGCCTTAGAAAAACAATTTCTGAAGTAGACGAACAGCGAATGCTGCGGTGTTAGTAACGAATTAGCCAGAATAGCTTTGTGTTTACTCCAAAGTATACATACAGTCTTTTTCCCCCTAGAGAAGCGAAACGAAATGAGCACGAAAGACACATAGAAAAAAATGATGATGATGATGACGAAGGATGATAAGATGACTGATTTGAGGGGTATGCTACAGAATACACAGACTCGACTTGCCTCCCAGTACTAAATTCAAAAAAAGATCTAGTGACTTTGACCACTATCTACCTACTCCTTCAACTGCTCTCTTCAATCTACAATTCGAAAAAAAAAACCATTTCAAAAGTCAGCCACGAGAGTACAAGGGAAATCCAGGAAGAGTTCGGGCCGACTTACTCATAAAGCATTATATCTCCCCAAATCCAACTACCAGGTACCGGTAAAGGATGTAACAAATCTCTAAACAAATGTTCTTGACCCAACATTAATTTACCAGATTCATCAATTCTCAACCTATGGTTCAATCCTAAATCTTCTCGATCTGGGAACTCATCCAACGTGGAGAGAGGTGAGGAGGGGCCACCCGAAGACGACGATGACGAAGAAGAAGAAGAAGAAGAAGAGCTACTGAGTTGTAAATCTGAAATTACTTTTCTAGCTAAAGAATCTAATTGAAATACTCGCTAAACGAAGAACACGCAAAATCCGAAACACATCTCAGTCAGTCTTTCCCCTCATGATATAGGATATAGAGAGTTTCATGCTTACAGGGAAAGGAGCGTAATTGTGTCTAGGAGGGTGATGTAAACTTCTCCAAAGCAAAACCGGTCCATCTTTGGTTTTACCTTGTTTACCTCTAAAACTTTTAGCTGCATGTTTGATCGCTTTCCGAGCTTCCCGTTCCCAAATTTGTTCACGTTCGAAAGAGAGAGAGTTGTAAGGGATTGGTGAATCTTCTGGATAAGGTCTAGAAGGGTAACCTGCTGCAGTGAAATCCTCTACAAAATCGCCAGAATCGAGAGAGAGTGTGTATGAGTCAGTGGGACAAAAGATTCGTAGAAAGTATATTTACAGAATGACTTTGTACCTTCGGTATACTTTCTCAAATCCCAATAACCTGAATTGAGAATGATTAAATCTGGATTCTCAATTTGAGGTCGATCGAGGTATTTCGCCAGTCTCGGCAAGAGAGGTAGTGTGATATGATCCATCCTATCAACCCAAGTAGCTAAAAGAATAGATAGACAAGTTAGTGGAGTGGGAAAAAGGGGGAAAAAAAGCTTTTTTTTTCGAATATGAGAAGAAAAATGTTTTGTAAACTAACCTGGAGGGTAGTACCATCTCTCCATTTGAAAAAATTCTTCGGCACCTTGTAAGCCCCAAGTGAACACGTTGATCAAAGTAGTACCGTATTCCTCCACATCACAAACCCAAGGATTTGTCAACTCCCAACCTTCCCTAGGTCTCTCACTCCATTTCTTTTCCCAATCCCTCCTCTCTTGATCTACTACACCAGGTTTCTTCCACATTTGTGGACTAGCAGAATGTTGAGGAGTGATCAATTCCAATTTACCTCCGACGAATTCACAGAAATCTTTCAAATGGAACCTATCGATAGAATCTCCATGAAACAATACAGTACGGTTCCTGAACCAAGGTAAGAACTCTCTACCGTTCGGAGACTTGTTCGGATCTGGTATCAAAGGTGAATTGTCTCCGGGAGGTCGGTAGAGAGATTTCATCAAGTTCGAAGGTTTACATTTCGAATCGTAAGGGATCCAAGAGGTTGAAGAACCGTCTACTTTTAATCTACCGTTCTGTTCGAATGGGTTACATCCCCATTCTCCATCGTCGTTGGATAAAGGTCTAGTACTGGAAGTAGAAGTTCTCCAACCTTTTGATAACTTTTCAAAACTATCTGCGAAATAACCACTTGATGATGATACTTCTGAGTTTGTAGAAGTTTCTTCTGGTTGTCTACTATTATTGACGAGTACGATGATTAGAACGGTTAAACCTATCAGAGTTAAATAGGCGGCTGGTCTCTTCGAGATTGCTCCACTTAAATCTCTCAACCGATCTAATCCTCCTCCTCCTCCTCCACCTGATCTTCTACTCCTGTGTCTCTTGTGATGGTGGTGAGAGTTGCTAGATCCGTTTAGTTTCCCTCCTCCTTCATGGTTCTGAGTAAGAGCAGAGTATTGAGCAGATGTCAAAGTGGTAGAAGTTGCAGTACTAGTTGAAGAGATTGGTAGCTCAGGTGGTTCTACCATAGTTTGAGGAGGGGGCGGAAAGAGCGAGTGCGATAGTAGGAGGCGAAAGAGAGGGAAAGAGAGAGAGGAGAGAACTCGCTCAACTCTGAGTGGGAGGGTCTAGAACCTGTTGTTGAAAAAGTTCCAAAGATCAATTGCAAGGAAATCGACTCTTTCACGTTGCTGCTCACTCAACTCTCCTGCTTTGTCCACAATGGTTGTAAGCATTCTTGTCACTAACAATTATAGTACTGTCCTCCTACTGACCCTCACCCTGCTCTCTCTGAATTTGGGGTTGGTTTGTAGGCACGAATCGCTACTCAAACTTTACTCCGTTCCGCTGCACTTCCTCTCCGGTGTGTAATACCTCTCTTGCACTAGAGTAGTGACATGTACTAACTTCGTTCGACCCTCTGCTTGAACAGAAGAGCTAGTCCTCTAGTTTCTCGATTCTCAACTTCATCAATCTCTCGTGCCGAACCTTCTTCGTCTTCTTCTCCAGCAGTTCCTCCTACAACAGAATTATCACCAAAGATCAACTCGATCGTAGAAGAAATCTCTAAATTGACCCTTTTAGAAGCTGCAGATTTAGTCGACGCTCTCAAAGTATGTCTAAACCTTTCTATCCCTCTCTGTCTATATCGCTCCGTTGACTGACAAATACCTATGAAAAACCCCCATGTGAAAATAGTCACGACTCAACATTGTAGATATCGCACTTCCCGCAGCTTCAGCTGCACCAGTAGCCGCCTCAGGAGGATCAGGAGATGCAGGTGCCGGAGCAGCTGAACCCGAGAAACCTAAAGAGAAGACCGTGTTCAACGTGAATTTGACAAAGATTGATGCGGCACAGAAAGCTAAAGCGATTAGGGAAGTTAAAGCTATCATGACTGGTATGAATTTGGTAGAGGTAAGTTGTCAACCCCCCAATCTTTTCTCTCTCTCTTGTTGTTGTTGTTGCTTATATTGACCGATTTGACGACGACGACGAATGAACGGGAACAAATTAGGCAAAGAAATTCGTTGAATCTTTACCCAAGACTTTGAAAGAAGGAGTTACTAAAGAAGAAGCAGAGAAATTACAAACTTTGTTCAAAGGAATCGGTGCTGAAGTTTCCCTCGACTAAGACTAAAAGAGGGGGGGTCACTTATCGGGATTAGGTTCTTTAGGAAGAGCTTGGGGAGGGACGAGTTGAGGAAACCTGAGTTTCTAAGAGTAGAGCATTTTTTACATGTGTATTACAAACCGAAAACGAAAAATACTTTCCACCTTTCCTCTTCGTTTGGTAAAGAAGACCCGAATCTCGACATTGTGCAGCGAAGGAGTCAAAATCCTCGCCTGTCCGGGAGTCTCTCTGGCTTGAACAGTAGGCAGAGAGTGAAGCAGTACCCGACATGGATTTTCCAAAATGGTTGGGATTCTGTCGCTATAATATCTGTCACATGTTCCGCTTTTGAGTCTACAGGATCGAGGATTGTAGATTGGCAGGAGGAATCTATAGAAATTTAGCCAAGATGCGATGCGATGCGATGACCTCGAGCTGGAATCAGGCTCACAGGCTTTTCGTTCAACCTCTCACTCAACCAAGGACTGACTCTCTAATGTCACACCTCGATCCACTCCCTAATGATTTCGAAAATTTGATCTCTAAATCTTGTATCTCACATACTACCAACCTAGCAAACGTTTCAACTATCATCTCTCGATTAGAACTCGCCAAATCTCAACTCGTTACTACTAGTAGTAGTAGTGAATCTGGAGAAGCGTTACCTTCAGCTAGTGATACTTTGTTACCTCTGAGTTCGTTTATCAAACAAGGAAACGTCAACAGTCAGAAAGAGAGCAAAGAGTGGGGAAACTCGATTCAAAAGTTGTCAAAATCTGTAGACAAGGTACGCCGTGGGCCCCTTGATAACTCACTGTTGTCCCCGTCCCAGTAGTACTAATCCCAACTCGAGTGGTGAGTTTGTGTGTTGTGTAGAAATTCCCAGGTCCACCTCCTCCTTTATTCCCTCCACCGGCGGCAGCACCACTTGCTCCTGGTTCCATCGCTTCAGCAGTTCCTACTACACTCCATCCAAACTTGTTATCTATATCTCCTTCCGGTTCAACTCCAGCAGCAGCAGCAGCAACAGTCGATAATGATCCTTCAAATACTTCTCCTCACCCCTCAGGATCATCATTACCCTTCTCTTCTCCAACAGAAATTTCAGCTTTGAACCAAACGATCTCTTTACATTTAGCAAGAATAGGTGCATTCTCAACTTTGTCAACTTTCTTAACAGAATCGAATACTCCTACACCAGAAACTCTAACTCCTGAATTGATTGACAAATTGAAAGAGTTGTACAAGATTTTGAAAAGTTTGAAGAGAGGGGATTGTAGAGAAGCTATCAAATGGGTTTTGGAGAACAAGGAACAGTATGATGTCGATGGAGAATTGGAATTCGGATTGAGGAAAGAAGAGTTTATTCGAATTTTATTAAACCTTGATCCTCATCATCAACGAGAAGAAGAAAGGGTCAATGATACAGAAATGATGATGAACGACGATGACCAAGAAGATGATAGTAGTAATAGAACGAATGCAAACATTCAAGCAGCTTTGGCATACGGAGGAACTCATTTCCGTACTTTATTAACTCCAGCTAGAACCGTTTTGATTTGTTCTTTATTGACTTCTCCATTGTTTATGCCTTTACCGAAATTATTACTTTCACCTTATTCAACAATCTTTCAACCTTATTCTTCTGAAGAAACGACTACTCCAACTACAGATGAATTATGCGCAAAGTTTTCAAAAAGTTTTTTGGAATCTATTGGGTTACCAAAAGAATCACCTTTGAAAGTAATCACGGATGTTGGAAGTTCAGGATCGATTTCTAAGATTCTGAAAGTTAAAAACGTTATGAAAGAGAAACGTACTGAATGGTCTGCTTCAGGTGAATTACCTGTAAGTTTCCCAACTCTCTCTCTTTCCTTCTCTCGTATCTTATTATATATGAACTGATGATGAGATTGGGGAGGTGGATGTATAGGTTGAGATTCAAGTACCTTTACAATACAGATACCATTCAATTTTCAGTTGTCCAGTTTCGAAAGAACAATCTACTGAACAAAACCCTCCAATGTTGTTACCTTGTGGTCACTGTATCGCGAAAGAAAGTTTGTTGAGGTTGGCGAGAGGTACACCGTTGAGTCTCTCTCTCACTTTCTTTCAAAGGGAGTTTTCGTCAAGAGAAAACTGACATAGTTTCGTTTGTTTAGAACTCTCAAATGCCCTTATTGTCCAGTGGTCAGTCATGTTAGCGCTTGCGTTAGGGTACATTTTTAAAAGAGTCTGTCTGGTTCGCAAACTGGGGAAGAGAACTACTTCCCCGTTCGAGTTGTTTTTGTTCAATTTTTCCTTGCCTTTTCTCTTCTTTATTCCCAATCTTTCTGTTTTGATCAAGTTGTTGCCAATATCACTATCTCGCTCTTTCCTGTCAAACAAGCAACTTTTAAATCCGAGAATGAGAAATGACCTTTTTTGTTGAATGACCTCTCTTTCTCTTCTCTCTTTCCATGTCACTCTCTCGTGCCACTTCTCTCCGCCTACCTTCACATCTCGCTTCTTCAACCCAGTTACTCTTTGCAAATCGAAGACTAATCACTCAGATTCACCATCATCATCATCAAACTATTACTTCTAGATCAAGTTCCTCTTCAAGTCATCATCGATCTCTAGCGGCGAAACATCAACCTTGGCCAATCCCTCCTACAATGTCTTGGTCAAATGTATTGTCGAATTATGCGAAAATGAAAGATCCAGAACGTGAATTACCTTCGGGAGTTTGTTTAGAAGTTAATGATGAAACGTAATCTCTCTCTCTCTCTCTCTCTCTCTCTCTCTCTCTCTCTCTACTTGGGAGTCTATGAAAGTGAACTGATCTCGAGAAGCGAGTGGGGTGGTCGTATAGATTGACTATCTTTGATGGTTACGAGAAAGCGAAATATCATTTCTTAATCCTTCGTTCGTCTCCTTCTTTTCTATCTCTCTCGTCCCCCTCATTTGTACTCTCCAACTGACGATGTTTACAAACCTCTTTCCCGCGAATAATGACTTCAGCTAGAGATCCATTCCCGATAGATTCATCACTCGGAGAAAAACCCATCCCGTCTTCACAATTAGATTCTTTATCAACTTTGATGAAATCTCCTTTGAAACTCAAAGTATTGAAAAGTTTACGGAAACAAGCAGACAAAGTGAAAAGGATGATTCAAGATGAAATGGAGAAAGAGTATGGGTTCGTTTGGGAGGTTAGGATAGGATTTCATGCGGTTGAATCTAGTTGAGTTTCTCTCTCTCTCTCTCTTTCTCACTCCTTCCAGAATCCTAGCTGATATGATCACTTTTGTAGTGAAACATGTTCACCTTCATGTGATTTCTTCCGATATGATTTCAGATCGTTTAAAAAATAAAAAGTAAAAAAACACTCTTTCCCCCTCTCTTCAACGTGTCTGTCAAGTACTGACGATTAGTTTCTCTCTTTTCGATGATGGAAAAGACATTGGAATTCTTTTCATCCTACGTTAGGTTTCTTTTTACATTTAGATCAAGTGATCTCTCAAGTTGAATCCAATGGAACTTATCAGTTTGTAAGGAATTTCTCTCTCTCTCTCTCTCTCTCTCTCTCTCTCTCTCTCTCTCTCTTCCTCTTCCCTACATGGAACAAAAAAAGAAGGCTGATCATGACAAAAAATCGGGTGTTTGTTAGAAATCAACTCCTCAATACGAATCAATTTTGAAACAAGATTTACAGTTCAATTCAAAAACTTTTAAAAACTTGCCAGAATTGAAGAAACATTTGGTAGAACAGTTCGAAAGGGAGAAGAAGAAGCAGAAGAGCAGCAGGGCGGCCGTATCAGAGAAGGAGGTGGGAAAGCAAGAGGGAGGAGGAGGAGAAGCTGTTGTGAAGAAGAAGAGGGAAAGTTCACCACCTTCCCCTACTACCGCAGGAGAAGGAGGTATTTCATCATCATCGATCAAGAAGCAGCGAAAGAAGAAAGAAGAGACGGAAGAATGAAACCTGGTTTAAAAAGAGAAAGAAAAAGTTTATCGTTTCAGTAAAATTAAAAAAAAGTTGTTGTTGTCTCTTTTCAGTTTCTGCGTATCTTGTTCTCCCTTACGATTTACTTCCTTCGAAAGTGACTACCCCTCTCTCTCGATTTCCCCGTGAACCGTCTCCTTTCCCAAAAGTAAACGTTTTGTTTTGCCCTTGCGAAAACTCCTCCAGGAAAGAAAAGAATACCCAATCGAATAACCCTAGTCTGAAGAAGTTGATAGGTTCAGGTCGGAGAACTCTGACAACAACCCTTCATCGAGAGGAGCTGATTCTTTTCCCTTCGCTGCCAATCCCGTCGAAGCTGAACAAACGATTTTTCCTCCCGTTCTCGTCAGTCCCTCTTCTCTCTTCTCAAGCAGGGAAACTTTACGAGCCAAACTCACTGCTTCCCGTATTGTACTGTTCTCTATCGTTGATCCCTCTTATAATCCCCAATTTCATCTTCTTGACTACAATCGTCGCTCTCTTCCTAATTTTTTCAAAATATTTAGTTTTCCCTTGATCGAGTATCAACATTTCTCCAACTTTGTTCATCTCTTGTTTACCTCTCTCTAGATCACCTGCACGTAACAGAGCGTAACTAAAAGTTATACGGTTCAAAGCTTCAAAAGTTGGATTAGAGAGTGCGAATGAATCTCGAGTAGAAAGGAGATGAGATAGACGATTGACGGCTAGCGAGGGGTTTGAGGAGTTTGCTAGAGAGATGAGGGAGTTGGTTTGATCGAGTCTGGAGAGGTCGAGATTGCGAGACTAGACAGTACGAGGAGACGGTCACGTCGAGAACTTTTCGGACATGGGGAGAGAGAGAGCGAGAGAGAGAGCGAGAGAGAGAGCGAGAGAGAGTAGCTCACAGTAGAATCGGTAAAGTCAGAGGAAGACATCGTTGTGTAAGAGGTAGACCTTTGAGCGTGATCAGAAAGGAGGAATGAGTTGTGGACAACAGGAAAGCGAAACAAAGAGGACAAAGCGGATTTTCTCCAATTCGTTGTTGTCGCAAACCACGCATGCAGTGATTATTATTACAAAGGATAATTCGGTCAAGCTGAGTTCAACTTCTTCCTCTCTCTCTCGGGTGCAACGATAAGAACCGAAATCAATTAATAGAGTTTGAACCGAGAAGAGCTTTTCATTTTTCCCTTGCTCAAAAAGTTGCTTCCTTTGGCAAATCTATTCAGCAACAGAAGAGAGAAAGGGAGAGGGAAGAAAAGCGAAATCAAGGACAAAACTCTGATCGAAAAAAAAAGGGGGAGGGAGGGAGGAAGGAAGGAGGAGGTCTTCGAAAAAAAAAACACGAAAGGCGACCAAAAAACTAGTTCGTGGAGATCGAAACAACGAGTAAACGAGTCGAAAACAGGATGAGGAGATGAACTAGCGAGGGGGATCGTGTGAGATCGAGAGTGAGAGGGCTTGATTTTTTTGAAATGGTTTTGTGATGATGAATGGAGAGAGAGAGAGAGAGAGAGAGAGCGCAGACCATTTTTTTGTGTCTTTTTTTGGGTTGATGGATGTGAAAGGGGGATGATGAGAAGGAGGCGTTATGAAGGTTTTGTGAAAAGGGAGGTGTGAATGAGATGGTATCGTGAGAGAAAGAATCGAAAAAGAGAAAAAAGAAAAAAGTGAAGAAAAAGAACCGAGAAGCTAACAATGAAGAAGTCTCTATCTATTTTGAGTGGGTTGTTTGGGTTTATAAAAAATGTAAAATGTAAAGCGATCCGTAAAAGGGAAGAAGAAGAAGAAGAGAAAAACAAAATGAAAATCCAACACTATTTGGGAGAGGGAAAATTATATTACCTGAGGCTATTAAAGAAAAGAGGTTGAAAAGATTTGATTGAGGGGAAGAGAGTAGGAAGAAAAGAAGCGAATGAGAATCGTAGAACCGAGGACGTCGCCTCTGGTCGAAGCAGAATTTAATCGCTGACCAGGGATTGCCTGTCGGTTCCTTGACCTCTCCGGCTTTCTTAGTAGAGTCGAATCCCGATCATCAAATTGTTGATTGGATATGAAAAGAAAGGGGGGAAGGAGCAAAGGGGAAGGAGAGAGTGAGGAGGGGGGAGCAGGTCGAAGTTTTCTTTTCCGTTTAGCAAACTTGACGGAATCCGACTTCCTGACCGAACGATCGAGTGCGAGTGTTGGCCAAAGAGACGGGAGGGAGGAGGGAAGGAACGTCGCTCGAGGTGCGACACAATCCGGCGCGAGTCGAGACGGGAGTGCGACGACGAGAAGGGGCGACAGCGACGACGGCTTTGTCCTCCAAAGGTCCGGTGACTTCGGTAACGACAGGAGTGGAAGCAACGGGAGTGGCGACCGTGTTCTTGTTGTTGCGAGCGGCGTATACGAGTCGACCGAGAGCTTCTTCGACTGCCAAACGGTTTCCAATTTCTCCACGAACTCCAGCGAGAACCTTGAACGCGATCGTGTTCAACCATTGTACCCACTTGTCTTCACGAAGAGCTACGTCGTACTTGAGAGCTGAGAAGACGTAAATCTCGAGAGTGTTGACATCCTTGAGAGGGATTCCCGAAACGGTCGAGAAAGTTTCGTTGCGGTAAGAGTTGTCTTGCAACGACTGCAATTTTTTCACGAAGAGCGAGAGTCAGTAACTAGTGTCACTCGGATCGAAGAAACAGGGAGAGAGGACTGACCTTGTTGGCCAACATGAGAGATCCTAGGAAAATCTTGAAGGGGGCAGCCTTGAAAGAAGTAGTTTGCGCGTCTTGTCCTCCTTCAGCGGGCGTAGGAGGAATGATTTCGGCAGGTGCGATTTGCGAAACGTAGTACAAGGCGAGAACGAGATCTTCAGGAGTGACGAGGGTAGCGTTGAGGATCTGGTTGACGAATTGACGGAACGCGATCGAGGGTTCGACTGGGAAGACGGACGACGAGAGGGTTGGGATCGACGAAGCCTTGCGAGAAGGAACGAGGGGCATGAAATCGGAGAGTCCCAAGTTTGCGAGACGTTGTCGACGAGCTTCTTCCTCTTGAGCGGAAACGACTCCAGGAGTTCCCGGAAGCGAACTCGAAGCGCTCGAACTGTCGCTTGCGAACCCATCAGCCGAAGAGCTGCGAAGTCTTCCGTCTCCGATAGTACCGAACGAATCTCGTCCGGAACGACGCCTCGAAACCGAAGAGTTGAGCGAAACGGCGGCGTGAGAAGCTGCGAGTTGATTGTCTCGAGCGAGAAGGAAACCTTGTCGGCACGCTTCCCAGACCATTTCGACGGCGAGATCCGCGAGAGGTACTGCCGAGAGTTCGACGGGAGGAGGAGGGGGAACACTCGAAGTGTTGGGGATCAAATCGTAGACGACAGTCTTGTCATCGTCTTGTTGAGCTTGAACTTGAGTGTGGTAGTTGTCTAACGATGCAGCCGAATCGGTGAAAAAGTCAGCACTGCTTTGATTCAACCTGCCGAGCAGGAATTGCAGGTGATTCTGCTCACCGTTGAGAGTAGCTCTTTGAGCAGACTCTTGACGACCGTAATCTCCTCCGACGCCCCATCCGGTGACTCGCTCGTGACTCTGAGATCTCATCTGTTCTTCAGCTCCTGCGTAAGCGGTGGCGTACGAGTAGGCGGGAGGAGGTAGAGAGAATTGAGCTTGGTGAGGGGCGGAAGAAGCGAAGGCGAAACGACTACGAGTGGGTTGTTCCATAGCAACGTAACCTTGGTGGTGTTGAGGAGCGTAGGAAGGGTAGCCGTAGGCGGCGGCGGCGGCAGAGTAGTGGTGAGCGTCGACGGGGAGAGGAGCTTGAGCGACGGGGACCTGCTGAGAAGAAGAGAGATGGTGACGATGATCGTACTGCTGAGGGGGAGCTGGAGCGTAGTACTGAGGTTGCATCGACCACGAAGGGAGGGAGGAACCGTCGTAAGACGGGTAGTTGTATTGACCGTTCATGCGATTGAGAAAGGGAGAACGAGAAACTTTGACTGTTTCTCGAGGACCCGAAGTAGTGCTTGATTGAATAAGCACTTGAGACGGACTAGGGTGAGGTAGTCCGGGAGGGAAGATTGGAACGGAGGAGGAGATGGAGGAGTGAATTGTTGAGTTTTCGTCGGGGGAGAGGGGGAAGAATTTAGCTGTAGACGAAAGACTGAACTTGTCTAAGACGAGGAGTACCGCTACAAAAAGACATATTCTTCGTCAGTATACTGTGCGAGAGAGAGAGGGAGAAAGAAAGGAAAAATGAAAACTAACGATGCGAAGAGAGGCGGAGGACAGCAAAGCCCTGCCAAAAAGCAAAGACGGGAAAGGTAGAGAGATGAGAGGGGGAGGATAGATGGAGCTGAGGTAGGAGGAGGATCTATGGTGAGAGAAGAAAGAAAGCGAATGAGTTTCCATGAGAACGTTTCCCGCACGTTCGGTTCGAGTTGAAGACTCACCTGTTTTAAAAGAACCTGAAGCTGTTTAAACGAGACTAATCCTTGAAAACCCTTGAAAGTTTTTCGATTCTAATACGTTTTCTAGACTAACTGATCAGACCCTGTTGTACCCTCACTCGATCGGGATCAGTCACAAGGCCGGGGGAAGATGATTTGAAAGATGAAAGGGAGACTCAACCTGTTTTTGATGAGAACTGATTGTACTTGTCAGAAGACGCCGTTTCCAAACCTAATTGGACCGTAAGACTCTCTTTACTCTGAAAGTAGCCACTCGGAGGGACCGGGAGGGACTGAGGAGATCGAGTGAGGAGGGGGTTGTTCGGTTTTCTGTCGAAGTTGATGTCTGAAGAGAGATCGAACTTGCTGTAGAGGCTTGGAGAACGCAAGGGAGTCTAGGAAAGAGTCCGGGGGAGCTTGGAGAGGGTTGAAGTAACGGTTGCCCAGTTAGCTTCGCCTTAGAGAGAAAAAGAGAGGTCCCGGCTATTCTCTTCGAGTCTTTCTCGAATCGCTCGCTTTTCTGAGTCATATTCTTCTGTCTCTCTCTCTCTCTCTTTCTGCTTCGATTCGCACATGCCTCGCTTTGCTTTTCCCTCTTGACTAACATAGGTCGCAACTGTCTGCGGGATCACAAGTTTCGCTCCCGAGAAAGTTAGGAATCAGAAAGAACGTTCTTCAGCTTTCCAAAGGCTACGTCAACTCGAAAATCTTTGCAATATCCCCAAGTTTCGCGTCTGATCACAATCGAATGATCAGCTGTATGCTCAGAAGAGTGAGAGAGAAGCGAGACTGACCGATTTTTTGACGACCTTGCTCAGTTCCTCGATTTCCAGAAAATGCCTGACAAAGAAAAAAAAAAAAAAGCGAGAGAAGGTTAGTCAGCTGCTGGTACAACCGAGTCAAGATGGGCTCGAGCTGAGACGTACCTCTGCGATGAGCTTTTCTTTGGAAGCCTGAATCTCAAGAACCTTGTCTTCAACAGTGTCTTCTGCGACAATTTGGAAAACTCGGACTCTGCAAATTTTACCTCTCAGCTCTGTCAGTCGTTGCTTCTCGGGTAGCTGATGGAAGGTAAAAGCTTACTTTTGGGTCTGACCGATACGGTTGACTCGATCGATAGCTTGTTGTTCGATAGCAGGTTGCCACCACCTGAGAAAAGGAAGAGTCGTTCAAGAGAGAATCGTCAGTTTACAGCCTCCTCTTGCAGCTTAGGTGACGATACTCACGGATCCATCAATACTACTTGACTTGCTATAGTCAAATTCAGACCGAGAGCTCCTGCCTTTAAAGAGGAAAGTACATCGTCAGTTTGAGCTCAAAGAAGGAAAAAGTGGACAAGCTATCGAAGAACTCACCTTCAACGACAACAACATGACCATCGGACTCTTCTTGTCGGCTTTCGAACCAGCTACTGCTTCTTTGTTCGGAGCTGTGAAGGATTTGATGACTTGTTCTCGCTTCTCTTGACGCATCGAACCGTCAAATCTGTGGAGCAAAGACAAGGGGTAAGCTGATCGATGCCTGTTGACGGCTTACAGGAGCCACTATACTCACCGACAAGTTGTGATCTTTTCTTCGTGGAGAGCAGCTTCGATTCTGTCGAGATGAGAAGTCCACTACTCGAAAAGAGAGAAGAGAACGAAAGAGCTCAGCTGCCGACTCGAATCTCAAGCCTCGAGTACGGAAGGGACTCACTTGAGAGAAGACGAGGGTCTTGACACCAGGAGGAGTATTCTTGAGCAGTTTGATCAATTCGATAGTTTTCGCGGATCTTTCGACGTTTCCTCCTCCAATTCCCGTGACACTGCTGCTTCTCGTACTCGTCGCAGCGGGAGTGACACTTCGTTCGGGACCGACTATTCCTTTCGACGTGAGAGAGTAATAACAAACTGGACAACATCCATTCGTTTCGACGGCGTATTCGATGCTGCATAGGAGGAAAAAATCAGTCCTTCCTCACCTCCTCATCCGATCGATAGATGGGGAAACTCACCAAGATTGACAAAAGATATGTTGGCAAATAGTGATTCTAGCTTCGACGACGATCGAAGAACAAACTGAACATTCTTCTTCATCTAATTGTCGAAGCAATCTCCTGAGGAAAGTCATTTGTTGTTCGTTGCTGTCGTTACGATCTCCACTGACTCGTTTGAACTCGTCATCGAGGTGATCTGCTTGTGCTTCATCTCGAATCCTGTCCGTTCATAGTTTCGTCGTTTGTGAGCATTCTAGCGAGAGAGAGAGAGGTGTGGAAGAAGAGGCTCACATTTCGATAAAATCAGGTGGACAGAGAGTAGGATCGCAAGCAATTTGACGTAACCGAAGAAGGTATGCAACTGCGAGTAAGAGAAGAAGGAATTAGATACAATCCCTGATCTCGAGCAAAACAAGTCGACTTTACGCATTTGAGAGTATTTAGCACCAGCTTGATCTTGTTTGACCAAACCTTTGATAATCTTTCCAAGTTGTTTGAACACTTCATCGTAAGTTTCTCGAGCTTGACCGTTGAGTTTGACTTTGATTTGATAGGAAGCGAGTTCGGGTAATTTGACGAGTGGTTGTCCTTTCGAGTCTACCATGTTCTTTGTCCTGTCCACGAGCAAGAAAAGAAAATTGAGTCGTGAAGTGATGAAAGATGAGAGCACGCTAGGCAAAGAAAAACTGACCTTCTGAGAGTACTCGACAAAACAACAGCCTAGCGAGCGACTTAGGAGTCAGTCGACAGTGTCAAGAAAATAAAGAGAGAGGACTCACTCGGAGTAACTGAGCAGTCTGAGGATCTGGTGGAGCTGGAGGTTTTCCCTTTTCACGTTTGATCGGAACATACCTCTTCCAAACTTCCGGATCATCTAGAGGTTTGCAGATCCTTAAGAATTGGATCATAGCTCCGACTGCGCCAAGTAAATAACAATCAATCGCTGAGAGGAGAGTAGAGAGAGGAAAAGACTCACGATCTGCAGCAGCGTTAACTATCGGAGTTCCAGTCAAGATCCAACGACGTCTGCGAGGAGCAACCGCAGGAATCAGTCTAAACTCGAGGTAGAAGAGCCAAGAGGGTTGAGAGTCGACTCACTCGGCTGTCAGTTCTGCAGCAGCTCTCGACATTTTCGCTTTTGGATTCTTGATCAAATGTCCTTCATCCAGGACGATCCTCCTCCACTTGATCGCATGCAGTGTACCATCTTTGACTGATCGTTTCTGTTTCTTCGCAGGAGGTGGAACTACATCCGCTTCGTTCGAATCGATAGGCTCTTCAAATCCTTCTTCTTCTTCTGCTGCTGCTTGAGCTTTCGCTTGAGGTTTAGGCGTGACTTCTTCAATACCTCCCACTAGAGTTTGACTGATCGATTTGGAATTTTGTTATTAGTTTGAGTGTCGAAAGAGGATTGAAAGAGAGAGAGAAATCAATGCTCACTAGGTAGAAATAACAACGTCAAACTCCCTCAATTCCTTCTTGCTCAAGCTCCTTCCTTCTCCGTGATAGAAGTGCCACTTCAAACGTTTCTTGCCTACATGCTGTTGAAACTGATCTGTCCAATTTGAAGCTACCGACAACGGACAAACTTTCGGTTTCGAGTTTCTTCGAGTTAGTCTCGAGGAGAAGGAATATGAGTTATGAGATTCGTGGTGTCAGAGCTTACCGATAAGAGTCATATCATCGAAACGTTCATCAGGATCTTCAGGTTTCGAAAGTACTCCTTCTCCAGTATCGTCTGTACAGATCAAAGCGATCGTTTGCATAGTTTTTCCGAGACCTAAAACGTTGGATTTCGTGAGTTCAGGCGATAACGGTAATGAGAAGGTGGGAGGATTCTCGACGAACCCATCTCATCAGCCAAGATTCCACCGCGTTTCAAAATTGGCTTCTCTCGTTGAGTAGTTTCAGTTCCGACGTTGAACCAGAAAGTCTTGCCCTATCGAAATCAAGGATTAGACGACATCAGCTCCTACTCGGAGTACGACCTGCGTAAGAGGAGGGGGAGAGAGAGAGAGAGAGAGAGAGAGAGACAGACAGAGAGAGAGAGAGAGAGAGAGACTGACATTCTCATCTTTCTTCATTGACCAAAGCTGTACTGGAGGATCTTCTACTTTCTTCGGTAATCGAGGATGTTCCATTCTAATCATCCAAGCTAAACCTTGTTTCTGATAAATGATTCAAATCCCGAATCAAATCGAAAGAAGGAAAAACAAAACAAATCAGTAAACTTCCTTCCTCTGAGGTTCGTTAGAGATGAGCTTTACTTGGAATTCCATGAGGTTTGTTTTCATAGTACCATCTTTCCTACCTGGTGGACAAGGATGACTAGGTAGTTGAGCAGGATCCATTGAACCAGCTGAGAACATTGAGCTCAGCATGTCTTGAGTTGGTCGAGTTTTACGTTCCAACAGCACTGCGTGAGTCATAGCTAGATCACTCTATGGTTGAAGTGATTGGTCAGTTCTGTTACTATGGCTTCGATTGGAGGAAACCCAAACGAAGAGAACTGGGGACGAAACGGAAACGGAAACTGAAACTCACAGCGTAACTCTTCCCATTCGCGCCTCCTCCTCCTGAACCACCAGTTCCAGTCTCATGATCTCCTCCATTCTTTTTCCGCCTCTCTTCATCTTGTCCGAACCCTTCTTCTGCTTCTCTGTCCAATTTCTCTTTAGCCTCTTTCAACAGTTTCTCTCTCTCTTTCCTCAACCTCAATTTCTCCATTCTCTTCGGAAACGCCCAATCCAATCTTTCATCCCTCATGTACTTCCGTTTCCCGTGAATCTCTAAGGCCATAGGAACTGCAGCGATACCTGTTACATTGTTTGGAACTAAAAAGATTCGACATCGTTCAATCGTCAATTTTCTCAGATTCTCGAGACACGAGGAAGCGAATCCGACAGTGGAACAGATACGTACCAGGTCCTGAAGTAGCAGACAAAGAGATCTTCCTTTCGTTGATCAAAGGAGCTAATCTAGCCGCGAGAGTCTTTGAAACGAAACCAATCCTGAGACCTCTGACATGTCTGACTTCGATTGCATTCTTGTCGTTCGCATTGTACTTGTCCTAAAAAGGTCAGAAACGTGCGGGTTGTCAGCTCACTATCTTGGCACAGAACGAGGAGAGATATAGGAGAGGAGAAGTAGGATTTACTCTTCTCACTTCCAATTTCATTCCCTCTTTCACTACGACCGCTCTCGAGTTAAGGATAGAATCAGTTTGAACTGTATTGGCCTAAAAAAGGAGGAAGAACAGAGAGAGACTTACGAGTTCTGATTCCACCACTATATTTCAATCCGTTGATATTCGCTTTAGGTACAACAGTCATTAAAATCTCTTCTTCCGGATCTCCCTTTTCATTCTCTTCTGTATCATCCATTTCTACATCTGCTTCTTGCTCTACCTCTTTCTTGCTGTCATCTAACTGCATTGAATCGGGAGAAGGTTCTTCTTGTTTTGATTTCCCTTTCGAATCGCTGCTTGGTGAGCGTTCCATCTTTGGCTGGGGTAGTACAAGCGAGAGATAGTGCATGAGCTCATTGATCAGCTGAGATGGAGAGGAGAAGAGTAGAACATACTCCTTGATCTTTGAACTTCTTCTCAGCCTGATCAGTATTTTGTGAGAGCTTGGAAGTAGAAGCTATCGGTTCATCTGGATCTCTGTGAGCTTCTGTGCTCATGTCGGGAGAAGAATGAGGTTGTGAAGGAACGAGCGGAGAAAAGAGAGCTGAAGTTACTTCTCTTCTCAAGTTCCATGTCATCATTCTTTTTTCTTTTCTCTCTCTCTGTGTTCGAGAACTTTTGACTCAGAGCTCATTACAAAAGAAGAAGGACAACGACAGAAATCAATTCGGAATTGGCACAAATATCGAAAAACAAAAAATTGACGAGGACAGAGCACTAGTCCTTCAATCCTAGCGTCGCAGGTACTCAGACCAAGTTTGACTAGCTCTACAGGTTTTCAATCATTGTAGTCATCAGTCTCAAGTTCGGAATCAGCGAGAGCAGAAGAAGAGAGAGCTCACTCGATCAAACTAGCCATCGCTCCTGACCAGCTCTTGGTCAATTCCCGGCCGATCTGTAAATCAAGAGCATCGTAGACTGACCCGAATGAAGGTTGATGAGTAAAGACAAATAAAAGGGAGCTACAGTGAAAGTGGTGAGGCTTACTAGCGAAAATACCCTCAGCGCTCAATTTGATCCTATCCCATCTCAACCCTTTCAATTCATCTCTCATCCTCCTCAGTTTACCTCTCTCGATCCTAACTTTCTCTCTCAACCTCCTTTCCTCCTCTACTTGTTCTTTCGTTCTAACTTCCCCTTCGTTCCCACTTTCCCTCCTCCAAAACTCACTTTCTTCCAACTCCTTCTCCATTCTGACAACTCTCCCCCTCTTCTCGTTACCTCTCACTTTCAACACTTTCCTCTTGTTCTCTACTTGCCACATCCCGATCAATATACTTGACAAAGCTGATAAATCACTGATTCTATCAATCTTGCGAGCCCTAGATTTGTCAATGTATCGAGAAGGGATGATTCCAAGTTGAGAACCCAAGTAGAGGTTATCGGTTACGACCGCCAAGAGATCGAGAGTGCTCCTGAACAGTTGCAGTAAAATCTCGATGGAGTTTTGACGAAGCCTCGAGTTGTTCGACGTGGTAAGAAGCAAGTTTAGAGGGTTCTTCCTACCTTTCAAGTGTAATAGAAGGTGTCGAATCGATTTGAGAACTGTTTGAAGTGCTAGAATACGACGTAAAGCGGACAAGAAGGAAACGATCGCGAAAGAGGATTGAATCGATTTTGAGGGTTTGAAACTCGGTTTCGGAGGATTTGAACGTAAACGATACAGGAGGAGGAGTCGGAGGGTGTATTGAACAGTGCGCTATATCGTTGGAGACAGGAAATAGAATGAGCGAGAGATGAGCTAGCCGGTGAGCTCGAAAAAAAGAGAAACTCACGAGTAGAGAATCTCGTCCCGAAGGGGATCGGATGAAGCCGGAGATAGTTTTAATTGCTTTCTCTGGATGGTGTTGCACCTCTACGAACTGTTCGTGAGGGGAATCAGAGAAAGACTAAAGACTCCATGTGGGGATTCTCTAGAAATGAGAGTGAGAATGTACCTTTGTGACCGCAGGAGTTGTCGTATTTCTGTCCAAGCCAGTTACTGGTCCACCTTCCATTCTCGTCTAGTCTTCTGAGATACCGAAGGTGATGGAAAGTGAATGTTGAAGAAGCAAAAGTGTGTCCCGCTCTTCTCTCTCTCTTCTGTCATTCAATGGTCCAACTGCACTCTTTATTGAACACACTAGACAATCCTCCAACTTCATCAAGGCGGAAAGCTCTCTCTCCTTCTCCTGTGAGTCTCTCAACTTAATTAGGTCATCTCTTTGATTGACTTCACTCAACTCTTGATCACCTCGGAGTTACTAGACACTTTGTTCAGCTTTACCAGCGTTCTCGAATCTAGAGAAAGATGCAGCGCACGAAGCACGACTAGCGCAGAGGAGACATTTGCTTGACGAAGCAGTCTCTTCTCCGTTGGAACTTCCTGCAGATGCTTATCCTGTACCATCTCCAGACCAAATACATTCGAACTCAACTCTACCCTCTCAGGCTGGAACGAGTATGACAGCGAGAACAGGAGGAGGAGGAAGTAGGAATTTTGAAGCCTGGCAAGTATTGAAGGCGATCGAGAAGAAGGATGTAATGACTTTGATGGAGATCAAGACTAGTCAGTTTGATCTATTAATATCGGGAACCCCTTTACCAGTCGTTTATGCAATGAGGTTAGGTAAAACTCGTGAGTTTTTTTTTCTTTCTTTCGTACGAAAGCTTCGTTTTTTCTCTTGTCTCTCAAGCTGACAAGTCCTCACGCCCGCTTTCCGAATAGACCAAGATGTTGCAATCTTGTTAGTAGGGGCAATGAGTAGGAAAGTCAACGATGTTACAGACGACGAGCTCGAAATGATGAATCCGTCAACGAAAGCTACTTTGTGCGCGAGATTTCCCGGTTTCAACTTCCTCGCTGACTCCTAACGTCGGGCTGACCTCGATATTCATGCTCCAATCCTGTACAGACGAGCTCTTCGAGCCTCTCTGAAGATAGCAATCACCGCTTCCCTCTCCTCGACCGACACTTCCTTGATCGCTTCTTTCCTACAGGTCGTTATAATGTCCGAAGGATCTCGTTGGCTTCTATCCTCCTCTCAAACTCTCTCCTTAGCGTTCCGTACAGGTCCTTCTTCTAAACCTATTCAAACTGCAGAACAAATGATGTTGAATTGGGTTTCGAGAGAATTGAAACAAGCTCAAGTCTCGGCAGTAGGGGAGTACACTGCAAATGGAATTTGGGACCTATGTTTGCTGGGATTGTGGAGTTTCATCACGGATCAATTAGGTAACAAAGTTGATGATTTACCGTTGTACTTCTTTGGTCGTGACGATCGAATGTTGAAGTGAGTTCTGTTCCGTTCCTTCTGAATACAGAGATGCTTACTGGGGATGTCTCTACGATTTCAGAGCCGTCGAAGAACGTGTCGCTTTGCTGAAACAGAAAGGAAATTATACGAAATTGTCGAAACCGATTCGAGGTCAACTGGAAACTATAATTGAAATCCTTGCTCAAAGGCAGGTCAACGGACGGGAAAGGATAGAAAAGCTGAAAGAAGCTCTAGACGAATGAACAGATAATTTTCCTCAGGTTCGAAGGACGAAGGGGAAGGGGTGTATCATTTTTTTTTCTTTCTTTCCCCTTTGTACACTACTTGAAGCATATTCCCCGGTCGTATCTCTTGTTGTCTGTTTATATACAAATACTGTAGCTCGCACCTCTCACTCTCCAATTTGCAAAACTAATCACGATTCGGTATTTTTGTGCGATTACCTTTTTCAAAGTTTCGCATCGTCAAACACCAATCTCTCTAACCTCTTAGCGTTCACGTATTGTTCTCCCAGTTCTTTCAAGCTCTTGACTCCTAGTAACCTCATACCTCTCTCTACTTCTTCCCTCAAAATTTCACCACATTTGACAATCCCTTCTTCCCCATACGGTAACGAGAACATGAAAGGTCTGGCAGTTGAAACCGCGTGAGCTCCGAGACAGAGTGCTTTGATGACGTCGGTACCTCGTCTGATACCTCCGTCGAGGATTACGAAGAATTTCGAAGGGGAGAGGAGAAGGTGAGGAGCGTATTTTCGAATCTCGAGGAGGGCTTCTACTGAAGTATTCGCACTATCTCGGAACGATTTTTCCTTTGTCAGTTCGAGATCACAACACGAGGATAACTGATTGCTCACCCGTTGACTTGTCTACCACCGTGATTTGACAGGAAAATTCCTTGAGCTCCCAACTCGTAAGCTTTAACAGCATCTTCAAAAGTATGAATACCTTTGATCAAGATTGGGAGACCTTTGGAAATCTCTTTGAGCCAAGGTAGATCCTCCCAGGAGAGGGATGCGTCAATTATCCTAGATTTTCCGTCAGAGAGCGAGCTCGGATCAGTCTGCGCACTACCTAAAACTAGGGCTTCGACCTCTTCGGTCTTTGAGTGAGGTAGGTATCCTCATCACGCGACGAAAGATGACGCTAGTCGGTAATATACGAAGATATAGAGTAAGCAAAACTCACGCAGAAGTTTGAGCGATCGCAGAAACTTTTGCCCCTGCTTTTTCCCCTTGATTCGATAACCCTATACTCCAATCGTCCAAGCCCGTTCTCTCGTCCAACTCCCGCTTGCCAGGGAATGGAGTATCTACTGTGACTATGATCGCTTTGTAACCCATCTCGATGATTTCGGAAATTTGTTTCGCTGATCGCCAACGTTCTTTGTGAAGATAGAGTTGGAAGAAGAGGTTCTGAGAAGGTAGAACTGCACGAGAAAGTTCGAGGTGGGGGATTGAAGCGTGAGTAGAGGGCTGTTATCGAGGAACGAGCTCGAAGGTCAGTTTCGTTTCTGAGCTTGAAACTCGTTCCGGAGCTACATCGTAGATGTGTTTACAGCACGAGCTCGTATCGAGAGATACTTCAAGAAAGTATCGATACGCAGTGAGGGGGACTCACGGCGTAAGGTATTCCTAGACGTCCAGCACCTTTGACAATACATAATTCTCCATCCTCGTGAGCGAGTTCTAAATTTCAACCCTATCAGCTCTAGCGCCTTTGTACGATCGAGACAGCCAAAGAGAATTGAACTCACTTCCCATCGCAGCAGGACTGATCATGATCGGCATAGAACTTTCAAAACCAAAGAAACTAGTTCTTAAATCGACATCTCCTGAAACGTCCCTCATTACTCGAGGTCGAAACTTTATCTCTTGCCAGATCTCTTTACTTCTCTTGTAAGTCTGTCCGTCGTCTGCAGAGGATTCGTAGTATGCCCATGACTGAAAAGAATCAAATTTCCTGTCAGCTTTGCAAAGCGAGGGGATTCGAAGAAAATTGCGGACCTTGGGTTTCAGGGTCTCTTTCGCAGAGATTTCGAAATCGTGTAGGCTCAGAACAGAATCGAGCGGAGTTGTAGGAGTAGGTAGAGAGCGCATCAGGAAGGACTGGCTAAAAGAAAGTGGGGAAAGCTAAGGAAGAACGGGATTGACGGAGAGATTCTCCCGGCGTGAGCTACGGAGAAGACTGTAGTTTGTAAGATAGGAGTCTAAGCTGTAGTAGCGTGTGAAGAGGAGGAGTTGTCGAAAGATTCGGGAAAGTGTAAAAGTCGAGCCGAAGTGGCGGATACAGAATCGATTTGTCGTTATTGAGGTTTCAGCGACGCGTAGCCTGTGAGAGTCAAGTCTTATCAGAGGCAAAACTGGAGACCAGGAGAATCGAGTCGAGTCGAAGTGTCGAAATCAGACACTTTCTGAATTAGAGAGTCAACAAATCGCTGGTTCCTTCCATTCTCCAAACATCTTCGCCTCAGCCTTGTCAGACTCGAAGAATAGATCAAACTCAAAGATCTCACCTCTTCCTATCACAACAACCACTTTCATACCGCCACTTTCGGCTCAAGACCCCGATCTTCATCTCGCTTCTTAGAATCCATCCTCATGTCAACACGATACGAGACCCGAGCGATACCCAGCAACAGCAAAGGAGATGCAGCGGACAGGCCCTCGTTGAAAGCGTTCCAGGCAGAGATGGAAAAGACTAGGAATGAATCAGGAAGGAGGGAAGAGGGGAGTTCGACCTCGAAAGCTACAGAGGGTACAACAGGAATCGAGGACAAAGTCAAACAGTTGAGCGTGCAAGAAGAGGAGGGTGTAGAGAATGAACCGGGCGATGGAAGATCTCTCGCAAGCTATCTTTTCTCTTTCTCTTCTAATCCCGTACTGGCGTCGAACTAACACTCCTTCGTCTCGTATGTACAGTTGGAGAGATTGACGGAACCAGACGAGTCCAGTACGGCATCTCTCGCGAGCCTGATAGACAGAGCACTTCACAAAGCGCATGGAGAAATAGTCGTCGAATTAGGCCCTCATTCTCTCTCACACAAGAGTCTAGCATCGATCTTTGACCGTCCCGAACCTACCTCGACTCTCTCTCCTACCGAATTCTACCTCCCTCGTCAAAAAGTCGAACAAATCGTCTCAACTCTTCGAGCGATTTTGACCGACATCAACGCTTCAGTCTCAATTCTTCACAACGCGTTCGGAGAAGATGGGAAGGTGTCAAACGAGAAGAAAAAGTTGACAGAGACGGACAGTAGTCAGAACGACGAGAAGACGACGCAGAGATGGAGTGGGAAATCTTTGAGATTAATGTTGCGCAGGAAACCCGATGGAGCTGAGGATCTTTTGGAAACAAGAGTAGCAGTTGTAGGGAACGTTGTGAGTCTCGACTTTGAATCCGAGTACTCAAGCTCCAGAATCCGAGCCAGCTGTCTGATACTTTTCCCCCTCACTTGTTGTGCAGGACGCTGGTAAATCGTCTCTCTTGGGAGTCTTGACCAAATCAAAACTCGACGATGGTCGAGGAAGAGCACGTGTATCTCTATTCCGTCACAAGCACGAAATCGAGACCGGTCGAACTTCTTCTGCAGGAAACGAGATTCTCGGTTTCAGCCCTTCTTCGGAAGTGATCGTTCCAGACGAGCACGGCAAGCAACAAGCAAACTGGGAAGCTATCGCTGCGAAAGCTGGAAAAGTCATCTCTTTCACCGATCTGGCAGGTCACGAGAAGTAAGCATGGTTTCTGTGTTTGAGACTTTTCCAGGAAGGATCGAGCTGACTCTCCTCTTTGACCTGCTCCCCCTCCCCCTCGTAGATACCTCAAGACCACTCTTGCTGGACTGACCGGAAGTGGAGCAGATTTCGTTTTACTAATAGTCGGAGCAAACGCTGGACTAATAGGAATGTCGAAGGTTTGTTATACTTCTCATCGTTTCGCTTCTTTCATCTCTACCGAGCTGATTTCCGCCTACGCCTTGTACGGTTCTAAGGAACATCTTTCTGTCGCCCTCGCCCTGTCATTACCGATAGTCGTTGTCGTCACTAAGGTCGATATGACTCCTGCTCCGATTTACGAGCAAACTTGCAAACAGCTAGTGAAGATTCTCAAGAGTCCTGGATGCAGACGCAAACCTGTATTCGTAAGTTCTAATAACTCTCTCGTTTTCGAAAGGTCTAGAGCTGATCAGAATCGATTTTCTGAGTCAACTCAGGTCAAAAACGAGGGAATGGCGGCAGAACTCGCTGCAAACTTTGTCGCCGAAAAGACCGCACCTGTCTTCACCCTTTCAAGTGTCACTGGTGAATCGTTGGACCTCCTCAAGACCTTCTTGAACGTCGTTCGTCCGATCACGGCAATTGAAGATTATCCCGTTGATGCAAATTTCGAATTCTCAATCGATTCAATCTTCTCTGTACCGTTCACTGGTACTGTTGTCAGTGGAGTTATCATGTCTGGGTGAGTCCTAACACCAGTCTTCTGAGGTCCACTTTCGTGAAGCGTTTCGAAGTAGTTCCCTAAACTATTTTTCCTTTCGCAGACGAGTCAAACCCAACGACGTAGTTCTTCTCGGTCCCGACTCTCTGAATGCCTTCACTCCAGTCGCCATCAAATCAATACAACGCAAACGGGTCAATGTAGATTACGCAGAAGCAGGTCAATCAGTTTCTTTCGCTTTGAAACGAGTCAAGAAACAGGCAGTCAGGAAAGGCATGGTACTCCTAGGCCAAACTTCTACTCCTCCAGTACCTGTGAGAAGGTTCGAAGGTCTTTCACTCGTTCTTTACCACAATACTTTGATTACCGAAAGATATCAAGCGATGCTCCATTCTGGAACGATCAGGCAAACGATTCAAGTCGAATCTATAGCCGATAAACCGGGATTGAGAACTGGGGACAAGAGTGTGATAGTTTATAAATTCATCAAGAACAGCGAGTACCTCGTAAGTGAACAATTATACTCAAACAAAATGACATCGAGCTGACTCCGGATTTTCGTTTTTCTCAGCATGTGTCAGTTTCCTCCTCTCGCCTCTCTCCCATTTGCCATTCGGATTATACTGACTATTTCCTACTCATTCACAGTGGCCAACGGTTCCTGTTTCGAGAGGGAAGATGTAAAGCTTTGGGAGTGGTTACGAAAATCCTTCCCGACAAATAAAGCTCGTTTCGCAAATTAGTTTCTTTTGTCTAGTTTTACCTTGTCTTGGTTGTACCTTCATTCGCAATTCAATCACAGTATCTATCGAGTATTTTGTAAAATTGCGAGACCGAAAAGTTTCACTCGAAAAACGCGAAAGACGTCGGTTGCTTTTTCCCTTTCTTCCCTTCTTTCAACTTTTCAACTTCTCTCATTACGAATCGAACGCGCGAGAAACGAGGTCTCTTCGGCCTCTACAGGCCACACTGAACCTCAAGAAACAGAACGAATAACAGAACCAAACACTCGTTTCAAAAACCCCGGGAAATCATGTCAACCTCGAATGCCCAAGCATCTGTAGCTTTCCTATCTCAGGCTGATGATCTACTATCGTGAGCTCTCCCTCTTCCATCCTAGCCCGGCCGCAAGACTTCCGACCCTCTTGCGAGCGAGAGACAGTTCGATAAACACGCGCTAACCCTCTCTTGTTTCCGATCGATCTCGATTCAACTGTCTCTCTCTCTCTAGTCGGTTGTTACTAGATTATTGTATATTCGAAGAACCAAAAACTGGAGGTAGAGCTACAGGTAAAATCAACACGAACGTGAGGGAGTTGAGAATGACGGATCAAGAGGTTGATAGGGCAAAGGCTCTCGTTCGCGATGTAAGCTCTCCCTCTCGATCAAAGATGACCCAGTTCACAGGCATGAGGAACGAGATCACAGTAGTTGAAGGATCTAAGCCGCGGAGGACAGATTGGGGGAAAACTCGAGAGAGAGGGGGAGGCTTTCCGTGGAGAGGAGAAAGGAAAGAAGGGGGGGAAAACAGTGGGGGGAAACCAATGTCACTGACCACGAGCTTGTGTACAACTCTCCTAGCTTCGAGTAGGATCAGTCTCTCTCGCGAAGGGACTCGAAACTCTATTGGAATTGCCTTCAGTCTTCAATTTCACCGACAAATGGGACGACGACGACGTTCCCTTGTTTTCGAATCACGCCAAACGTTACATCCTAGCTTTCAGACCTGATTGCGGAATCGCTTTTCACGAAACCGATCGATACAAGAACCCGAGAGCTGGAGTTACCGCTCGAGCTAAAAAGAATTTGGCTGCCGTCACTTCTCGTCGAGATCCTGCAAGTTTCATCGAAGTTGGAGTTTTCGCAACTAGGGATTTCAAGAAAGGAGATCTGATCAACCTGAGAGGAGGAATCGCAGATTTAACTGAAGAGGAAGACGACGAAATGAGGTTATCGGGAGGAAGGAGTGATTTCTCAGTGTTGTGGAGCGAAAGGAAGAACTGTTTCTGTTTACTATTGGGTCCAGCGAGGTTCGTAAATCACGATTGTCGCAACAATGTCGAATTCAACTTGGTCGGATGCAACATGTCGTTCAAAGCTGTCGAAGACATCAAGAAAGATGAAGAACTCTTTACTAATTATGGTCAGTCTCCCTATCTCTCTCCCTCACTTCCGTAGTTCACATTGTTGACTAGTGCTTCACTCTGTAGGTGCTCATTATTTCGAAACCGACAACGCAGCTTGCCTTTGTGCGACTTGCGAAGAGTCAGTCGTTTCTCTTATTCTAGTCTAGATTCATTCACTATGCTGACTATGGTGCGTGTAGACTCGGACAAGGAGCTTTCACTTCTGTAAACAAACGGAAACCAGTCGAATCAAACACTCCCGAACCAGCTTCTCCTGTCATCTCTCGAACCCGTCGCAATTCATCTCCTGGACCGACTCCTCAACGCTCATCTTCTCGAGCATCGAAACTACCACCCGTCAATTACAACGAGAATGCACCTGTCGCTTCCACTTCCGCCTCTGCCATCCTCACTCAACGAGCTGTCGCCAAACCTCCGTCTTCCTCTTCTTCCTCCTCGCTCACTCGTTCAAATTCCGTTGGAACCTCATCTTCCTCTTCAAAGATTAGACCTCGACCTGCTTCTTCTCGAATGATGCCAGCTCGAGGTACCCTCTCAGTAATCGACGCCCTCCGTGGGAAACCTCGACTGGTCGTTCAACCCAAACTTCCACCTCCTCCCGGATACTCGAAACACTACGAATGGGATTCGAAGAAAAAAGTAGCGAATTACACTGGACCTCAAGTTTGTAAAGACGATTTAGAGAAACAACGTTTGATGAAGGCTAAACCTGCTCCCCTCTCGATTTCTCGTTCCGATTCAAACTTGTCTTCGAAACGTCGCAAACTGTCTGTTGATCCTACTCCTTCTCCTCGATCGAAAACTGTCGCCGCTCCTCCTCCTAAACGCATCCGACCTACTTCAGCCAATCGCCTCAAGAAGAAACCTAGAATCGGAGAAAGGAGATCTTCACGACTCTCTGTCGGTGGTTCAGCTACTTCGCCAGTCAAGAAGAAGAAAGAGCAAGCCAAACCGAAACCGAAACAAGAAGATGAGTTGAGTAGCTTGAGCGAGCTCGAAGAATCTGAGGAGGAGGAGGAGGAAGAAGAGGAAGAGGAAACAAAGAGTGAGGAAGAAAGCGATGAGGAAAGCGAAGAGGAAGAAAGCGAAGTCACAATCAAGCTTGATAAAGGGAAAGGAAAGGCTGTTGAAGAAAGTGATGACGAGGACGAAGACGAAAAGGAGGACGTAGAAATGGACAGTACAGCTTCTCCTGCACCTTTCGCCCTTCCTTCACGAACTCGTAGTCGTCGTTCCGTCAACTCCAACACTCCTTCAGACTCGAGGCATCGATCACTTTCTTCTGAAGCTCCCGCATCTTCCGTCAGTGGGAATGCTCACCTTCGAACGGTTACTCTCGATCTCGGATTCTCCACTTCTACGCCTATCGAAGAAGATCCGACTCCTTTCGCCATGAATCACGGATCAGGAGACGAAGCAGATTCAGAAAAATCCGACAAGAAGAAGAAACCTTCCCCTGTTCCCGATCAAGATCCTCGTCTACCTCCTGATCGGCCACGACGGGTTATCTCTTCACCAAACTTCTACTCGAACTCGAACAAGAAGGCTACCGACGGAGGAGAAGGTTCGAACAAAAATGGAAACCCTGGAGAGTCGAGTTTTTGCGAAGCTCCCTCCTCCGCGGTTTCAAGCGGACGAGGGAGCTATTCTCAAGCGGCGACAAGAGCGCCTAATGGTAGGAATGGAAGGGGCTCGGGATCAGGAGGAGACGAAGAGGATGAGAGGAACGGCAAGAAACGAGAACTTCCGGAAGACAAGATGGTGGTGAACGAAACTGACGAGGAAGAGGCGGAAGAAGAGGAGGAGGATAGGAAGCCAGTCATCAACCACGAACGAGAGGAACAGAATGGAAGAGACGGAAAGGCGACTCCGCGTGAAGATCCTGAAGCGATCGCTGCTTTACTCTCGCTCAACACTGTACCGTAGGTCTTCAGTGCTCTTTCTACAAGGCTTTAGATTCCACGCACTCACCGTATCGCTTTATATAGGGATTCTGCATCTGAAACTCCTCCTTCAGCCTCGACTTCAAGCGCCGAATCTTCTTCAGCTCAGACGACCAAACGCCGTTCAAACGTTCGAATCGGGAAACGGCCAGCTCGATCAAGCGAGATCCAAGAAGTAACTCCCGCTCATCGTGCGAACGATGAAAACTCTGCCGATTCATCGAATTTCGTTGCTCCTAAACTCAAGAAAGCACGAATCGCATCTCCTTCCCCTTCTCCGTCGCCAGAAACTTCCGAAGAACCTGCTCCTCGTGCTCGTAGTAATATTAGATGGGGAAAAGGGAAGCCAGGTCAACGACCTCCTCACATACCTCCTCCTCCACCTCCTTCAGATCGAGTTCCTCCGAAACTTCAACAAGCACGAGCAGAACCGAAACCTTCGACCCAGTCTCGTCGCGAACCCTCTCCGCCTTTACAATCTGATCGACCTAGACCACCTCGACCTCAACGCCCTGTAGCATCCTCGACTCCTTTGGCTGTCGTCACCGGAAGACAAACTCGCTCAAAACCTATTCCAGGTCGCTTGGAAGACGTTCTCTCGGCTCCTGAGACTCTCGCCGCTACTGGAGGATACGATTGGGAAAAAGGGAGATACATTACGAAACACGAACAACTCAGAGCACCTTCATCGAACCCTCGTCCTGAACGTCGTCAAACTGAATCTCCTTCACCACCTCCTTCCCCTCGACATCGCCGTCGCAAGTCTTCTACTCTCGCAGCAGTTACAGTAGCAGCACCTCCAGCGACTGCTAGCCCAGTCGCTTCGACTTCCTCCCTACCTCCTCCTTCGAAGAAACCTCGACGTTCAAACTCTCCTGTCGTTTCGAAACCCGCCGCTCGTCGAAGGGTCACTCATAGCCCTGTCGCTTCAACTTCTCGCACCTCCCAACCCTCTCCCGTTCTTAGTTCAGCTGCTTCAACCGCCATTCCTCCTGAAGGAAGACGAGCAACTCGACGATCTTTCCCGATAGCTGGAGGCCTCCGCGATGTCATCTACTCGTCTAGCGCACTCGCTGCGACTGGAGGCTGGGATGAGGAAAGCGGTCGATGTGAGTTTTTCGCTTCTCGCTTCGTTGCCGTAAAGAAAAGCGAAAACTAACTTTATCTTCTTCTTCTTGCAGACGTAGGAGCTTCGTCTCACCCAGTTGCCGCCGACGACAGCGCTTCTTCTTCGGCTTCGAACTCGACTCCCGGTCCTCGCAACAACATCAAACGTTCGAAAAGTGCAACCCCTCGTTCAACCCCGGCTTCAGCTCCAACTCCCTCTCACAATGTCGCGAATGGTACTCCAGATAGTGCAACCCGTTCCACTCGTCGCTCGAATCCTATCAATCAACGTCTCGAACAGCTGGTATACAGCTCGGCAATAGGTGGATGGGACCCTGAAAAAGGAAAATACGTTTCTCAAGTCGCTGCTAGAAAATCTGCTGGTGGAAGCAAATGAACTTTACCCTCACTCTCCGTCTTCCGAGTTCCTACTCTACCAGCTGTCTCTCCGCCCCCCTCTCTCTCTTACGCTCACTTTTGTATCGATACACTTTTCTTCTTTATTTCCCCTCTCGTTCTCGGTTCAATCTCTTGTTGATTCTTTCTTGCTTACGTCTCTCTTGTGATACTTAACACACTCTTTTCGTCTCCTAGTCGCTTCCAGGGCTAAATTCAACTGAGAAAGAGAAAGAGCGTGCGAGTGCAAGAAAACAGGTGGAAAGGAGAACCTCCGCGGTAGTTTCTGTTTTTTCAGGAATTTCTTCCTACAAGCTTGATAGGCTCGGGAGACTTACTACGCCATCAACCAAATACCTTCACTCTATCTCAGCGGGTTGTGGAATATTGCCAATTTTTGGGGGTCTCAGGAGTTTCAGTTCCAGTTTCGTGTTTGATCTCCACTCTTTCGCTTGCTTTACGACAAGTGACAAATCTCGCCAAACTGTCTGGAAACATGGCTGCTCGGAAACTGCAGAGTAAGGCCCTTTCCCCTCCCTCCCTCCGTCCTTCTCTCTCTCTCATCTCGAAGGTCAAACCTGCATTTCTCCGCCTAAATCAATCATCAACCTTCTCTCAACTCGAAAGCACCAGACGGAATCACTTCATTCTTGAGGAACGAGAGTAGTCGATTGGTGGTGTATCAGGATAGCATTCATAGAGGTCGACCCGGAGGAGAAATGATGGCTCTGATAGCCACCCCCCTTCTTCCAACAAGCTTCTACAAATTTGACTAGTCGTAGAGTCTACAAAGCTGACTGGACAACTTTCTGACTATAGCCGAGATCGACAAGACACTGAAAAAGGTCACTGAAGGTGTAAGTTCTACAATCCTCTCCTCCTTTCGAACTCTGTCTTTACGTAGAACTCACTCTATGCTCTCTTGCCTGGACAGGTCGAGATCTTCGAGAGCGTAAGTAGAGAATTCACCGTACTCCAGGTTACGGAGAGAGCTCAGAGTGTTGATTCCCTTCGCTTTTCTTGACAGGTTTACGACAAAATTCAAGCTTCTTCAAATCAAACACAGAAGGAGAAGCTCGAAGCAGATCTCAAGACACAGATTAAAAAGTTGCAACGGTTACGAGATCAGATCAAGACATGGATGGCTTCGAGTGATGTTAAAGATAAACAACCTTTGGCAGATAATCGAAAACTGATTGAAACCGTAAGTCCTACTCTCTACTTTCCTTGGGTTGACAGACGCATAATTGTTGACGCTGTAACTCCGTGTATACGTGTGTAGCAAATGGAAAAGTTCAAGGCGTGCGAGAAGGAGATGAAGACGAAAGCTTTCTCGAAGGAAGGTCTGTCAGCAGCAGCGAAACTAGATCCGAAAGAACAACAAAAGCTCGATCTGTGTCAATGGATTCAAACGATGGTGGAAGAACTCTCACGGCAAGTCGAACAAGCTGAAGCTGAACTGGAAACGATTCAAGGATTGAAATCGAAAAAGAAGGATTCGGAACGAGAAGCGAGATTGGAAGAATTGGAAAGACTGAACGAAAGGAGAGCATGGCATATCAACCGACTAGAGTTGATATTGAGGTTACTCGAGAATGGAAACTTGCAAACGGATTCAGTGACAAACGTCAAAGATGATATCGCTTACTTCGTTGAAAGTAATACAGTAAGTTCTTATTTTCCTACCTCTATCATCGGGTACAGTGACTGACGAGGATTAACTGAATATTTAGGAGGAAGACTTTGAAGAAGATGAAGGTATCTACGACGAACTGAATCTCTCGGACGAGGAAGACATGTACCAAATCGGTGGAGACGATCACCAATCTTCTCACGACTCTGTCTCAGTCGCCGATGAACCTGCACCCCCAGTACCTCCGATACCCAAGACTCCTTCAAAAGTTGAGCCTAAAGAAGATGACAAACCGGCACCTCGAGCAAAGATCGTTCCAACACCTCAAAAGAAGCCTAGTACAGACTCGGTATCTCGACCAACTCCTGCCGCTACGACAACTCCTCAACGTTCTTCCTCGGGTCCCTCTCCAGCTCCTCGATCAACTCCAGCTCCTCTACCTCCGATCCGATACGCCGCTGCAGCCGCCGGAGCCACCAACTCGAATTCGTCACCAGCTGTCACGTCTCCTGCCCCTTCATCAGCGACTGCACCTCCACCAGGTTTCGGTTCATTACCGTCGCCAACGAGTCCAGAAGTTTCGAAAGCAGGTCCTCCTCCAGGTTTAGCTAGTAGAACGAACTCTTCTGCTCCTTCACCAGCACTTTCATCAGCAGTTCCTCCAGCTTCTCAATCTCAACCGAGCGGAGTAAGAAGAGATCTCTCGCATTCCAAACTAGTTGAACCTGTTCACTGACCGTTTTCTCTCTTTCGCACGGTTAGGATGCTCCTCAATCAGCGAATTCTTCTCTACCGTCTTCGGCTGTAGCATCTGCTGATCCTGCGTCTCCAGCGCCTGCATCTGCAAAAGCACCGGGTTCTTCTTCTCCTTCTCAGAAATCGCAAGAACAACAACAACAAACACAACAACCTACGGGGGCTCCTTCGACCAAGAGCGATACTAGACTGCCGAGTAGTCTCGCAGACCTGGTGACGAGCTTCGAAACTGCGAAGCAGAAGTGTAAGCTTTCTCGCTTCTCGTCACTCTTGCCAAAAATCGAAAGACGAGCCTAACCGATTTTCGTGCGGTGTATACAGCAATGCGAAGAGATAACGATCTCGGAGCTATCAATCAAATTCTTGAAGCTGGTTTCCCTGGAGTTCCTCAACCTCTCGATGCTGAAAAGTGAGTCTTCCTATTCCATCTTGTCATTCCGGTCAACCGCTTTTGCTGAATTGTCGAGAGCTCATTTTCTCTCTTCGTTATAGGCCGAAATACTACGTTCCTCGTACACCTTACGCAACTCCGACGTATTACCCTCAAGAACCTTCTTCTCAATTCGGTTCAGCTTCCCTCTTTGCAAAACTCGATGTCGACACTCTATTCTACATTTTCTACTATTGCCCGGGAACTTACCTACAATATTTGGCCGCTGGAGAATTGAAGAAACAAAGTTGGAGGTTCCACAAACAGTATTTGACTTGGTTCCAAAGGGCGAACGAACCTACGACGATTACTGAAACTTTTGAACAAGGAGTTTACTTGTATTTCGATTGGGAAGGTAAATTGCTACTCTCTCTCTCACACTCTTCCGACTCTTCGTTGCATACCCGTTACTAACGTTTCTACATTTTTTTCTTTTTTCTTTTTTAGGTTCTTGGTGTCAAAGACGTAAAACCGATTTCAAGTTTGAATACAAATACCTTGATCAATATTGAGGCCAGAGAGACTCTTTTCACTCTTCCTCTTCGTTGTAGCTCTTCTCTTGTTTCCCCTTCCCCTCCCTCCATCGAGTCAAATTGAATCTTCTTCCCGTTTTTTTGGTTTCCCTTCTTTGTGATTTCTTTCAGTTACCAATCTCTGGTCTTTCCTTTTCTCTTTTTTCGTTTTTGAAACTTGTACATGGTCCTTTCCAACACTCTTTCATATCGTCGCGAGCGCGCCGTTGTCCGGCAAGTCATCTTGAGCGAGCTCCGAAAATTTCGAGGTCCAAGTTTTGAGCCTCTTTGCGGAGTCTGATCCCATGGGCTTGGGCTTGGAATGGCCAACACGCGAAAAAGAAGAAGGACAACAAGCGAAGCAATGCTTGTCAAAACGTGGCAGAACTGCATCTTCCACGACGATTGACAAAAAAAAAAATGCAAAACTTTTCTCTCGCTTTTCTTCCTTATTTCGTAGTCGATCGTTAACACAGAAAGAGGTTTTTGTTTTTTCCGACTCAAAATAAAGAACCCATCTTGAAATACACTTTCCAATCTAGAAGGGAATTTGCAACACAAAACAAAAGAGAGAGAGGATAAAGAAAGGAAAGTGAGGGGGAATCGAGGGTTTTCGATTCACCCTAAATGGGGTTATTCTGATTGGGGGGGGGTGTCGGAGTAGAAGAGAGGTAGAGAGGTCGTTCGAGGAACCTAAAGAGAGAGAAAGAGAGGAGAAGAGACGGGTTAGTTGAAGAAGGGTGCGGGAGAAGGAGAGAGGGGGAGGGGGAAACCCCTTACTATTTATGCCTCCTCAGCGGTAGCACGAGTGTAAACGAGCTGAGCGCGGTGGTGGATGAGGGGCTTGATGAGGCCTTCCTTCTCGAGGTGAGCGATGGCGACGCGGGCTAAAGAACCGTTGATCTTCATACGTTCGACGAGAACCGATTGCGAGATCATCTTGAAGGTGGGGACCTCCTTCATGATGCGGTCGTAGGTGGGCTTGTCACAGATGACTGCGTTGTTGGCCTTGTCCTTTACTTTACCTTTGGACCACTTCTTCTTCTTGGCAGCCTTGGTAGTGTTCTGCGCTCCGGCAGCAGCTTTCGCCCTGTAAAACAGTACAATACAACACGAGTCGAAGATTGGGAGTCAGTCGAGAGTGCTTGTGCGAGAACAGAGATCGTGGGAATTGTTTGAAAGTTGGTGGTGAGGTGAAGTGAAGTCGAGTTCGAGGAATCCCCAACTGTCCGATCCCCTGAAAGATCCATTCTTCCGTTCCAGCTAATACGATTGTGACCCTCTGTGGTACTCAATCTGTTCCAAGTGGTCTCACTGAAGGGTTGAAAGAGTTTTTTGCAAGTCGAAGTCGAAAGGGGAGTCGAAGTCGTATTGGAACCGGCTGTAAAGGGGAAAGGGAGGGTACTAGAGTTGGATAGAGAGGGCACAGAGACTTGCATTGTCGAAGATTGCGAGCTAAGAGGGGTGAGTTCTGAGCTGGAGAGAAAGAGAGAAAAGTTGCACACTTCTCCCTCCTCCCAAATCTTTAGATTTCCTTCCTCCCGACCAATTATAAAATTTCCCTCCTTTCTCTCTCTCTTTCTCTCTTTCTTTCTCAACCTCCTTAGTTCTTTGCAGTCTCTATCCTTTTTTGAGTTTGATAAGTACCAGGCATGTGGTCTGTTGCGTGCAACAAATTGTTTTTTCTAAACTGCAGTATCTCGCTCTTCGGACTAGATGAGCAGTACAGTACTGTACGGTTACGGAAGTTTAATTTGAGCAAACGAGTACGGTAAAAGGAACTCGAATTTTGTTGGTCTTCCAGCCATCTCATCATTCGAATTCGCTGCCGGACCTCTCTTCCCTCCTCTCTCTCTCCCCCTTCTTTCCTCCTCACTAGCTCAGCAGTTTTCAGCAGTCAAGTAGCAGATCGGTAGCCAAGTGCCGCAAAGTCTAGCTGTCAGCGAACAAAAAGGACACACACCCCACTAGAGCTGAGATTCACTGCTTTCGGCGACGAGGCTCTCAACTCAGCAGTTACCTCTCAAGCTTCACCTTGTGTCGAGTAGCATCCCCGTCAATCGATTACAGGAGTTCTTATCAGGTATCGGTGAGCTTTTGAAAGTTCGCTTATTCGAACCCTCTCTCACACACAAAGGGGGGGCTCTAGACTGATTTTTCTCTTCTCCGGCCATCCAGATATCGTTCCCAACTCTTCCATTTACCAGGTAAGGATAGATCAACTCGAGACAAGCTCTAGCGAGTAGCTGACTCTCAGGGATCGAATTCGTGCGGCAGAAAGAAGGACCCCACATGTCGTTACCTTCGAGTTACTCTGCAATTTTGAGTGACCTCAACCGAGAGGTACTTCGTGCTCAACCTTCAGATCCTCTACAATTCTGCGCAAATTGGTTCGCAGCTCGATTGGAACAGGAACGTACTCAAGTTCGAAACTCTGCTTCTACTTCTCACTCTGGTTAGTCCTTTTCTTCTTTCGATACTCTCTGCCTTCCCTCATTGTTTGACGATCAACCTGACCTATTCCTCAAGAGAGCTCGATAGCTCCAGCACTAGGTCCTATCGCATCGACTTCTTCAACGGGAGGATCTTCTTCAAAACCGAAACCTAGCGCCCTCCCCTTCAACCAAGGTTACTCGTTCGGAGGACAATCCCGCTCGACCTCTCACAACGATGACCTTCCCTCTCCGTCTTCCGAACACCCTCCTTCGATCGACCCTAATTCTCCTTTCTCCCGTCAAGACCAACGAAACTCGGGTGGTCCTCCTCCGCCTCCTGCCTCTTCTTCTTCTTCTCGACACGTCAAATCTGGTTCGACCGTAGCTTCAGACGCTGCCGCTGCATCTGCTGCAGCTCGTGCTCGTCTCCCTTCTACCGATGAAGAATCAGATGTCGAAGATCCTCGAGACGATCCTAATTATCACCCTGCCCGAGCTGGAGGACCTTTCGGACCTTCAGGTTCTCAACAACAAGGAGGAGGAGGACTAACTCCGGGAGGAATACCCGCTGCATACAACCTCGGTCGTCGTACTTCAGTCTCGGCAGAATCTCTCGATCCTTCAGCTCACAGCTCTCTCCCAAAGACGGTCATTCCCAAAACTCCTTCCCAACGAGCTCGTATCGAAGCTTCGATCGCCAACAACTTGCTCTTCCGTAACCTCGACGAAGATCAACACAACGACGTACTGAACGCGATGAAGGAAGTTACAGTTCAAGCCGGAACCGAAGTAATCGTTCAAGGAGCAGTTGGAGATTTCTTCTACGTCGTAGAAGAAGGTAGTTTCGAAGTTTGGGTCAGAGGTCCACCTACTCACGAGTACACCGGTCCTGGACAAAGTATCACTCACCCAGGGGAAGAAAAGAAAGTTGCGACTTATGGACCTGGAGGATCTTTCGGAGAATTGGCTCTGATGTACAACGCACCTCGAGCTGCTACAGTAGTTGCTACTTCACGTTCTACCATGTGGGCGTTGGATAGGGTCACTTTCAGGTCAATCTTGGTCGAACACACTTCGAGGAAGAGGAAAATGTATGAAACTTTCTTATCCGAGGTACCAATCTTGCAAACTCTCAACCCGAAAGAACGTGCCAAGATTGCCGACGCGTTGGAGGAGAAAGTTTACGAAGAAGGGGAAGCGGTAGTGATTGAAGGAGAAGTTGGTAAAAATTTCTACATTATCGAATCTGGTTCGGCAGAAGTTACAAAGAAGAAGAAGAATGGTGGTCAAGTAGGTTCGAACGGTCAAATCGAAGAAGATGTTTTAGGTGTCCTAGGAAAAGGAGATTACTTCGGAGGTGAGCTGGCTCTTCTCTTCTCTTTCGGCTTGTTCCCGACCGGAATTTTCTTTCGAGATCTGACAATTCACTTGCGAATCGGACAGAACTCGCTCTCATCAACTCGGCGCCTCGAGCTGCGACCGTTCGTGCCATTCCCGGTAAAGGACGACTTCGAGTGGCGACTCTAGGAGAAAAAGCTTTCACTCGACTCCTAGGTCCGATTATCGACATTCTCGCTCGCAAAGCTGAACGTTCTTACGGACCTGGTGCTGCCGTCAACGCTTCTATCGGAGGAAACGGACCTTCTTCAAGCGCAAAGGAAAGTTTCGGTCAAGGTCAAGGCGCTGAACAAAGGAGGAGTGTAGAAGTTCAAGGAGCGTAGGATCCCTCTTCTCTTTCTCTTCCTTCGTCTCTCTCGTCGCTGTAGTTCCTGTCCTCCCTCCCTTCTCTAGCGCCGTCTCTCTCTCTCTCTCTCCCTCTCTTTTTACCCAAGTTTTTTTTAGTGTTTCTGTTTTGCAGTATAAATTCCTCTCGTCTTTCTTCTCGACCTCGACCTGGTTTCTGTGTACGTGAGACAAGCTATACTACTTCCCGGGTTCTGAGTTGGCGAGAAAAATTGAACAAAAGTTCTAAGATTTGACGCGAGCTCCTTTCTCTCCAATTTAACCCTGAAATTGACAATGTAAGCTTCCCTCGCCGATACATAGACACCAAGCAAGTACCCACGCTTATAAGGTATATCTCTGTAGGTCTCACGCAGCTGAACCTTCCTCCATCAACGAGTCGTGAGTAGTGAAATTCATCCAACTTTGTGTGTGTGTGAACACGTCAAACTGAACTCGTTCCTTCCTGCTCGAATTCAACCTCTCCCGAACCAGTGATCTCGCTCCTAGTGAGACTGTAGGGTACAAGATTGGAGAACGCAAGACTTTGGCTGAATACAACGAGGTGAGTTTCAAACAGCCCGACACAACTTCCAAAATATTGCTAGTAGTAGTGGGGGGTTCTCAAACCCTATCTCTCTCTCGTCTTGGAAGATCCCGCAGAGAGCTGACTATTTCAGCACGCATGCTGTAGCTTGACAAAGACGATGAGTCTTTACAGAAATGGAAACAATCTCTCGGTTTAGGAGGTGCGGGATCTTCAGGTTAGTTTTTCCCTCTTTCTCTCTTCTCTCTCTTTCACAAGCAATCTTTTTCGAAAACTGACGATCGATGTGTGATTGAGTAGCAGATGGACCCAACGTTTCGATGCTCGCCTTGAAATTAGTAGCTCCTTCGAGAACTGAGCCAATCTCGTTGGATTTGACAAATCCTGAGGGATTGAAAACTTTGAAGAAAGATCGTAAAGCTCTTCTCCCTTTCCCACGACAAGGCCAAATTCATTGACGATCTCTTTAATGCAACGATCTGTAGCTGTCGTGATCAAAGAAGGAGCTGAATACGCCGTAGAGCTCGTTTTCACAATTAACAATACTATTGTTTCAGGTCTGCGTTACATTCAAGCAGTCAAACGAGCGGGGATCGTCGGTGAGACTTTATCTCTTGTCTCCCTGATCGTACTCTGCTGATGAAAATCAGCTGAGAGAGAAAACAGTCGATAAAATGGAATCGATGATCGGCTCCTACGGACCTAGCTCAGACGCTATTGTCAAGCGCTTCGTCACAGAAGAAGCGTGAGTCTCCAGCTCTTTCACTCTCTAGGTCAACGGCGCTGCACTGGATTACCGCTAAAGCCCATCTTCTGACTTCCGACTCTCTCTTTCTCTGCTCCGACCAGTCCTTCCGGTATGATCGCTCGTTCGGGAACCTACAACGTTCGTTCTCGTGTGATTGACGATGATAAGAACATTTACAGTAAGGTCCCCTTCTCTACCTTGTTCGAAAACTGTTAAAAGCTCGAACTGACGAGTTTCTAACGCTTCACCAACAGTCGACTTTGAATGGTCTTTCGTACTCAAGAAAGATTGGAAAGACTAGACCTTTCTTCCCTTCCCTACATTCGATCGATCATGAGGATCCTCGCCCTCTCGGACTCTACCTGTCGTCGTTATTTCTTCTCAAGCCTGTTTTCTGTCTTTCTTCCTCTCGTTACTTTCACTTTCGTTCTTATTCTTCCGTGCAGTCAGTTGTACTTCTTTCATCCTATCGTTCTATGTCCTTTTTTTTTCTGTCTGTCTTCCCTCCGTTTCCCCTTTGCAAGCACTCATCAGGGTTGACGAAAAGCTTTTGAGTGTCGAATGTTTTACTCGAGCTTCTGAGGGTTCGAAAACGCGTAGGAACTAGCCCTCGCATTCCAGGAGTTTGAGACTTTCTTTCCTTGCGAAGAGCACCACTTTTCGGAAAAGCGATTCCGTATCGAATTCACGCTCAAAAATTCTTGAACTCGCATCACTTTCAGCTCTTGCTATCACACTCACACTCGGACTCGACTTTGATAAGCAAGTACAAGATGGAAGATACCGGACTGATAATAGTTCTACGTCTAGCTTCCACTCTGTTTGCAGCTTCAAGTTTCGGGATCTCCCTGTTTTGGGTCAGTTTCCTACTCCTAACTGTCCTTCGCGTGTACTGAGCAGTCTAGCTGACAGGCGTGAACCCAGGACAGCCCTTGATAGTGTTTCCAGCTTTAGTAAACACGATAGGTTTCAACTCTCAAGATCGTTTCGTGAGTTCAACCTCTTTTTTTGTTCTCTCTTTGCTCACAAACTGATTCGAAGGGGACGGGAGAACTGTTGAATTTCTATTAGCGTTTCTGGAAAAGTTACAACCAGAGAATCTCGCCAATCAATTCATTGTTGTTACCCCTTTTAACGATTACTCTTTCTCTATCTGCACTTTTCGCCCAATCTGTTCCTTTCGTCGGAGGAGGAGGAGAAGGAAACATAATCCAAGTGGTCAAGACTAGTCGAAAAGTAAGTTTCACAAAAGAAAACTTGTAAACTGTCAAATGTTTGCGAGCTGATCCTTTTTTTTTCTTTTTCGAAATATATAGTCGATTTTCATTATCGCGGCGATCTTGACTCTAGCTCATAAACCCTACAATTTCACTTTCCTCGTACCGAGAAGAGAGTTGTTGATCGAATACGATAGGAGAAGGATTGAGAGGTTCACAGGAGCAAGTTTGTCACCGGTTGATTCTGAAGATGAAGAAGAAGAACAACAAGTTCAAAATCGATATCATTCTTTCGATGAGAAACGAGGTTTGAACGGGTTTGGTACATCGAGGTTAGACAGTGAGTCCTCTTACAACCTTCCACAAGCGAGGAAGTGCAGCGGCGGAGCTGATGAAAATACTCTCCGGACTTTATACAGCTGACGAAATCATGAGAGATTCAACAAAGTTTCAATACGGTTCAGTCCTACTCGCAACTTTGACGTTCCTCTTGATTCTCGTCGAGTTGATATGCGTTTAAAAACAAAGTTTTCGTCAAACGTTAGATTAGGTTTTACTTTTACTTCGGGTTGTTTTGTGTTTCCTTTCTTCTTCCTTTTCTGTTGTCGATACTATCTCTCTCTACCCTTCCTTAGCCTACTTCCCAATCGTAGTCTGGGTGATGTAGTTCTAGCCAAGCAGCGATTCGTTCCAGCGTAACGAGCTATCAATGCTCAAGGTAGTCAAATAACTTGCATCTCTCGAGTTTTTCGCTCCCGAGACGAAGAAAAATATCCTAGTGAAACGCCTAATCGAAAGTTTCAATCAAGAATCCCACACCGATGTCTACTCTAAGCTAGACCCGCATTTACTTCTTCGACTTCTTCTCAGAGTCAACGTCGTTGACCTTGAGGGCTGTTTTGTTCGAGAGTAGAAGAATTTCCGAATCAAGTCAGGATCTCTCGTTCAGAAAGTCAATCATTAGGTAATAGTGAACACGTACTAGGAGGAAGAGATTGACGGAGCTTCTCAGCCTTGTCGGAATCGGCGAGGCAGAAAGTGTAGAGGTAACGGGAGCAACGGAGCTTGAACTTGTACTTGGTAGCAGTAGCTCCGGAACCAGCCTTGCGGGCAACCGACTTCTTGATGGTTACCTCTAGAAGATCATCGCAAAGTAACAGAGGTCAGTTTTTTGGTTCGAAATGAGGAAATGACAGAGCGAGAGAGAGAGATAAAACTAACGCTTGGCGTCCTTGCGGCGCGCGTACTCGAGGAAGGTCTTGATTTCCTTAACTTCGGCAGGCTAATGACAAAGAGATTGAGGGAAGCTTTGAGTCAGTACAACACGAGCGAAAGGTAGCTCAGGGGAGGGAAGTTGCCTCTATTCATTGAATATTCGAACATGGACTCTGAGGTTTCCCCGGGGGAGAAAAACCGTCGCGGAGGTAGAGCATAACTATTCGAGTTTTCGAGTAATTTATGACACCTCCGAACTCGTCCGCCTAATAATCCTTCCGGTGGGAAGGAATAGGCAGAGGCGAGGGGGGAAGTGAGAAATGGGTAGAGACTGCACCTTCAGCGCGTTTTAGATCATGGTTCCAAGTTCCTTTCTTACTCCACCATTATCAATCCTGTCCATCGTTTCTGTCCAAGATGGTTGCCGAGAGAAGGGGAAGGAGTGGTGAGAAAAAATCTCTGATTGATCGAATCAAACGCGACGACGAGGTGGAGAGGAAGGGCAACTATTGTTGTGCAGAGTGTAGTAAAGAGCTTCTAGATCGAGTGCTGTTCAACTAACCATGACTAGAGCTGAAGAGGTCGAGTAGGGCGAACGGAGAGAGAAACCATGGAGCGGATTTTTCAAGTCTTTGCTGGAGAATCCTTCTTCTTCTCGACTACATTTATATCGACTTTCGCGCACAGTCGGCCATTTCTATGATTGTCTAATTCGCCCAGATTGGCGCTTTGTCTATTTCCTACCATTTTATGATGATTCATGATATCTCTTTGCCGATAAAACCTCGTGGGGAGCTCACTCCCTTCTTCTCCTCTCACTCCATCAATCGGTACCAAGCAAAGATGACACAGCATACTACGGAGATCTCGACCGTACTAGTCTATCTACTACACGCTCAGTTGTCCCCTTCCCTCGTCAAAGATCTCGAATCGACCTACGACCGAGTGATCCTTCACCTGAACGGATCTGAACCTACCTCTAAAGACCTCGCAGATGCAGATGTAATTTTCGGATTGACGATTCCTAAAGAATTGAAACGGATCGATCAAGTACCGAAATTGAAGTTGTATCAAGCAGTTAGCGCAGGGTTTTCACATATTACCAACACTGAATTCTTTAAAGGTATACCTTCAAGTTCAGAGTTGATGTTTTCAAATGCATCGGGAATACACGTTTCAACGATCGGTGAACATTGTCTCGCTACCGTGCTCATGTAAATCGTTTTTTCTCTTTTCTCTTTTCTCTCTCTCTTCTTTGCGAATCTGTCTAATCAAACTTTTCTCAAACATGTTTCGAAAAAATCTAGGCTGTATCACAAATTGAATATTCTAGCAGTGATGGGTCACAACGAACAACGGTGGATCAAGACTGAAGAAATTGGTGGAAACTTTATTCGGGAATTATCTACTCTCAAAGTTGGTATAATCGGTTACGGTCACATCGGTTAGCTCTACCACATCTCTTACAAAAATGTTCAGACTAAAGACTTAAGACATGAGAGAAAAAGCTAACCAATTTCCATCATTCTCTTAGGTCGAGAAACTGCGAGACTTTTCAAATCTTGCGGTTCAGAAATCATCGCTTTGAACCGTACTGGTTCTCCTTCCCCTGAATCGGGTTACATCTTACCCAACACTGGTGATCCCTCTGGTTCGATCCCTTCCCGCTACTACACAACTTCGGAAAAATCTTCAATCTTGAAATTCTTTTCGGAAGCCGACGTCGTGATCAATACTTTACCTGACAGTGAACATACTCAGAAATTCGTTAGAAAGGAAGAGTTGAAAGCTATGAAGGGGGATTCGGTCTATGTCAACATTGGTAGAGGGACCACGACGGATCAGGAAGCTCTCGTAGAAGCTTTGCAAGCGAAACGAGGCGAAAACGAACAATCGGATGCTACGGGAACTTTGAGGATTGGTGGAGCTAGTCTAGAGTAAGTATCAAACCCTCCTGCTTTCTCTCTCTCTCCCAAAAATTCTTGATTTCGAGGTTTGAAGCAAAGAAGCCACTCGGAAAAATCGCTGATATCTTGCTGTTTTTCTTTCTTTCTCTCCTTCGAATAGCGTTACGGATCCTGAACCTCTCCCAGATAAACACCCTCTTTACACATTACCCAACGTTGTACTAACTCCTCACATGTCTGGATCCTCGAAATTGTATTTTGAGCGGGCGGTCGATCTACTCAAAATAAACATTGATCGAATCAGGAGTGGGAAAGGAGTTTTGAATTCTTTCAGAGGAAGAGGGGAAGATGATTAGATTAGTAGATAGATGGCTGTCTGTGAGTGAGGACGTATAGATATTTGTCAATAGAAATACTATTTTTTTTGTTTTAAGTTGCGATTTTTCTTTTGGCGAGGGAGACCTTTCGCTTGCCTCGGTCCCTCGTCACTCCGGATGAACCACAAGGTCGTCTCTCGGAATGCTGCGAGGAAATCTAATCGACGACTGCGAAAGAAAGTCTAAATCTTGGTTGTGTCGAGCCGAAGTCCGACCGAGAAGATTTCTTTCTCACTCTCCTCTCCCTCTCACCCTTTTCCTCCACAGCAAACTAATCAACATGCCTCGACAAGCCCCTTCTAGTAACTCGGACCTTTGCCTCTACGTGTTGGCTGTGTAAGTCTGTTTAGTTTCCACTTGCAAGTTCAAAAACTGATGAGATCACTCGTTCCCTTTCTACATCTCTCGCTCTTCCTTCGACTTTCTAATCTATTCATCCGTGCCGCTATGCTGTGGACTCTCCGCTACCCATTGTAAATCCTCGTCTTCGGGTTATCTGGCAATGATCTCACTCAACTTTCATCGACATCGCCTCTTTCACTCTCCCTTCTCCTCACTCTCTTCCAATTTTCCCCTACTCCCTTACTGGTCTCTTGCAGCTTCATTCCTCCTCTGCCTCTCGCATTCAAGCTCAATCAAGGGATTTCGGCATGCGATATTCTTATCAACATTCTCCTATGGCAAGCTTGAATTTCTCTCTCTCTCTCTCTCTCTCGTGCAAGAAATTCGTTGAAAGCTGACGAATAGGAATTGATCACTACATACAGGATTCTTGGTTGGATCCCAGGTGTCATTCACGCATGGTGGTTGATCGGAAAAAGTGAAAAGAGGGTTTATTACTAGAAAAACCTCTCTCTCTTGCCGTCAATCTTTGTTTATACAAGCCTCGTTCGCTTTACTCGGAATCACTGCTTCCTATGACAATCATCCTCTCTGTTCCTCTTTTAGTTAATGAATTGATACCCTTTCCTTACAGTTTTCTCGCTCTTGGCCAGAGACTGATTCTTTCGACTGAGGAGTAGCCTATACTTCGTTTCGGTCTGTCGTCAGTGACCTTTCAAACAGTACCGATGAGGAAGCGAGGGTAGAGCGGTTGCCGCGAAAGAGAAGAAGAGAAAAAAAAGAACGAGCTTGAGTTTGTGGTTTTTCTCAGTCTTTCACTCGAGAAGCTAGCTATTGTCTCAGACCTACACCTCTCTCTGGTCTTCCCACAGAGAACTGCTTTCTCGACAACTGTTTTCTCTTCGCGAGCTCAGAGGAAAGCAATCAAAGTTCCCCCTGTCTGCGATCACCTTCCCCTCTGATTTCATATCTTGATCTCTCAGTCATTTCCTCAACGAAGACTCTCCAGCTCACTCCTCGACGCGCACCCACTTTGATTGATCAAGAACTCACACATACATGGCTACAAGTACAACAGGCCCGATACCCTTGAAGATTGTGATTGTTGGTTCGTTTTAGTTTTCCTTGCTCAAGCAAGTTTCTGTAAAGGGCCCAAGAGGCTCCTTTTTGAGGTTCGTTGTATTCGGTAAGATAGCTTGAACGCTATCGGTTATCTAATCGTCTTTGTTTCAGGGTCAAAGTCTATAGACTCGACAAAACTTGAAATTCGACCTCCTTAGCTTATCAACGAATCGCTTTGAGTTAGTGTCGGATGGTGAGCTGACCAAAAGGTTGATTCAATCTCTTTTCGGCAACAGGAGATGGAGGAGTCGGTAAAAGCTCGATCACGATGGCACTCTTGCGAAGAGACTTTTCTGAAGGTTCGTAGACTCCCCTCTGTTCTCTCCTCTGGCAGCTTCAACACTGACGAGAGAGAGAGACACTTCTTTTCGACGAGAACAGAATACGATCCAACAGTAGAAGATTCTTATTCAACTCAATTGTCACTCGACGGTCAAGACTACGCGATCGAGATTATCGATACTGCCGGTCAGGAAGAATACAGAGGCTTGTGGGCAGAAACGAGCGCTCGAGAAGGTGATGGATTCATCTTGACGTGAGTTCTCCCACCTCCCCAATTCTTGATTTTTCTTATTTTTTTTCTTTCTTTCTTTCTTTTTGCACTTACCTCTTTTCCCCTCCATGCTCGCTGCGATGATACAGGTACGCAATCGATTCACAAGACTCTTTCGAACTCTTACCTGATTTCCTACACACTTTGAGAAAAGCAAAATCTCCCGAAGACAACCCAACTCCGGCTATCACTCCTGAAAATACTCCATTCCCTTTCATCGTGATTGGGAACAAATGTGATAAACCTCCTCATGAAAGGGTAGTACAAGCTCAACAAGGTTTACAGTTTGCTAGAAGTGGTGGAGGACTCGTGAGTTTCCCCCCTTGTTTTTTTTTTTCCCCTTTCCCATGCCTCGACACAATCGAGGTTGAGCTGAGCTTGGCTGAGCTCACAAATCGGTGTTCTGTTGTCGAAAAAATAGTTTTACGAGGTATCAGCAAAACAGCGAGTCAACGTCGATGCTTTCTTCTCGACACTAGTGAGAGCAGTAGCAAAATCGAAATCGCTTCATCAAGAGTACGTTCAACGGTGTAGAGGAAAAGTCGATGATGGGTTCTTCAACGGCAATGTCGCATACATTGAGAAACAATTAGCAGGAGGAGGAAGTTTCGCTAGTAGTGCACCTTCAACTCCAGGAGGCGTGAGATACGGAAAAGACACGGAGAAGGAGAAACAGAAAGCTTTGGCGAGTAGAGGGACTAGGAACCCTAGTTTGGCCATGGATAGACGGAGGAGTTTGAGCGTCGGTGGACTAGGAGGCGATCCACAAGGTTTGGGAAGGAACGATTCTCATTCGAAAGGTTGCGGTTGTACCGTCTCGTGACGGAATGAAATCTCTCCCTCTCTCTCGTCATCAATTCAGTTCTATCTACCCATTCTATTCATATATATTAGCAGTTTATTCTACCACTTCTACCTTGTCACTACCATTAATATTCTCATAATTATCATGTTCTATCACTTCTGCCTCTCCATCTCCTCTTGGCAAAGCTTTGACAGCGAGATTCAATTTCTCCCTCGCTTTCCTGTCCCATGGAGCAAAGTATACACTCTTCTCGAAATGTGTCAGAGCTTGTTCGTCCAACTCTTGCTGTTCCCGTTCGTGAGCTTCGACTAGCTTGATCACTGCATAGAATCGTGCTCTTCGAGATCTTAGAGCAGCTTCTTCTCCTCCTTTGTTGACTCGAGCTCGTACTAGTCGGGCATTGATGTCGACGTTGGCAGAGATTTCTTCCAGAGTTCGGGCGGGAGCTGAAGAGGACGGTTGACCGGTCGAAGAGAGGGGAGGGAGAGTGAAGAGGAGGTAGGCGATTCGAGAACGTGCTGCAGTAGCCCAAGGGAAGGCATGCAAAGCTCGAGTTGTAGTCGAAATCGCTCCTTCCCAATCGCTCTAGAAGAAAGAGGCAGATTATCAGTTTCATTCGGGATCGCGATTCAAGCGTAGCATTCGCGATCTCACCTTTGCGAGATAATCGAGAGTTTGAATACGAGCGAGCTCGGCATCGTATTTGACTGCAGATTCAGAGTTTGCCCGTCTCGAGGATTCAAGGACCGAGGTATCGTTCGCCGCGACAGCAAAGGCGTGAAGAAGTCGTCGAAGGAAGAGAGGAGTTTGACGTTTGAAAGGTCTGAATAGTCAGGGAGACAGAAATTTGATGTGTCAAGTCGCTGACTGAAGAGACGAGTGAGAGAGATGGTACGTCTTACAGACCCGGAGCATCCATCAGTGAGGCTAGAGCGTGGTCTTCGTCTTGTTCGGCCCAATAGACTCGAGATAGAGCAGCTGCTAGATGATTCCTGGAATGATTGGCATGTTCTTGAAGCTCGAGATCCTCGTTCGCACGTTCGAGTACCTCCTTTGCCGCATCAGGGTCTTCGAGCCAGAGATGAGCGAGTGCTGAACCGAGTTTACATTCCGTGTAGAGGAGAACCGATTGTTCTTTCGTGAGTCCTCCTGACGAAGCCGGTGATTCGAGATCGAGGAGAGAGAGGGCGGCATCGAAAGCTTCAATCGCACCTTCGTAATTCTTAGAAGCGAGTCGTACTCGTCCTAGGTTTGTTTGAGCGATAACGTATTGACCTTCGACCTCGGGAGATTCGTCAACTTCGTAAAGTTCTTCGAGTATCGAAGCTGCCTTCTCGAGCGAGTGACTAGCTGATTCGAGGTCTCCAACTTGTTCGAGTACGAGGGCGTTGAGATGGAGTCCGTTGTGATCGTCAGGTCGTTTGGCGAGGTAACGAGTGAGAGCGAAGAGAGGGCCGGAGAGAGCTTCGGCAGCGGAAGGATGAGACGTCGACACTTCGGAAGCGACTGAAGCGGAAGAAGGTGGAACAGTCGATCGGTACTTGTCAAACGCTCGACTGGCGTATGCGATGTCGGCCTCCGGTGTCTCTCCTCCGAGTGAGAAAGCGTGTTCGAGGAGAACTGAGGCTTCAACTGCGTGGCCAGCCATATCCGCTAGAGTAGCTTGACCAACCCACGCTGCTGTCCAGTCGGGGTCTAGAACTTGAGCTTTGAGGAATGCTTGATTCGAGAGGTCTTCGTCTCCGTGAACGAGATAGAACAGACCGAGGTTCGTCCAGGGAATCGCCGTCCGAGAGTTATGTTCGATGGATCGAATAAAGCAGTGCTGGGCGAGACGAGGTGAGAGGTCGAAGGAGAGAACACCGAGTGCGTTCCAGAAGGTCGAATTGAGAGGTTCCTTGTGAAGAGCGAATTTTAGACATCGGATCGCTTGCTGTAGAGCTTGTTCTGGCGAGGTCGTCGAGTCGGGGAACGAGGAGAGTCTAGGACGGAAATTTGAGACTGACACTCCGAGGTCGAACCATGCAGATCCTGTCGCCATCTCGTTCTGCGTTTCGAGGAGAACTCGCATCTTGTACGAAAGGACGGCGAGGGAGGAAAAGAGAGCTGGAAGAGGAACGGATTCGACTGAAGGTCGTACGAGAGAGAGGGTGATTGCGTTCATTCCTTCAATCTTGCTGTCGACGTCTTGTTCGGAGATCAGCTCGGTTAGCTTCGTGGCGAGTGACCTAGCCTCCTCCTCCTCCGATACCTCGGGTAGTTTCGACAGCCCAGAGAGAGAGTCTGCGACTACCTTCCAGGCGATGCGGGTGGCTGTTCCTCCTTCGACAATCGTTACTGCTACACGGAGAGCTTCGACCAGTGACTCTTCCGCTCGAGCTGTGGATCCTTCTCGCTGTTCTTGTAGACCTCTTTGTAGGCATGTCTCAGCGAGTACAACCCGAACTCCAAGTTCGTCAGGACGGTCCGTGAGAATCTCCTTGAAAGTTTTGATCGCTGGTTCGAGGAGACCGATTTCTCGTTGGACGTCGGCGATCGAATACTTGGCGTACCACGACTCTGGATCAAAGGTGAGGGCTTTGACGAAGACCTTGATAGCGGCGACATGCTTTCCAGAGTACCGGTAAGCGACTCCAAGTTTGATCCAGGTCGAAACGTCTTCTGGAGCGCCGCGAAGAGCAGCTTGGAAAGCGACGATCGCTTGAGGATATTTCTTCGAGTTCTGTGTACGCACACCGGGGAAGATCGTCAGCAACTTGGAACGTGCGAGAGATCAGGCAGCGAGAGGAGAAAACAAACGAGTTCAGCACCACCGATCGCTTTCCAAGCCCAAGCGAGTCGGGCGGCAGCTTTTCCACCCATTCCAACTTTTCCCTTGTTTCCTTCGACAACTCTTCTAGCGATGACCTCCACCAAACTCCATTCACTCAATTCTGCGAACTCTTCTGCGAGGTATTTCGCGGCGACTTCCTGCGAGGGATCTAATTCGAAAGCTTTCTGGAAACATTTCGAAGACCGCTCCCAGTCAGGTTCAGAGAGCGAGCGGTAGTAGAGTCCGAGTGATGTGAATGCAGGAGCGTAGGATGGAGAGGCTTTGAGGGAGGAAATGAATGCCTTGTAAACTCTGTCAGATAGTTCTCCCTCGGGATCTGTCGATCAAGCAAAGCGAGTAAGCATAGTTCAACGAGAAGAAAGAAAGTAATCGAACTCACCGGCTGATTTAGACAAGCACTCTCCCAACCTCCACCAAGCTTGAGCTCTCTCCTGTCTCTCCTCCTCTTGTTCTCCTTCTTCGACTCCCTCGGGTCTCTCCAACCCTTTTTTACTCCTGTAACGCTCCTTCTCCTCCCTTTCCTTCTCTCGCTCAACTTTTCGTTCCTCGAAAGCTTTGACGACTTCTTCGAGCATTTCCTTCGCTTCTTCCGACTTGCCAGAAAGGTGTAGAGCCCATGATCTTTCTCCTTTCGCTTCATTCAGTGATGCTGCCGAGACTGGTGACATTGATGTGTCGAGAGCGAGAACTTGATCCCACGCTTTGATAGCTGCGCCGTACTTCTCTGACGATTGGAGAACTCGAGCTTTGGCGAAGAGAAGACTCGGATCTGGATGAGGTGAAGGAGCAGATTTAGGTGTGAACGGTGGAGGAGGAGGATTGGCGAGGAGAGAGTCGAGTAGTCGAAGAGCCCGCAAGTGGTGAGAAGGAGGATTGTGGTTGACGAGAGCGACAGCGAGGTGAGAGTCTAGGGCTCGTCTCGATCTGGAAATAGGAACGAGATCAGCCCACTGCGTTATAGGCGAGTTGATCATGGAATTACTCACCTTGCAAGAGGTCGACCAATCTCAGTCTCAGTTCTTCCGACAATGCTCAAGCCGGACTCGGATACCTGCAACAGTGCTTCCCATTCTTTCTCCTCATGATAGAATGAAGCTGCGAGAAGATGAAGAACGAGCGACGAAGAGCTTTTGGCCAGTCCATCCTATGAAACTCCAGAACCGTCAGCACTCGAGTCGGAAGCATGCACAGGGAGAAGCAAGTTTGGCTCACCTCGATTGCTTCAGCGATCTCGTCTTCGCTAGGAGCCGTGGGAGCTGGCTCGGCAGGTTCTCCCTCGTCTTCTTTCGGAGGGGGAGTTTGTCGAGCGATTTGTCGTCGATGCAGGAGAGAAGCGACTCGAGGAACGGGTGACCTGTGGAGTTAAGCTACGGTATGAGCGGCGAAAACAGAGCGAAAGAAAAAGTCGACTCACTCAGGTAAAACTTCTCCATATCTAGCTAATTGACCCCAAGCCTCCTGTGGCCAAGCTCCGAGATCACTCGCAAATCCGTCACTCCACTCTACAGATACTTCCCAAGCTGCTAGTTCAGGTACTCCGATCAAAGCCATTCCTCTCGCCAATTCCTCCACTTGTTGACGGTAGTATCCTTTCGCTTGATCTTGTGCTTCGATCTCTTGTGAAGTCTTTGGCTTCGCTTTCGACGTGAGATCAACAGTCGGAGGATCGAAAGAAGAAGGCAAAGATGCGAGAGTCGTTCGAAGTTGACCTAGTAATTTCTTCTCGATTTCTCGTCGGAGAGGTTCGTTGTCTGCTGCATCTGCATCGTCTAGAACCGATTTCCACAGCTCCGGTAGTTTACTGTGAGGTAATTGTTCAGCCTGAACTTGACGTCGAGTTTCTTCTGCGGTGAGAGAAGGTCCTCCTAATCTTTGACGACGTTTCTTAATCTCGTTTTCGAGGGCTGTTGTTTCGAGATCTGAGATGAGGTTAATGACTTCGAGGAAGACGGGGAGGGGAGATGCGATCGCTTGCTGGACTGTAGGGTAGTTTGTCGATTCGGGAGCTGTAGCGTTGTAAGGAGGCAATGTTCGCAGAAGAGGATAGGCGGTTGCTGAAGGAAGTAATAGTGAAAGGGTCTCGATAAGCTGTTTCAGCCGGATTCATTGTCAGCTCTTCTGACTCGCTCGACGACTAGGAGACAGGAACTAACTTCTTCTTTCGTTCCGTGCTTCCTCCGTACTTCGACAAGCTTCTCTAGCGTCTCTGCGTACTTTGGGCCATCTTGACTATACGAAAGCCGCACACGACGTATCAGATTCAAATGTTCCGAAGTAGGAGCAGGAAAGAAGTGCGAGACGAACCTTTCTTGAAACAGCTGCATCAATTCTTGGAGCCCTTTCGCGTAATCCGACCATCTCTGTCTCTTCTCATAGAACGTTGTCAGACCCTGTATCCTCGAAATGATCGGGATGGGAAAGTTAGATCAGCGATATTGAACCTGTCGAAGAAGAAGAAGAACGGAATGTGAAGATTACGGACCTGTCTTGCCAGAGGTTGACTCGAAGAAGACTCGATAGCTTTCTTGTATCCCTCCTCTGATTCATCGAACTTTTCTAGGTGGAATTGAGCGAGTGCGAGGAAGACTCTCCTGATCAATCCCGAAATCTCCTGCAAACGGTTAACTGGCCCGCTCTGACGAAGGGTAGCTGAAAGTATATGAGCTCACGCATTATAATTTGAAGACTCAAAGTCCAGTACGGCGCTATTAGGACGAGGAGAAAAAATCAACCATTGTTTGATCAATGAGATCATGAACTCAGAGAGATGGGACTTGCGTAGCATTCTTTTCTACTCCAGGCCAATCTTTCTTGCCTAGACACTCTTTCAATGCTTTCAGTTTCGGCTTGACGAAAACCGACATTGAGGTGGGAAAGGTTGAGGGAGAGTTCAAGTTTCACATCGGAATTATTTCGATCAACCCGAAACTTCGACTGAGCTCGCTTATTTCTGCTTACACAATTCTAACTTCGCTGGATCATTGATCGATTTACGATTGCAGGGCTTTCTCTGGACAATCACGTCGAAATATCGAAAAGGAATTTTTCGCAAAGGTGTATTTGCTCCTCGCTTCTTCGACCTCTATGCTCGCTCATAGCTTACGCGGAAATACGACTGTGGAGGAGAAGTGCTCGTTTCTCGTTGGTTAGTACAGATTTCTCCACCACATCAAGCTGTCTCCCTGCCCTCTTGCCCAAACTCCAATTCCAACGCCTGTCAACGCTGCCACTGCCCATCCCAGGTCCATTCTGACTACGCTCCAACACCACAATACTCCGAGTGAGGGAGCTTGTCGCATCACGTTGAGGTAGCCTTCATTAGTCGTGACTTGAACGAGGGTAACTCCGGTTGCGATGCAGAGAACGAAGAGGAAGAATTGAAGGAAGGAAGGACGGAGGAGGGCTTTCGAAGGTGGTCTCGAAAGGGAAAAGTTGAGGAGGAACAAAGCTATTGATAAAGTAGCTGTTAATCGAGAGAAAACCGAAAAGAAAGGAATGAAGATGGGAAATCGCACCTGGCAGGATATTGAATATTCTCCCCAGCTCTTCTTTGAAAACCAGATCTTGTCCAAACTGAGCATGTACAGCGTAATCCCTTTGGAGCACACGAGAGGCAAAGTCAGCACTCCTCTACTCTTGCGAGAAAGTCGAGAGAAACGATCGAACTCACATTCCCGAGAACAAAAATCCGAATGGGATACTCCAGAGCACAGCATTCGCGATCTCTTCCCATAGCAGCAGTTCCTCCTCTTGTTCGTCCCCTCCTTCTCCTTCAACCTCCACCTCACCGAGTTTCTGCTTCTCTACCATCTTTTCTAACTCCTCTGGGCTGACGACTACCAGCGGACTCTTCCCTTTCCCTGTCACGCTATCTAGATCCGAAGGTTTCAAGGCGGAATGCGATTCGAGTAGCTGGAAGCGTTCGGATTCCGAGATTGAGAGATCAACTGGTTTGCTCGGGCTTGAAGGCGGAGAGGGCGAAGGTGAAGGCTCCCAAGTACCCTGCAGCGGCTTGAGATTCGTACTGCGAGGAGTCGGCATTCTGGAAACGAGATGAGGCGAGAGAGAGTGCGGAATAGAAGGAAGAGGCCCTCTTGGTTTCAACTCGCAGGTCGGTGGAGAAGTCTCTGGCTCACAGGCTCTCCTTCCTCGAATCAGCCTCGCTCAAGACGCTCATCTATTCCTCTCAGTGTGTTAAGAAATGGCTGATAGGTCAAGACCGCGTTCTCGGGGATTTCGAGTTTCGCACGACAATTTTTTTTACAGACAATACGACTGCACGGTTCCATTATATATACAGCTTCGACGACGATCAAAAGAGAGGAGCAGCGTGACCATCACCACGAGGATCGGATCCGCCAGCCCAGGCTCCATTCGGTAATTTGTGAATAATCTGGTTTGGCAAGCAGATCAGCTATCGTCCCAAGACAGCTTCGAGTGAGAATAGGGGTAACTCACTTGACCGCGACCAAACATGGCACGATCGTGTCCCTTCAATAGCTCGACATCGTGACCCATCTTTTTCAGTTCTTCGACAACTTCAGCACTCATTCCTTCTTCGAGATAAACTTTTGTTCCGATGTCTCCCTCTTTCGACGCATCTTCTGGTACGTCGGCTGAAATACAGAATCGAGGAGAGTCGAGAGTTGCTTGGACTGTCAAGTTGTGATGAAGCATGTTGAGGAGAACCTAGATCAAGGAAAGGGATGAACGTAATGTCAGCACAAAGCGAGACTTTCCTGAGGGTCAAGGAGTTGTGCTTACTTGAACGTGACCTTGCGGTTGCATAAATCCTCCCTGAAGAGTGAGACATAGGAAAGAGAGCGCGAACGAGTCAGTATTCGGAATCGAACATCACCTCTTGAAGAATGAGAATCAGTCGAGAGGGACCTACCATGACTCCGTAGACTGTGAGATCAATATGAGTTAAGGTCAGTCTCTACCATCGAGCAGGACTATTTGTGCATTTAAGGAGTTGAGCTTACCCATGAACAAATCTCCTCCTTTCTTGTCTCCTCGAGTTACGAGACCAGGAATGATAGTATGGTAAGGTCGTTTCCGAGGCTGCATATAGAGCAGACTGAGTCAGCGAAGCCTGTCCAGTCGATAGTGAAACGGGATTTCGACTCACAGCGATGCAATTGGGGTGACCTTCTTCGAGAATGAAATTGCAACCTCGATTCTGCAGAGTGAAACCACATCCCTTGGGGATTGCATAAGTTCCGAAACCAGCATAGTTCGATTGGATGTAGGAGCAGGCATTTCCGTATTGATCGGCAGCAGTGAAGAGAACGGTATCGGAAGAAGCGAGAGGAGTTCCCTTGTTGATGACAGGAGTAGACTGTGCAGGGTCAAAGAGTTCAGCTCGTTTGCGAAGGTAGTCCTGGGAGACGAGGATGAGTGTCAGTTGATTGAATACTTCGGAAACGGAAAGAAACGAATTGAACTCACCTTTGAGAGAAGTTCTTTGACGGGGACACGGACGTGCTCAGGGTCCGCAACGTAGGCTCGTGTGTCCGCAAAAGCAAGTCGAATTGCAGAAATCAGAGTGTGAAGCCAGAGAGCCGAGTTGTGCTCAGTCTTGGCGAGATCAACTTTGCCTTGTTCTTGAATAGCTTCGATGATACCGAGAGCTACAGTAAAGACGGCGAGTCAGCTACATCACCCTTTTTTCGTGAAAAGTACGTCGAGACTCACCGATGAGAGCAGTCAAACCTTGGCCGTTCGGAGGAGTTTCGTGAAGAGTAACTCCCTTTTCTCCTCCATAGTTGATCGAAATCGGCTCGACTGTTGTCGTAGTGTGCTCTTTTAAGTCTTCGAGAGTCATTACACCGCCTTGTGACTGCACAACTATGATTTGGAAAAGAGAGCTTGTCAGAACTGAATTGTCAAGAACTCGGGAAAAAAGAGTTGGCGATACTCACGCTCAACGATCGCTTCTGCGACTCTTCCTTCATAGAATCCAGCTTTTCCTTTCTCGGCAACTTCTCGGAACGTTTGAGCGAGAGTCGGGTTCTTGTACAACTCTCCAGGTCGAGGAGAGTGAGTTTTGCCAGTTTCAGGGTCTGTAATGAGCATTTCGGCGTAATTTGGAGATTGCTTGAGGAACACATCGTGGTTCTTGACCCAAGAGTACGAGGAAACCTCCGAGATAGGTGCTCTAGGCGTAGAAGGGTACGATGTCAGCGGAATACAGAGAAAGCCTCTTCAGGAGCGAAAATTTACCCTTCTTCCGCTAATCTGATCGCAGGAGCGAGAGCGTCTCCTACGGTGACCTTTCCACTTCCTAATTTTTCGATCGTGTCGACCCAGACTGCAGCGCAACCTGGAACAGTCGCAGCGTTGATGTTGAGGAAAGGAATTTCTCGACCGTTGATTCCGAGTTCTCGACACTTTTCGAGTGTCAGAGCTGCCGGTGCTCGTCCAGATCCGTTCAATGCAGTGATTTCCTTCGTCTTGGCGTCGTAGTAGAGGCAGAAACCGTCTCCTCCGATTCCACAACTTCCAGGTTCAGTGACGTTGAGAGCAGCAGAGACCGCGACAGCTATCGGGAGAGAGAGTCATAACGATCAGTCACTGCTACAGGCTGCTACAGTGAAGATCCTGTCGCAGTTGAAGAGGTAGAGCGACGTCGGCTATTCGAAACTTACCGGCATCTGCAGCATTTCCTCCTTTTCTAAGGATTTCGAGTCCAGCTTCAGCTGCTAGAGGTTGCGAGCAGCAGATCATCCCTTTCGTTCCATACACGACTGAACGACGAGAAGCGAAAGGTGCAAAGGGAATTTCTTGATGTGTGAATGCATCGTGAAGGTAGAGCTCTTGTTGTGAGGCCATTCTGATATTTTGTAGGTGATGTCGAGAGAGAACAGAGCGGTGGGAGGAGAGGAGGAGCGTGAAAGGCGAATGAAGATTGGCCTTATCGGAAGCGGAGGAGGGGAAAGAAAAAACAAACCGACGGCAGGGAAAGAGATCCGTCGGCCGGAGAAATCGACCTTCAATTACCGTTTCGACAGACGACTCAAGCTGACTCCTCTTTCACTTCCTTTCCATTCACTACCGAGTCAATACCGAGTCGGTTTAAACCTCAAAAAGTTTGAGATCCAGACTCATGCATCCGAGCTGGGAAGGATCAATCATGCATCATTCGCAAAGGAAAACCTTCGCAACGACAATGAGCTCGGCCGTCTTTCGTTCTATTGGACCCCGCTCCTCCCTCCACTGGAGATAGCTAACCGCCGGTACAATCGGTTCACTATCTCTTTGACGCTCTGGGACTGATAGCGATTTGAAACCGCTCGGTCGCGAAACTCTTTTTCTCGCCTGGTTCCCTCTCTCTCTCTCCTCTTCTTCCCTATCTCTCAACTCCGACACAGTCTATCTCTTGCATCGTCTCAGGATGTCGGCTCTATCTACGACAACCTCGCACTCGACGTGCGACAAGAAAATCGAAGAAGGTTTCGGAAAAGTGATCGCTGTCGCCGATTCTTCCCTCCCTGTCATCGACGAGGACGACGTCGACGAAGGTGCTAAGCTCGCAGGAGAAGTTGCAACCGTCTTCACTCAGGAAGAGAAGGATGCCGTTCGTCGCAAGCTTGATCGTCGAGTGAGTTCCAACCTTTTTCTTCGTTCTTGCGCCACTTCTTGCCCTTGCTCACCACTTCCACAATGTTAGGTTGTCCCCATCTTGGCAGCTGTCTACTTCTCCCAATTCCTCGACAAGAACTCTCTCAACTACGCCTCGGTCCTCAACCTTCCAATCACAGGCGAAAAGTACAACTTGATCGTTCTCGCTTTCTACCTCGGATACCTCGTCTTCGAGATCCCTCAATCTATCGTAGCTCAAAAATTCCCTCTCGCAAAGTATTTGGGCGTGAACATTATCCTCTGGGCAGCGTAAATCTGTCAATCTATCTCTCGCAATAATTTCGCTTTTTGCTGACCACCAAGTCTGTGGATCACAGCGCTCTCACCTTACATGCAGTCTCGGGCAAGTTCGCACCTTTCTTCGTCTTTCGTGTGCTGCTGGGAGTCTTTGAGAGTGTCGTCTCTCGTGAGTTTTGCCTTCCTCTTTTCTCTCTCGTCGCCTTTAATTCTTGACATCCTCTCACAAGTGCAGCCGTCCTCATCGCTCTTGTCGCCTCTTTCTACGCTAAGAACGAACAATCGAAACGTATTGGAGCTTTCTACGCCATGAGTGAGCCTTTTCCTCTCGCACTCACACTGGACGAAGTGTTGACTCTTGTTACTTTTTGTTCTCTAGATGGAGTTACGAACATTGTAGGAGGATTGATCGCTTACGGTACAACCTTCTACAAGGGCGACGCAATCGCTCACTGGAGAATAATCTACCTGATACTCGGAGGACTCGCCTTCGCTGTCGGTATCCTCGTTACCGGTTGGCTCGCCGATTCACCCGCAACCGCTCGATTCCTTACCGACCGGGAGAAGCTTATCGCACTCGAACGAGTGCGTGCCAATCAATCTGGAACGATCTCGCACAAGTTCAAAAAATCGCAAGCGGTCGAAGCTCTTCGAGATTTCAAAGTTTGGTGGCTCCTGTTCCTTATGGCTTGTATCTCGGTACCAAACTCGTGCATCACCTCCTTCACGTCGATCTTGATCAAATCGTTCGGATACTCGTCGCAAGAAGCATTACTTTTCAATATCCCTTCTGGAGTTGTCGCCATTATCACCACCGTCTCGATCTCTTACTGGGCCGACAAGAAGAACGTTCGTATGCTACCTTTCGCAGCATCGATCGCACCTTCAATCGTCGGATTGGGTCTCCTCGTCGGTTTCTCAAATGGAGGAGCTACTGGAGCTCACAAAGGACCTCTCATCGTCGGTATCTTACTCGTGAGTCATAAATTCTGGTCTAATCGTGCTCGAGTCGTAGTTCTCGCCTTTTTACTTCGGGAATTATTGACGTTCGCTCTTTCGCAGGCTCAAACTTTTATTTCCGGAATCGCGATGCTCTATTCGTTCTCGGCTAGTAGCATCGCTGGAAGCTCTAAGCGCTCGGTCGTCAACGCCCTCCTCCTGGTCGCCTTCTCGATCGGTAACCTGTGCGGAACTCAAGTCTTCCAAGCTGCCGATAAGCCTCAGTACCTCCCTGGCAAAATTTCTCTCCTCGTTCTTCTACTCGTCCTCTTCCCTTCAGCCCTGGTCATGCATCTCTACATCAAACGCCAGAACAAGATGAAGGCGGAAGAAGTTGCTCGTCTCGTCGCCGAGCACGGATGGAGTGAGGAGGAATTGCAACGGGAAAAAGATCGTTATGCTTTCCTTGATCTCGTAAGCTTATGTCTCTCCTAAACTTTAGGTCAGCCAGATACTGACGTCTCCGTCTCTCTCTCTCTTTCGTTCTTGATAGACTGACAAGCAGAATCCTTTCTTCGTTTACACCGCTTGATTTTCCTCTCCTAGATTTCCCTCTGTATAGACTTCTCATGTTGCTTCTCCTATAGATTTTCTGCTTACTGTCATCAAAGAATCTCTGTGTCTTTCGTAATCAATTCGCCATAGTGGGTAGTTGTGAGCTTCACATTGACTCAAGCTTTGCGAGAAAGAAAGAACGGCCACCGTGTGGAGATATCACAACTGTCACCTTCGTCTGTCGACTCAAGCGACAAAAGTTGTTCATCTGACTGAGCAATCGACGCAGGGACGCAAAAGATAGAGTCGAGTAGTGAGCAACGAGTCAGTCAAAAAGAGAAAAGATTAGCGACTCCCAGTCTCGATCTGGGGACTTCCGGGTTCCAATCATCGTAGTTCGATGTTTTATGAGCCCGGCGAACTGCCAACTGTTCCAAGTCGCTTTCGGATTGATGAGAGGGGGCTAAATTTTGCATACCTATAACAAAAAAGCAAGCAGCGCAAAAGACATAGCGCTGACCGGCTTTTCTCGCCCTTCTTCCACTCGAACTTTCGACAAGATGCAAGCAGCTAGCACTACAATGCTCGATAGACTCTTGTGCGACTTGAGCGGGTCCACGTTTTTGTACAAACAGACATTGCGTCGGACGAGTCCTTCGTGTGAAAACCTTAGCCGAGGGAAGGGCAGAAAGTGAAGTCGACAGAGTACATAGAGGTTGTGATTTTTGACTTCGGAAGCTTGAACAGATGCGAATGTTCGGTGTCTTTCTTCTGATATCCGAACGAGTGCAGCTCGTCGTGGAAATCTGAGATCACAAGCTGAAAGGGCAGACTATCGTGTGTAGTATAACAACAACAAATATGAATGGAAACATTCGACAACAATCTACCGCAAGTCAGTCGGAAACTTCGATATACTCAATTTTATCCTTCTTCTCCTTCTTCCTCTTCTGCTCGGCGATCGGCGGTGGACGGAAACCTAGTGTGCTTGGGTCCGGAAGATCGTCTGATTCGTCCGCTGTGAGCTGAGAGGAACGAGAAGGGCCGGCTGGCGTCTTGGATTTCGTGGACGAAAGCGAAGATTTCGTCGAAGTGAGAGTCGAAGAGAGCAGTGACCGAGGAGCTGCAGTTGGAGCCTTTCCACTTCTCCTTCCCAATTTTGTAGCTGGACCTGTTGATTGTGCTGACGGTTTCTGAGTGGGTTTCTTCCTCTTGGTGAAGATCGAGGTTGAAGCTTGTTCGTTCTCGGTCTCTTCGCTTGCCTCGCCAACATCTTCTAAAGCTCCTTCTGCAGCAGTCAACCTAGCCCACGACCTCTCTTGTTCTTCTTCCTCGCCTCCAGATGGTTCTCCCACACTCTCTTCATCCTCGCTCTCGAGCGCAACTTCCTTCCCTTTCCCTTTACTCTTTGCACGTTTCTTCCTACCCTTCGTCGGACGGTCCGCGTTCTCAACATCTTCGTCATCTTCATCTCCACGTAACAGAGCAAGTTCTTTAGCCCTCGTTCCCTTCTCGAATCTCCTCTTTTTGCGAGTTCCCTCGACCTCTTCTTTCCTTCGGTAAGACCCTCTGACGAGATCACTCCAGTGAAGAGGTTGCCGACAAGATGGGCAGCAGCCATGAGTCGGTAGAAGTGGTGTAGCTAGAGTCGAAGGAGGTGCTGCCGAGAGTGGGAGCGAGGATGAGGTTGGCGAGAGGAACTGAGATGCTAGACAGCGAAGATGGAAATGAGCTGTGCAAGGGATCGATGTTGAGGTCGAGGTGCAGAGAGAGAAAGAGAGATGATCCTGCAATGGTTTTCGATGTCAGGTTAGCGAAAATGAAACAATACGAAAGAGGGCAAACTTGTCGCTCACGTTGACGTTGACAGTTTTCGTACAAACTGCGCAATTCGGAGCGGACGAGCCACCAGCTTGCCATTTCGCCCAATGGGACTCGAAGAAGATATCTAAGATTCGAGAGAGCCAATCAGCAAAGTCTGCGAGCGAAGAAAGCGAGTCAAGAGTCGAAATTAGCGTACCGTCGTCAACTCTCATTCTACCTCCTTCGTCTCCCTCGTCCCGTTCTCCCATTCTCACCAAGCGTTTGCCATCTACACCTTCGATTCTCAATTCAACTCTGACTCTATCTAACCACTCACCCCTCTCTGTCCCCCAAGGATCTTCAGATTCTCTACCCTCCTTCTCCCGCTCTTTCTGCCATTTCCTCATCGCCGCTTCCGTTCTCACTACTGGTCCTATCCTCCTCGCTTGATCCCACCATCCTCGGGCATCGTTCGAGAAGCAGGTAACTGAGAGATTGAAAGACCTCCAAGGTGGAACTGTGAGCATGAACTGTAAAACTTGAAGTTTGGTCAAAGGTCGATTCGACGCTGTCGTCCTCGGGAACTGCGCTACTGGTTTCGACGCTAGTTTGAGAGTGGCTTTGTCTGTAGAAGTCGAAGTAGAGGAAGAAGTCTGAGAGGAGGAAACAGGAGGAGAGTGAAGGAGTCGAGAAGCGTGAGGATTCTGCCATGCCCATTCGAATTGGAGTGCTTGTAGCTTCGTAGGGAACCCATGTACTATCACCTCCATCTCCCAGGGTCTTCCCAACTTGGTTTTGAACGCTCCCTGTTTCCACAACAGCTCTCCGTTGTCAGCTCATCTAGCCCTCGAGTCCCGCTTCAGGTACTAGTAGCTTACACCTTTGATCTCTCCTGAGTGCTGCTTGTATCTCCTAGGAGGGTCGGGAGTGCTTCCGATGTAAGTTCCACCTCTTTTTGGGTTGAATGAACGCAAAAGGTAACACGCGTAGAAAGGAGGGATCGTGTGCTTGAGAATAGTCGAAGTAGTACTCAGTGCAGCAGTTGGCATTGGTGAATCAGGTTCAGAGTCGTCGTCGCGAGCTGGAGAAGTTGGCATCGAGAAAGTCGAGTTGTTCTGGAGTGACTTGAGAACTAAGTCGACATTGGTGAGGGATAGTCTTCGAGATGTGATCGAGTTCAGTGAGTTAATTTGTAGTGGAGGAATAGGACGAGATGAGAGAGAGGGGACGGCCGGTCGCGGAAATCAACAATATTCACTCGACTTTGAAGCAAGCAACACGAAGCGAGAGGTGGTATGTATATACCAAGCAGCATACAATAGTGAGCCAGTCTGGGCGATAGGCGAAATTTGGGGGAATATCGAAGTTCTATATTATGTCCGCGGATTCTGGCCAAGACGTCGACCAGCGAGTATTGCTCCACAGGCTTCGCAGCACGACTACCATGACCAGATACGGACCGCCGTTCGGAACGGAGACTGAGGTTTTGAGAAGAGGATAGGATAGGACTCGGGCGATGCGACGAAATTTTAAGCTTTGCAAAAATTGTTTTATGTTTGTCAATTTTGACTGGCTCTCATCAATCCGAAAGCGACTTGGAACAGTTGGCAGTTCGCCGGGCTCATAAAACATCGAACTACGATGATTGGAACCCGGAAGTCCCCAGATCGAGACTGGGAGTCGCTAATCTTTTCTCTTTTTGACTGACTCGTTGCTCTCTTTTACCTCGTCTCTCTGCCTCGCTCCTTTCTACGGTCTGCACGCTTTGTAGCTCTGGACGCGCTTGACTCGCAGAACGAGCGAGCGTTGGAAGACCCGAAGCTCGAAGACGGTGCCAAACTTGACCCTTTCGTCCTGACCTCTCACTCGTTCCGGCAAGGACCCCCGACCTTTCTTTCAATGCTGGCAGAGCAGCAGGAGATCAGACATGGTAGGTCCATCTACAAATCCAGCGAATAGGAAGAAGCAGGTGGGTGAGATTTCAATCGGGTTGAGAACAGCGTTTACAGCCCGACGAGTCATCTGCTCCTCTTGCGATTTTCTCCTCCATGCGATCGTTCGCTTCGCCTCGATCAAGTACCACGTTGGCCCCCTCAGACTCTCTCCAGAGCGCGGAACCGAAGAAAACGAAAAGGGTCGTCGCAAAGGGGCCAAGTTGAGAGAGAAAGAGAGTAAAAATTCACGAGATCTCTCAATACTTCTCTCCGATATTCCACCTTAGAAGTCCTCTGTCCTCTTTCTGTATCCAGTAGTAGCACGCGAGAACGTTTCCGGAAGACGGCAGAGCAAGCTCGAGAGACACGAAAGCCGAGAGTCGAAACTTGAGAGCTGGGTGCCTCATGCGATCGGTATCGACGGTGGACAATGTTGTCGAGGAGAGTAGCAGAGGCCATTCGAGGATACGATAAAGTGGGAGAGGACGACAGTCGAGAGAAAATTTAAAATCTAAAGTCATGAGAAGGAAACTTTAAGGTTGGTTCCGGCTCTGCTCTTCTCAATCGAGGGTCTATCCATACTCGAGGGTTTCATGGATCGATATCGGTCGAGAGTAGAGTGATCCGAGAAGAGACGAGCGAAGAAATTGAAATTTAGTCAGTCGAGAATTTGGCTGTGTCGAAAAACCTTGCTTAGCTGCAAAGCCCCTCTTTCCGGCACGTGAGCTTCTCTACTCCTCTCTCCACTCCCTCTGTTATCGTTCGCCCGTCACAGTACAGCTCCAAGGTACTTTTCGAGCTCGTGACTGAGCTGAATCGAGAGGGGGAACGTCGTGTCTCGAGAGGGGGAACGTCGTGTCTCGAGACCGAGAGTAGTTCGGAAAACTCAGTCAATTTTGCCCCGAACTCGCTCCTTCCAAAACTGCTAAATTGACACCATTCTATTTGTCGACTGCGAGTAGTAGTATAGTAGTTGACGAGGAGTCGAAAGGAAATTCGATCTGAGTCGACGAGAGAAGTTTTAGTCAGTCAAAAATTATACGTTTGAGGAAAACTGTTTATTTTCCCAAGACGTCTCCCTTTTTCTTTCTCCTCCCCTCTCAGCTTTCTTTCACTCGCTCATCCCTAGTTTCCCTCACTCACGGGACTGTAGAGAGCTCGTCGAAGTCGAAACCGAGCAAGATAGTCGTGAAGGAGCGAGACGAGTGAGACCTGCGCGCGACCGCCGGTGAGACGGATTTCTGGCTCCTCGTCAACCAAGATCCGATTTCTCTTTCATTCCTCGTCTATTCCACTCTCTTAACCTTGAACAACTTCATCGAACTCGTGATCGAAAGAGATAGTGGAGAAGTAGCGAAAATTTCGAAAAACTCAGCCGCCAACGACCTCGAGGGTCCGATACAAAGTAAAGACACCTGAACTGAACTCTCGTGTCGGTGCTCGAGGAGTAGGTATTGACGTTCGAGAGTAGCTCTATCCACAGAAACAGGCAAACGAAAGAATCTAGGTCAGTCGAGGTTCACAGGGTTCCTCAGCAGCTATCGAAACTCCCAAGATCTGTCCTTCTCTTCTTCGACCTCGATACTTCGCTCTCCCCTTGATCGATTTCTGTACTCCTCCACAACCTAATTCGACCGAAAGATTGACCCTCAAGCGACGAAACAGTCGAGAGTGAGTGGAAATCGGAAAACTCGCTCAATTTCGCTCCGAACTCTCTCATTCCAAACCTTCCAGATTGACACCATCTTGCTTGGCGTCGGCGAGTAGTAGGAGTATAGTAGGTGACGAGGAATCGAAAGGAAATTCGATCTGAGTCGACGAGATAAATCTAGTCAGTCAAAATGTCGTCTATTGTGAAAAACGTTGGTTTTTCCAAGACGTCCCCCTGTTTCGTTCTCCTCCTCTCTAAGCTTGCTTTCACTTGCCCATTCCTTGTCTCCCTCACTCAGAGAACTGTAGACAACTCGCCGAGCTCAAAACCGAGCAAGATAGTTGTGAACGAGCGAGACGAGTTTGGAGAAAACTCACCAACCGACGACCTCGAGGCACTCAGGACGAAGTGAACGCACCTTGACTCTTTCGAGAGTTGGTGTAGAGTAGTATCAGGTCACAGAGAGTAGCTCCATCTGCAGAATCAGTGAAGGAGAGAGAACTCCAAGTCAGTCAGATTTCGTCGGGTTGAGAACGACGTTCCTGGCCCGACGTCTCTCCAGCTCTTTTTCCATCCAGCCTCGATCCTTCACTCTCCCTTTTGCTTTTGATCAATGATTGTACTGATCGTCTCTGAACCACCTCCCGAACGTGCGAAGCGGAGATAACGAGACAGGTCGTCGCCAAAGTCAAGAGAGAAGAAAACTCACGAAATCTCCACATGCTTCTCTCTGTAGCACTCCAACTCCTTTTGAGGCCTCTCCGTTCGATTCGTTGTGAAGCGACGGAGAGCGAGAAAGTACGAGAAAGGCGAGAGCAGTAGCTTGAGCTGAAATTCGACCGTCGAGCTGACTCTTCCTCCGATCGTGAGTCGCTCGAAAGGTTGCCAGTAGATCGATCCGAGAAGTTGCGAGCGGTGGACGAGTCATGTCTACAGTCGTAAAATGAGTAAATTCTAAGAATCGAAAGAGTGTAAGTCAGTCAAGTCCAAACTTGCGCGCGACCGCCGGTCAGACGCAGGTCTGCTTCCTCGTCCGTTTCTCCTCCGTCAAGGTCTTGTTCGCTACCTGTCCTTGATCTTCTGCTTCGTGCTACTCCCTTTCCCTTCCTGAGAGCGAGCCGCTTCAGGATTAGAGTAGAGCTGATTGAAAACGAACTCACGTGCACGAAATCCCTCAATCTTGTTGAAACATTCCGAAGATACCCAAGCTTTTCATTGTCTCAAGTCATAGTCTGTACTCTTCCTTGACCAGAGAGCGAATCGAAACAAGCAGCGTTGAGGCGCCTGCACAGCTGATTCCTGTAGGAAGAAAGTCGTGAAATGAGCACTCGAGCCAGCTCTTTGAGGCAAGAGAGACTATCAATCGTACCTCAAGGCCTATTGTGACTATTAGCGAAGCCCTCGTAGCACACTTGACGTCTAGAAGAGCTCATTTCGCGAGCTAGAGATGATGATGTTGATTCAAGTTGAGGCCGGCTTCCTTCATTCTCGGCTGCTGTGTAGTCGGGGTCGATGGACGATGAGGTGTTCAAGAAGCTACCTGAGTCGGTTCACTACGCGGAAGACCTGGTTGGTAAGAGATGAAAGCAGCTGATCGGGAACTGCTCACGGGTTAACTTCCTTCCGTCCACTCTGTTCACAGACTATCACTCATAGTACTCAGAGCTGATACCAGAACCAAAGCGAAGACTACCCAAACCCGAAGCAATCGAATCTCAGCTCCTCACAACCTCGGATTTATTCAACTCTTCCAAGATCTCTGCAGGCTTCTAGTCCTCCTAAAGTGAGCGCATCCTAGTACGCCGAAAGCCTTGAAAAACAGCTGACTTCCACCGGGTCGACTCTTGTAGCTTCCTTCTTATCTTTGCCTTCCCCTCTCGCCTCGAGGTTTTCTTTCCCCTCCCTTTCTTCACCTCTCTGCCAACACCCGAGCATTGATCCTGAAAATCTATCGTTTCACCGCACGTATAATTCTACCTCACGCTCTCTTCGCTCACTATGCCGATCCCTTCTCTCCCTCTCGACCTCGTTTTCGAAATCATCTCGCATCTTCAGGAGGAGAAAAAGATCGAACAGCGGATTCAGGAAGGCAAGATGGTATCTCTCGTATGTAAATCTTGGAAGTCTCTCGGTCAAGGTCTCTGCTGGAGAAAGGTCGAGATCGAACTTCTACGTCTTCCCTCCCTACTCGGTCACTTCGCTCGATTCCCTCACCTCGCTAAACTCGTCCGCGATTGCACACTCTCCGGACCGAGATCGGAGAGCTCAGACATCATCGACATCTCTGACAAAGAGGCCCTCGCTCTACTCCCTCAGTCACTCACCACTTGGGTCAACCTCGAATCACTTATCATTGAAGGCAGGATGGAAGAAGATCTCGTATCGATCATAGAGGCAGCTTCATATCTTGAGAACCTCAACTTCTTGGGGTTGAATGAGACGGGCGACTTCAACTGCTCAAACGAGTTCATCGCAAGCTTTCAATCCGGTTTCAAAAAGCTGTCAGGTCTCGGGTTCTACGTCGCTAACTCAGTACGATCGAGCTTACAACTAGCTGAACAACCTGCTAACTTCAGGAGACTCCGAATTGTTGAGCTCATAGTCGTCTGGGACATTATGCCCGCAGAAGCCTCTCGAATCGCTCGTGATTTCCTCTCAATCTCAAACCCAACCACGCTCAAGGAGGTAGTCCTTATAGATCACGCAGCATGCCGATCTATAATAGAATGCCTCTCCGGATACCCAAATATACTCCGGCTCACCTTACGACTCTACTCAGAAGAAAACCTAGACAATTTGGCTCAAATCTTTTCAATCCTCCCTCAATTCTCTTCGCTCAAAAGGTTTGAGATACAGCTGCCGGATATTGAGGAAGAGTACGCGATCGAGTCGCCGGTCTCGCTCTCCGAGATTATCGCCTGTTTCTCGCCCTCGCTCCGAATCTTCCGTGCAGAACAGTTCGTCTTTCCCGATTTCTATCAGATCCCTGTTCGACAAGCCAAACTCGATCGACAATCGAGCGACGTAAAGTCAATCTCGGCGCTACGTCATTTGGATGCCGCGGGGGGAGGAACAACCGAATTGTTACTTTGGGGGGAAGATGAAAAGGGGAGAGTTCATTGGTTCCGTGAGGAGCAGGAAACGGTCGCGGCGGAGTAATTGTAAGCTGAGTTTGCCTCGATGTTCACGCCTTCCAAAGTGATTCTCACTGACCTCAGAGAATTGGATGTTTTGATCTTTAGGAGAACAAAGTTCAAATTCAAAAATACTAGCTTTCACGTCTGTTACCTCCCCTCTGAGTTCACCCAGATGTATACTTTGTGTACTATGCGTTTCATCCTTCACCTGTTCAACGCTGATTTGCCCTCCCACTCTCTCGATTGATTGTTTTCGTTTTCTCTTTGACTTCTGATCAATTCTGACAGTCCCTGCTCAACTCACTTTGTATCCGCTACTGTCTCACTTGCGACAATAGAGAAATCGGTCGTGGTCGCCGTCGTCGTCATCGTCTGGACTTGCTGCGCAAGAGGACCCAAGTAGGAGGCTCGAGATCTCGGAAGCAAGGTTCGTTCTCCTTCCTTTCTCTCTCTCTCTCTCCTTCCCACTTCTCTTCACCCTCCCTCTTCGCTCAGTACCTCATACAGTCTTCCAGAATGTCCTCTTCCACCTCAAATTCAGCTTCTACAGGTCTCGGAGAATGTGTAGTTTGTGGGAAAGAAACTTGGAAAGGTTGCTCAAAGTGCAAAGCTGCTGGGTTGGATTGGATGTACTTCTGTTCAATAGATCACCAAAGACTCGTAAGTATCACCTACTCCTCTTTGGCGCTCTAGAAGTTTGAGAAGCTGATCGGGTTCTCGTTTGTTCGCTCTCTTCCACTCTTCTCTCGACTCTTTCTCAATGCCGGGTTGAGTAGATCTGGAAGATACACAAGCTAGTCTGCGGTCAAAACCCTTTCACCTGGCCTCCCTTGAACACAAAGGAATACGAAGAAGCCTGGGAGATGCGAAATTTACCTCAATCGGTCACAACTTCGAAGACGCTCATGCAGAGTCACACCGAACTCTTCAGAGACAATTCTCCGTACCTATCTCAGCTTATGAAGGAATCCAGCGAGGAAGAATTCTACAAGGTGTGTATTGTCGCTTCTCGTGCGAGGTCTTTGACTCGCCGTGAGCGTAGATTGAGCTGATGAATGATGGTAGTACACATACAGTTCTTGATAGATAGATGGGTTTCTCAAGAGGCAGTTTCGAACGATGCCGATCAGTCAATGCTCAAGCGACATCGCACAAAGATCTTTCTAACAAAGTTCAACATGCTTAAGTCGAACGGCAAGGAATCTTCTCCTGAATACTTGGGAGTCTTCTCCGACAATCCCCTCTACGGTATGGTCTGGGTAGAATGCTCGACGGAGAAGCTTATACCAGAAGCAACGTTCACCTCTGAATTCCGACATCGATTACTCATCTTCGTCACGCTGGTTTCACTAGCCCTCAAGCAATCACTAGATGCAGAGGTGAATGTTACCTGGGATGGAAACGTTGAGTACTCGAAGTCTCTCCTTCTTCCAAGCGCTAGGCAACTATCGACAGTCAATCCTGCCTATGCTCAAACGGTCATTCGCCGCGTCAGTGCCGAGTTCCTGACGACTTTTCAGCCTCACTCCTGTAAGAATCGTCGCTGAATCATAGAGCAACAGGTTTGAGTAAGATTAGCAGATCGTCGCTTTGTTGCAAAAAGTCGAATTCATTTCGCTGTTCGAGTTTGTTCATCTCTTCAAAGATCAGAGAGCTTATACAATGCCCTTGTATCGGTTTGAAGGTACCTAGCTGCCCTGAACCGGTCCAGAGAGCTTGAAAGGCGAGAGTCGATGGTGAGGATCGAGCTTTCTGAGCCGAAACGACTCACATTCGAAGATACGCAACTCCCGGAGTAGAGAACGCTCTCACAGTACGAACGGCTTCTAACTCGATATTAGACATCGCTACGAATGCTGTTAGCGATGGCATTGCTGTTAGTCCTGAGAGAAGTAGGACGAAGTGGTCGAAAAAAGAAAGAAAAAGACAAGGAAAAAGACACGCGTCTGCCCAGCTTTGCAGCGACAAATTAGCTGATTGTCGATCCTCGAGGAGTTTTTGGTTCTTGCTGAAGTCGAAAGCTCGCAGTCAAGGGATTTTTGAAACTGTGACGAAATTGATTGCCACCAAACGAATTTCAATCGCTTCTCTTCTTCTCCCACCTCCACAACTTTTCTCGACTTTCATCCACAATGTACACAACAGCAGTAGCATTAGCAGCATTAGCATTAGCCAACCCAGTCAAAGCCCAATTCGGTGAGCCTGCAGTTCCTTCTTGATCGAACCATTTGTTTTTCCCACTCTCCCATTTCGCGCAGTCCACCTCGTTCAAAGGCGGATAGACTGTCGAAGTCCTCTACGACTTATCGTTCGATTCTACTGTCTCGTGTGCATTAGCTGACCTCGTTCTTTGCCTCTGTTTTCATGATTGTTTCTCCCGATTCTTCCCCCCTCTCTCCTCCGATACACCGCCTCTTCCCTTAACTTTGCCTCATTCCCACCTCTCTATGATCAGGTTACAACTACAACAACGGTAGTAACTATGGAACCAGAATCGGTATCGGAGTCGGTAGTAAGTTCTCTTTCGGTATTCTCTTCCTCCGTCATTCAATTCGTACTCTCTTGGCTAACCCACAATTTTCGGTATTGCCTTTTTCCTTGTCGTTGAACAGTTGCAGTAGCAGTAGCGATCATCATCTTACTAGTCGGATTCACTATGAGGAGGAGAAGAGCGAGAGCTTTCAAAACTGCTTATCCCCTACAATCTTATCCCCAAGGGAACGGTTCAGGCCTTCCTTACGCCCAGCAGCCGCACACGGGAGGTCAGTGGAACGGATACGGGCAAGGCGGATATGGACAACCTCAACCTCAGTCAGACTACCCTGCTCCTCCTCCTCAATGTGAGATTTACTTTCCTCGTTTCTTCGCAAATTTCCATCAAAAGCTGATCATTTTGCCATTCTCACGACGCAGATTCTGGTTACAGGCAAGACAGTAACTCTCATTACGAAGCGCCGAGTACGACTCAATACGCCCCTCCTCAATCTCCTCCTCCCGCTGCATCTCAATCAACTTCTCAACCTTTCTATGCTCCCCCTCCTGGACCTCCTCCCACTGGAGGAAAGTAAAGCCGTCTTCACCTTATGTACAGATATGATTTTCTTTTTCTCTCGACACGGACGATCCCCCCTAAATCGACGATATTCCCTTCAGTTTCAACAAATAAATCCGAAACTTCGCCGTTCCGAAATCCTTACATTGTAGCTTCCTATATCAATTCCCTTTTCCTACCTCTCTTTCGTCTCCATCGAACCATTTACCCATATATTTCTCTCGCTATTTGTGCCGGTCCTCCTGTCTAATTTAATATCATTCGGAAAAAATCTCCGCTCGCTAGTCAATTCAGCCAAGCTCTATGTCGAGACATCCGACGTTGTCTGTTGGCACCGATACAGCTCTCGCGAAGTCGACCAGATGGCTTGCAGATTGAACAGAGAATGGAAGTTGTTTGATCATAGTAAAGCAAAGGATATGACAGCGAACGCGAAGCGTCTTCATCTATAGATAGGGTATGTCAACAGATAGATCAACAAGGAAGTAAATAATGATAAAAACGAATGGGAATGATCAGAAAACAACAGAAGACGAAAACGATATTTGATGCAAAACGAATGAGATTGATATAAATAGAGATGCGATTCCGTAAAGAAGAAAAATGATGATTGGAGACAGTGAGTGGAAGGTGATGCGAGCGAGAATCTGATGGAAGCGTTTCTTGAAGAGGCGAGGGACGAAAGGGAGGACTGAAAATTGTCTGCGTTTGATAGTTTGGCCGTTCAGAGGGTGGGCAAGTTTTGAGCTCATGCGACACCATTTGCTGTTTGCTGCCGCTGTCTGAGGGACCTTCGAGCTCTGGCGTCTGCTGCATTGTCCAGTTGGACGACTTTTTCCCATTTCGCGTCGTCTTGTTGCGAATCCCCTTCGTTTGCTGCTGACTGCGCACGCACAGCCGACTGATCCAGATCAGATCCAACGTTTGAAGGTGGTGAAGGAGAAGGAGGAGAGAGAGAAGAAGGAGAGGATTTTGGAGGAGAAGGTCGACCTAGTCTTTTGCGAGGAATCGTTCGTTGGAACCCTATTATTTTTGGTGCGAATCTAGTATCAGTAATCTATGCACTAAACGAGTGCCCCCGAAACGACAAAAAGAATGTGTAACTCACAATCAACGACATCGTCGAGTTCTTCCTCGTTCCAAATGTGATCTAATCCTTCATATTCCTGTCGACGTCGACGAAAACAGATACGAAGAGATGCAGGGATCAGTCAGAATGAAATCAGAGATCAAGAGCAGACAAGATCGTCTCAAGAGCCCCGAAGAGAGAAATTTACCTTGTAGATTAATTTGCGAAGGCCGACTCGAGAAGATCGCAAGAGGGAAGAACCGGCTCGTGCTTGTTCGATTCTACGAGAGATACAAGAAGTTATTAGTTTGAGCGATGGAAAGAAGGAAAAGTTCGGAAACTCACGTCAAATAGGGATCTTTTTTTCCGTGACCCCAAAACAATGGAATATCTCGAGACGCTGGTGAAACGATCTAATCGCGCTTCGAGTCAGCATCGATGTGACCGGACTGAACGAGGAGATGAGAGCTCACCTCGGCAAGGTAATCCAGTAAGGGAACGTAACCAGAAAGTACGATTCCTCCTTCGAAACGATTTGTTTCGTCGGCAGTCAATAATCCCAGCATAGTCATAACGGCTCCTGTTATTCCTCGAAGACAGTTTAGTATCTGAACAGCTCGAATATGACTGAGGGAAAGGGAGGCGAACCTTGAGAGAAACCCATCAAAGCGATTCTGGGTTCTTTGCCCGCTTCCCTCATCTTCTCCCTCTCGTCGTCTACAAGCTTGTTCAACTGTTGCTGAGAGTGAACAAACTCTTCGAGGTTCTCGCCTTGAGACAAGTCGTCAAAGGTTCTGAAAGGGAAGTGATCGAACTTGGTCAGTTTCGCAAACTCGAGTCGGAAAAAAAGGCAGAGATCGAAAAAAAAGGCTCACTCGATGTTGAACCAGGCTGAGGTCGGCTCATATCCTCTCACTGTGACGTTCAATTCATCGGCAGTTGGAGATATCCTATTCAGGGATTGTAAGGGGAGGTCAATCCGGAGATACCGGGGGAAGGGACGAGAAGAGAAAGAAAACGAGCGACGAACCATCTAACGTAAGGGAACCTTGCTGCTAGTTTCCTGACGAACGGTGGTTCGTTGTTCGGTTGACCCAAACCGTGTAAAACGATAGCAGTAACTGAATAATCCTTCCGAGGCATCCTTGATTCTTCTATCCTGAAATTCTTTTTGTCTAATTCTACTCGAGGCTGCTCGTGCATCTTTGCTCTGATTGCTCCATCTCCACGCGACAGTCGGTTGTACAGCGGTGCATAGTGGTTGAAAGTAGAAGCTGCTAAGAATACTGCGAGGAAGAGGAAGATTGATAGAGAGAGGAAAGGTCTTTTCGAGAAGATGATGAAACGTTTCCTCCTCGCTTTTGTAAAGGGTAAACCAGGTGTTGGAGGTGAAGGTGGAGGTGGATAGTCTTCTCCTTCTCCGTGAGCTGCACTGTGGTAGTAACTCTTGAGTAATCCCGCGTTTTCTTCTTCATCAATGGAAGTCCGGTTTGATTTGAAGGGGTCGATTGGAATCGGAGGAGGTGAGGGAGCTAGAGGTGGTGCCATCACTCTTGAAGATCTATCGACCACCAGGGTCTGTATCGTATACGCGTAGCGAGATGGTTGAGAAGTAGTGTTGGAAGAGAATCTTCCTTCCTTTCTTCTCTCTCTCGCGGCAGGAAATTCATTCGATCAGATTTCGCATTTTTTGGGCCGATCTCAAATCTCGACTTGGGCTCTCGAGACGATCTGAATACGTAAAGATTCTGAAAGATTAAAGCAAGTAATTGTATAGATACCAATAGCAGTGTAACGAATGCAAATAGAATCAAAGAGAGAATAAATCTACAAAACTTCCCGAGAGGCTCAGCTTCTACGCCTCGTTTTAATTATCTAAGCAGTCGATTCTATTGGCGTCGCAGACGTTGTCAATGTCGAGGCGTCGATTTCTTCCTCCGAGATCCCTTGTCCATCCGCCTTCCTTCTAAGCTCTTTGATCTCGGTTGCCCATCTATCGTACTCCCAATTACCCGGTCTCAACCCTTCCATAGTGTACAATTTGTTCAACCTATGCTTGAGTACCACGATCCTAGTCAACAATACCTGTTGCTCTTTCCTCCTCACTCCAGGTCGAACTCGAACGATCTCTCGTTTCGATAATTTCGGGTCCGCCAACTTTTTCATTCTTCGACCGAGAGAGTACTGCAGTCGATGGAGTTCTGTCATCGAACGAACGATGTTGGAAGAAGCTTTGACGGAAGACAACATGAGTCGAACTTGTTGTCGGTGGTAAGCGAGGAGTGCGAGTTCTCGTTCGAGTAGGGTAAGCGATCGAGGGGTAGTAGAAGGGTCCACGGACGATGTGGCTGATTCGGAGGAAGGAGAAGAGGAGGACGAAGAGGAGGATTGGCGAGAAGGCTCGAGGAGGTTGAGAACCGAGTTGATGCGAGAAGCTTGACTTTCCATCAACTGGAGCAGCCTCTTCGTTCGGAGTCGGATCCATCGGGCTGTTTTAAGGTCGTGATGGTGAAGCGAGTAATGAGCGATGTTGCCGATGAGCGTCGAAGGTACGACGTAGGGACGAGAGGGAGAAGAAGGGGCAGAGGCGAGGTGAGAGACGGGAAGGGAAACGTTGAAGTCAATGTGAGGAGTGACAGTCGAAGCGAAAGAAGAAGAGGTCGATTCGGAAGGAGATGTGGAAGATGCATCTACTGAACTCTCGCCGAGATGAGAAATTGCCGACTCGGTAGCCTCGTCGAGTAAATCTGTTCATCATTCGGTACAGTCAGATTTCCACTTGTAGGCTAGAAACCAGGAGAGCAAGTACGAACCTTCTTGTTCTACTTCTAGAGGTTGAACAGATCCAATCGCTTGCTCGATTTCTGCGATTCGGAAATTTGCGTCGAGTGCCCATCGAGAGAAGAGTAGGTCGAAGTAGTGTCGGACAATCGGTCCTTGATCGAGTCGTGCGGCAGTTTGAATGAGGGTGGTGAAAGTTCGCGTTCCGACTGGATGAGGTTTGTCGATAGCGGTAGAAGGGGACGAAGGATTCGAGAAAGACTGGGTGAAAAAGTCTGGGGCAGAAGGATTAGTAGAAGGTTTGTCGAAGACTTCAAAGGTAGCGATCATCGAGGAGAGGTCGTCCAACTCTGCCAATCCTTCGAGTACCCAACACAACTCTTGTTCTCCCATTGTTCGGATCTTCGCCTTTTGAGCTTCCGATAGTTCGACAGTAGCTCCAGGTAGTTTGATATCGAACGCGAAGATACGTTTGACGACTGTCGAGAGTACCTTACGGTCCTTGGCCTTTGCGACGATGGTGAAGAAATGTTCTAAAATCGAATCCATTCGTTTCGAATCTCCTGCGATGTCTTCCAGCATACTGACCGCCTTCTTCAACAGAGGTTCGGCTGCCGCTCGTTCTACCGTCTTGCCTGAAGCCCTTCCGTGCATCTCGATCCAACCTACCATGGTTTCGAAAACCCTCGAACACACCGCTACTGGAGGTAAATGTCCCGCTTCGATCATTTCGTCCCAGATCTTTGTCACCCCTGGAGCATACCTCAAAGCGTGATATTGCCAGATGAGGGCGTTCCAATCTCCAGGTCCACTTTTCGCTCCAGCTTGTCTCAACCTCAACCTGATCAAATCCACCTTCACTGCGTAGGCCCTCGCTAGATTTGTCGAAGCTTGGATCGATAGAGGGTGACTTGATCCTTTCCGAGGTGACTGGTGAGGTTTGAGGTGGATAGCCGGGAGGAGAGCGTGGAGAGAGATGAGAGGAAGAGTGTGAGTGAGACCTTGTAAGTCGACTTGGGAGAACAAGTTCCACACTCGGTGAGGGTCAGGTTTCGAGAGTTTCAGTTCTTGTACTAGCTCGGCAGCGGTTCCTACGAGTTGAGCTGAAGAGGATGGAGAGGAGGAATTGGTCGATTGAACTGTCGGAGCGAACAACGCCTGGGAGGCTCGAGAGATCGCTGCCCAGCTACTGTTGGATTGTTTCGAGTTTGTTTGACTTCCGTGCGAATCCTCCGAGTGGTGTGTACGAGCTGTGTGAGCTGGATGAAGGGGGAGAGCGGAAGAAGTCGAATGTCGACACGCTGGACATTGAGCACCTCCGGTAGAGCGAGAAGTCGATGTCGAGGCTACTGGAGCAGCTTCAGACCATATCAGGCCTTGTCTTGCTAGCCGTCGAACTGCCATGTCGCGTAGTTCAAGTCAACCCCCAATTTTTTTTGATCTCCCTCTCTCTTTCCGACTATTCACTTCGACAAAGCTGCTTCGCTCGCAATGCCCTCATCACTGTACATTTGTATTGGAGACTCAAGTTATACAGCTCCGGAAAATCGCAGAGAATTTCGGTGTCAATTTTCTCTCCTCTTCGGTTATCCAGGCTTACAGCCTTGTAGGCTGCTCTGATCGGACTCTCGCCTCGTAGGAGTGTTTGAGTACCAACTTTCACCGCTAAGGGAGGCTCTGAGCTCGGAATCTTGAAGCTCTGGTTGACGAAATCGCGAATCAGGCTATTTCAGAGCGCTTTGTCGGCGCTATTGGTGCGACGCTCGTTGGCTGAACTCCTGCGAGCCACTGCTTCGACGACGCTAAACTCTGCGCTCCGCCTGGAGGAACTGGACTGCTCTCGAAAGGCATGGTCGTCGCAATAACCTTGCGAAAAGGTAATTTCGCTTTCTCGATGCGAAAGCTTATAATTTTACACGCGTCGCCTGTAACCCTTACTCGATTAATCAGAGATCATCGTTACAACTGTGTAAACAAGCGAAATAAGATTGAGAGAAGCCGATCAACGTCGTCACCAGTCTCGAGATTTTCGAAAGTTTTTGCTTTCCTTTCCTTCTGTACAACACCGTTTCGAGATCGATCACTTGTCGAATGTTCTCAAGACCTATCCGAGGTCTATCTGAGCCTCTGACACGGCAACGATACCCGACTCAAGCTCCCTCCGTCATCTCTCGCCATTTCCTTCAACAATCGCCAATTCTCCGATTCTCGAGCAGTACCGCAAGACCGGCTGTGAAGAAGGGAGGGAGGAGATGGAAAGGTCTAGCAGCAGCAGGACTAGTAGGAACTGGAGTGTTTCTGTACGATCGGTACGAAGGAGCTGAAGCACTCAGGAGATCGTTCAGAACTTTGATCTTTGGGATTCAGTTGGCGATCGACTTCAAGATGAACTTTTCTCCTGATAACCCGGATGGAATCGATGCTCTACATGAGAGAACGGCGAAGAGGTTGCACAAACTTTGTGTCGATAATAACGGAATGTACATCAAATTGGCTCAATCTGTAAGCCGTTTCTTCTCGTTGTACTTCTTGAACGATCGTGTGTAGTACCAGAACTCGAAGGGGAAAGGCGCTCAAGCTAACCAGTCGATTTCAAACTTTTTTTCCCTTTCGATAGCTCGCGATTCAAGCTGCGATCCTACCAAAACCTTACAGAGAGGCCTTCGCTAACGTATTCGACGCAGCTCCAGCTGTTGAATGGGACGAGGTAGTCAAAGTCTTCAAAGCAGAGTTCGGCTGTCATCCGGACGACGCTTTCGATTCTTTTCAACGGACTCCAGTCGCATCAGCTTCGATCGCTCAAGTGCACAAAGCTAGGTTGAAGGCAGTCAATGGACAACCTTGGAAAGATGACGAGGGCTGGGTAGCTGTTAAAGTTAGGAAACCTTCAGTGCCGAAACAGATGGAATGGTGAGTTGCATTGATTTCTTTGCGAAAACTGCTGACCCCTTTCGCTGACTGTTCATCGTGGCTTATAGGGATCTTTTCTGTTACCGAGCGCTACTGTGGAGTTACGAGAAGATCTTTGACCTTCCCGTCGCTTTCATTTCGCAATACGTTACCGAACAAATGAGGAAAGAAGCAAATCTCGTAACGGAAGCTCACAACGCTGAACGAACTGCAAACTATCTCAAGAACGAGCCGAACTTGCGAGGTCGAGCGATGGTACCGAAGGTCTACTGGGATTGGACAGGAACTTCAGTCATGACTGCCGAGTGAGCGAGATCTCTTTCGTTTTTTCACTGTCTCTCTTTTCTTGGCTGATCTCCTTCCTTCTTCGTAGTTTCATCTCTGCTTGTCGACTGACGGATAAAGAGAGACTCGCCGAGTACGGCTTGTCAGTCAAAGAGACGATGGATGCAGTGACGGAACTGTACAGTGCAATGGTCTTCAAATGGGGATGGGTGAGCTGCCGACTCTCTCCGTACTCCTTGGCATCTTACTTACTCACAGGGACTTCTCTCTTATCAGGTCCAAGCTGATCCTCATCCTGGAAATATTCTCGTTCGACCTCACGCGAAACGACCCAAACATCCTGAAATCGTTCTCATCGATCACGGACTCTACGTCGACATGCCTCTCGAGTTCCGTTACCAATACTGCAAGCTCTGGAGATCACTCTTTGTCGGAGACGTCGCAGCTATCGAGGATATCGCAGTTAAATGGGGAATCAAGAGGGAAAACTCGGACATTTTCGCTTCTCTGACTTTGTTGAGACCTCACAAGCTCAAGAAGCAGCAACAGCATCACGAGGGAGAAGGACAGACGGAAGCTGAGAAGAAGTTTGGAGAACAGTCGAGGTATGAACAACAAGTCGGATTGAAAGCTAGGATCAAGACTATGCTAGAAAGCGAAGAACTGATACCACGAGTACGTCTCAATCATCAGTGTCCGTCTCGACCTCAGCTGATCTTGACCGCGTTTCGCAGGAATTAATTTTCGTTACTCGAGGTCTCCGAATGCTTCAAGCGAACAATCAAGCTATGGGCAGTCCCTCGAACCGGATCAACATTCACGCTCACTTTGCTGCCGACGGTCTTGCTGCGTTCACTCCAGCCGCTTCGAGAACTTTGGCTCAAATCGGTCTCAAAACTTACGCTCTCGAAACTTTCCGTCTCGTCATTTTCAGAGTTGTACTCTTTGCTGTCGATATCGGATTCCAGATTACTAGGTTGAGAAGCTGGATTACTGAAAAGATGGGTGGAAAGGGAGAAGGGTTAGAGGATCTTTTACAACGACAAGTTACTGTGAGCTTGTTTCTTTCTCTTTTCTCATTTCCGTTCATCGACTGACATCTCTCTTTCCCACTCGTAGGATATGGCTCGTAACGAATTTGGCGTCGAGTAAGTCCACTTTGCTGACTCTCTGCTATTTTTTCTTTTTGCTAATTCTCACTTGTGATTGTTGGGGACAGACTGGACGAAAGTGCTTTCGCAGGGTAGAAGCGTTAACTTTCGCCTTATTGCATAGAACTGAAAAACTTGTACTCTTTCCCGTGTTGTCAATCTATCTATTCTTTGAACCTATGTATCGATCTCGCAAAAGAGAGAAGGTCAATCGCAAGTCAATCGATTCGAGTTCGAGTGAATGCGACTCGTCACAAGTCAGGCAGTCTAATCGAACTAAAAAGTAATGAGCCGTGTGAGTGGACATCGTGCTGTGAAAAAAGGTGATGATTCGATTGGTAATTAGATTACGATGCGATGAGGTCAAACCCTTTCCCCATCGGCTCGGATCCACTTGAATTCGATTCTACGATGTGGCGCTTCTCTCCCTCCTCTTTCTCTCCTACACTTCGCTAGTACACCCACATCGACACACACTCGACGCTAGAACCATCCCTCACTCACCAGATCAAACAACGCAAACTTCGCAACATGTCCTCCTTCACTGAAAAAATCTCCGCCTTCGCTGAAAAATTGGCTTACCCGAATCTCGAGACGAACCTAGGACACCATGAACACGATGCTGCTCATGGCGCAAATCTCGTAGAGCACGAACCAGCCTCAGGGATCTGGGGTGAGTTTTTCGTTTCGTCGGTTTTTCTTTTTCTTTTTGCTCGAGCATTTAAGCTGACTTCGCCTTCTGCTTAGACCGCCTACATGGTGAGAACACCCTCCGCCAAATCAGGTCGCAAGGAGATTGCGGAGAGGGAATGGAAGACGGCTTGAAACGAAAGGCCGTAGCTCACCAAGTTAGTTCTTCCCCACTCCTCTCTCTCACACCACAGGTACTGATCCTTCTGTATAACGCAGGAGCAACTCGCTGAACGTTCCCGCCTCGCCCGAGAGGGTCTCTTTGAACCTCACAAGAAACACGACGTTCTCACCAACTTGTCGGAAGAGCACCGAGACGTCGCTTCCGGCTCAAAGGTCTTCGGTGGGCCTGCGGATACTCCTGCCTCGATCGCTGAAACTCTCAAGGATGGTGGTATCGGACGTCAAGTGCTAGAGAACCAAAAGATGAACTAAATCTAATGCTTTCTCTTCCGAGCGGTTTCGGTTGTTTCTGTCGCACACTCGCACTTTTTGTATCTCCCGCCTCCCTATAGTCGTTTTCACTATCATTTGTTTCACTCAACCTTTTGATTTATGTACATAGCAAAGCAGTACCAAGTAACGAAGCAAATTTTGCATCCAAGTTTTTTTGTTTCGGAATCAGACTCTCGTTCGCTCAGTCCCATCCTCCGTTCCTCGACTTCGGAGAGCTCCAATCCTCTTGATTTGCGTCGCCTATCGTCAGCCGCACATAGCGAATTCGATATTCTTTGTGAGCTATACATTTCTCTCGCCTGGAAAAAAACAGTATCGAAAAAGCTCACCTCCTTCCAATTCTTTCATCAACTCTTCGATAGTCTCTTGTGCTTCTCTCAGTTCTCGACGAAGTTTCTCATTCATGTACATTAATCCCTCCATTTGACGAATTTGAGGAGTCGAATAGGATCTCGCACCTCCTTTCCAGACGAGTGATTGTTGAGAAGGACCGGCGCTTGGTTGAGGCTGTGAGGTAAGCGTGCAGATTGTCAGTCAATAGATCTGAAAAAGTTGTTCGGAAAGGGGAAACGGGAGTAACGAGGATCTTGTCAAAAAAAAAAAAAAAAGGGATTAGTAATTCACCTTCGTTTGTGATCGAAGATTTCTAGCATCCATTTGCGTAGGTAAAACTCCTTCGACGTAAACCTCTGAACATTCTTTCACGAGAGGAGAACGTGCCAACTCGAGTAATTCTTCTCTAGTACGAAGTCTGTCGAATCCAATTTGGTTCTCACGATCTTCGAATTTAGTTCCTCTCATTTCGAGTTCCATCTTCTCTTTCCTCATCTCGACGCTCTCGTACACGAACTCTTCTTCCTCTGAAGAGTTCGATTCCTCCCTCTTCTTCCTTAAATCCTCGTTCTCCTTTTTCAACCTCTCAACCTCTTTCCTCTCCTTCTCCAATTTCCCTTCATACTCACTCTTGATCTGTTCCAAATCGTTCTCAGCTCTAGTTTTAACTGTTTCAATCTCTGCTTCCAAAGAAATGATCTCTTGAATCGATTCGTCCAACATGGTTAAAGTTTTAGATTCTTTTTCCTTTTCTTTTTCTTTTTCAACCTTCCTCCTCACTTCCCCCTCAAGTCTTTGCATTCTAGAAACTTGGATCGAAGGGAAATATTCGGAGAAGGTTTGTCGGTTTCCTTCTGAAGGATTATGACGGTCGTCTGAAGTCTCGAAATCGATCAAATTCCCAGTTTCGACGAGATCTCCTGATGACTCTCTCCTACCAGTCTCTACTGTTGAAATTTTCTCGAGGAGAGTTAGTCTAGAGGAAGATACTGTAGGAGTGGGAAGGGGAGGAGAAGGAGGTAGTTCATCAGAAAGAAGGTCGAATCTTTGACCGACGACGACTGGGTAACCACCTAGAATCTTCTTTAAAATCTCTGGAGATGACGGAGACGAATGAGACGAAGATGTAGTCGGAGGAGGCAGGGATTGTTCTATCGAGGTTAGAGGGGGAGGTTTGGTCGATGATGATTCTTTCTCGAAAGTTTTTCCTCCTCCTCCTCCTCCTCCTCCTCTTCTCACTTCAGCTGAAAGTACTGGATCGATCACTTCGTCTTTACGAGGTGAAGTAGTCGTCATGAGATAGCTCCTTGAATGTGAAGGTAGTCGATAAGGAGGATCAATAGTTTCACTCGTTGTTGTTGGTGAATTTGGTCTGCTAGGTCTGTAACCCTCTGGTGCGTGAATTGAATAAATCGCTTTAGGACTAATCTTTGGACCTCCTGTGCTGATCTTCCTCGGAGTGGTGATCGTAACTGGTAGAAAGTGGGTTAAGAAAAAAGAGAACTGAGCTAAAAAGGAGAGGGTCAGGAGGGGTTTGTGCTTACTTGATGATTCTGATTGGTTCCTCGAAGTATCTGATTCGATAGTAGTTTGCGAAGTAACTGGAGTAGAGGGAGAAGAAGTAGTTGAGGAAAGAGGGGATTGAGTTGGTGGTACAGAAGAGGAAGAACATTCGAGACAAGGCAAGGAACAAGTTGATTGTTGTTTTGTTGATTCTTCTGCTTTGACTGGATTCACTCGAGTATCGATAGCATCGAGTGGTACTTGGGAGATAGATCGAGATGTTTCAGGTATCTGACGAGAGGCTGAAAGAGGCTGTGCGGAAGTTGAGAGATCAAGTGGAGGTGACAGAGGAGAACGACGAGATAGTGGGTGATTCGAAGGGTAACGTGAATCCCACATCAAAAGATTGGCTTTGAAGGATTTGTCTAGTCGAGATTTGAGGTTGAGATGTCGAGAAGAGAGAGACAGAGAGAGAGAAAAGGGAAAAGTTGTCATTCGTCTCTTAATTTTGACCTCTCGATCGTGCTCGGGAATGACACTGTGATATAGGAAAGAGAGGAGTTGCATAAACATGAAAGGAACGACTTTAAAAAAAGCAAGGATACAGGAAAGAGTAGAGAAAAGTATATAATTTTTTGATCAAACCTCTTTTGTTTTACAATTTCAGAGCTTTAGCTTTAATCTTGTTCAACCTCATAACTTCTTGAGCTACTTTCCCAGGTCTTCTCAAACTAGCTCCTACTCCCAGTACCAAAGTCAAGAGTACTAAACTTCCAGCTTGGTGAGTAGCTGCCAAATGAGTAGGTACGAGATACAACAAGGTAGAGATACCTAACGCGACTTGCAAGAGTGACATGTGGAGTGAAGCTTTGATCAATCGGTTAGTGAGAGGTGGCAAGTTTGAACGAATCGAAGGTCGACGAGTGACTCCGAATAGAGTAACGATTGAAAGGAATGTAGTGTAAGCCTGTTTCCAGGTCTCAATCAGTTTCTCTGTTTCCAAGTCTTGTTTCACAGGGAAAGATAAGTGTTGAGAGACACTTACGAGCATACGATGATCGAATTGAGCAGTAGTAGGGTTCTCAAACATGTTTCTCCACCATTTATCACTGTGATCGGATTTTCTAGAGTAGAAATCTTTGTACAACTCTCCCATACCAGGTGAGAATCCATCTCCCATAGTTGGCCATTCGTTGTAAATCAATCCTGCATCTAATCCAGCGACGAATGCACCTAAAAACACCAGAAAAGAACAAAACACAAAAGGTCAGGCGAAAGAAGAAAAAAGAGAAATTCGAAAGGGGAAAGGCGTTTTTATTTTTACCTGAGAAAGCGGTCAAGAATACTAAACCACTCAGAGCAGTAACCGCGACTCTCAATTTACCCGCCGTAGGTCCATTCAACAACCTCAAACTCTCTTCAACGTTCCTAGTTTTACTCAACCCTTTACCCAATTTAGCAATTTGCCAATCCCTTTTAACTCCCAAACCCATTCTCAAACACAATGCGAACACGGTGAACGCCATTCCCAAATGAGCTGCCAACCGGTATTGACTAACTCTTGGAACTCCCCCTAAATCCGTAACCGATTCTTGATCTAAACCAGATTTAACCATGTACCAACCTAAAGCACCTTGACCCCCTATCAATGAACCGATCCCCAAGAGAGGTAACAATGCAGTACGAGATAATTGTTTACGGTAAACGAAATAAGGTAGAGGTAACAAGAAAGTTAAACCGATTAAACGTCCCAACATTCGGTGAGACCATTCCCATAAATAAATCCTTTTGAAATCTGTCAAAGTAATATGTTGATTGTTACTAAAAAATCTCAATTAGTCGTAGTCAGCATTTCCATCTACAAGAGAGAGAAAGAGAGTAGAAGAATGGTTGTATTTTACATTTTCCATTCAGGAGTTGCTCTATATTTCTCAAATTCAATTTCCCAATCTTCCCCAGTTATCGGTAATTTCATACCAGAGATGACGTTCCATTCTGTAATAGATAAACCTGATTCAGTTAACCTAGTCATTCCTCCAACGATTACTATACAGAATACCATTCCTGCTACTACGAACAAGTATTTAGAAACTAATGGTGTAGTTAAACGTGGTGATGACGAAGCCGAATCATGTTGATCTGTTGTGAACGTTGTTGTTGTTGCTGGAGAAGGGTGAGAAGAAGTTGAACCGGGAGTAATAGTCGTTGCGGCGGTAGAGAGAGTACGAATTCTAGATCCGAGTCGAGACAGATCAGATATAGTGGTAGGGAGGGTAGAGAAGGTTGTCAAGGGATGCTAGAGAATCGAGAAGGAGAGTGAGAGGGATAGCAGAGTCAGTATTCGCGATTGTTTGAAGGAAAACCCTTTTGCCACATTCCGACCTGCCCTCTCCTGCGCAGAAGATCATTGTTCCCTTGCTCCTATCCGACTGGAAGAGAGCGTTTTCGTGTATACTGAGCTCGATCGGTAAAGAAAGAAAACTCACAGTAGTTAACCTCGAATCCGAGAAATCTCTCCTGAAACCTCCTACCTCGAACCCGTTCAATCTCTTTCGACTGTGTAACCTGATTGAATCCGTCACTGAAAGTCCATACGTCGATCGAGGTTGTAAACTCCTAGTCGATGATGAAAGGAACCTCCTAGATCCGAATTGTTGGACTTTCGACAAACTAGCAAGTTGTTGCTGTGGTCTTGTTGTTGTATGTATAAGAGGTTGATAGAACAAGGTTGCCAAACCTTTCGGAGGCATTTTATATCGTGAGGTTGAAACTTGTCAGAGTCGAAGTAAGAGATCAAGAAAGATCTTCGGGAATTATTTATTCGATTCGGGAGATCTCTCATTCGCTCCCAATCACCCAGCTTATCAACCACACAGTTCACGAACCATGTTACGTACACTATTCAACCAATCAACTAGAGTCTTATCAAGATCTCCTACGACGACGACGACAAGTTCGATTCGTTCAATCTCATCTAGTTTACCTCTTCTCTCTACCTCTTCCACTTCTACCGAACCATCTCTATCAGAAGGTGAACAATTATTGAAATCTAAATTGGAATCTTCTTTGTCTGGAGCTTCTGTAAAAGTTCAAGATGTTTCAGGTTTTGTCAAACTCTCTCCTCTTCCTCTCTCTTCTCTCTTCACTGACGATTGAAAAGGGGAATTTTTAGGTGGTTGTGGTTCATTCTACGCGATTCAAATTGAACATGAAAGTTTCAGAGGTTTAAACACTATTAAACAACATAGGATCGTGAATCAACTCTTGAGTGAAGAGATTAAAGGAATGCATGGATTACAAGTAAGCGAGTAATCTCTCTCTCACAACGTTGTAGTTTGGAGTGAAAAGAGCTGACGAAATCGCTCCGGAAAAAATCATCAGTTGAAAACTGGCGCTCCATCCTCCTCTTAACAAGAACTCGAATCGATTTTTAAAGTTTCGTCCGTGTTTTCTTTCTTGTTGTAATATTTGAAGCAATTATATCTCTCTCTTCTACGTGGCAGTAGGGCTTCTCGAGAGATAACATCATCGGGGAAAATAAGATAGAAACTGTCGAACTGGTAATTTAGAATCAATTTAAAAAAATCTCATAACTTTACTTTGTACAAAGAAACTACCCTCTTGAGTTTCGTCCCTCTGCTCTTCACCCTCCTCCCTTCTTCCCTTTCCTCCTCCGCAGTTCCTGCGTATCATCATCGTTTTTCAGTCTCTAATCTCTTAATCACTCTGTTGTAAAAAACCAATCCCTCTAGTTCTCAATTTATTTTCAAAATTCCTATACCAACCTTCTACCAATCCAAACTCTATCCAACCATCTCCAGATCCTGATCCCGGTACGTTTCCTGAGGGTAAAGGTTTTACAAAACCTGAAATCGCATTGAAAAGGTTTTTAGCGATCAATTGTGCTAGTTTAACTGCTTGTTCACCAGTTACTGAATTTGAGTTTCCTCCTGTTGTTGATGAGGGAACTAGAGCGGTAGATGTTGTTGTTGTTGAAGAAGAAGAAGAAGAAGGGAGACTTGATAATTGATTCGCGATTGAAGGTAAAGGTTCACATAAAATTCCAAGAGTTGTAGCACTTGTAGTCGAACCAGTTGAAGAGAATTGAGCTGTAGTGGTGGAAGGGATCGTGGTACCTCTCAATCGAAAGATTGCTGAAGGTTTCTCATTCGATAATCTAGAAAAAACGACAGAGCAAAGGGATTGAATGAAAAATCAGAAAAAGAAAAGATTTCGGGGAGAAAGGAATCGAGAGAGAGTGTGTGCTCACCCTCCTATCAGTTGAAAACCTTTCCCACTATAATTCATCAAGATTCAGCTTGGGCGAAGGAAGTTACAGAGAGAAGAGATCAAGTAGAGAAATATCAAATTTACGGAATTTCTAAATGAACTGTAGCACCGTAACCTTCAGGGAAAGGAGCTGTCTCACTTAAACACATTAACAGATCGATTCTCTTATGCGCAAGAGTGAAGAAGAGGAATAGGATTGTTTTTTACCTTGACCAGTTAAGAATACAGTGATATGATTCAACTCTTCAACTTTATCAATCTGGGCTGAAAACCTTTCGGGAGAAGAAGGATCTTGAACGGTTTGTTGTCTAAGAAGTAAAGACATTTGATCAGAACTATAGTAGCTTATTGCCGAAAGAAAGAGAGAACTGAGGGCAGTGGATGAGCTCACACTAATCGACCTGCAGAGGGAGAGAGGAGTATCAATTTCAGAAGAGCTCGAAGACAAGAGAGAGTAGAGGAAAGGGGACAGACCTGGTACTACGAATGCAAACATTGACTGAAGATTGGGAGAAGGAAGAAGCTACTACTGTGAGGACCTCCTGTTCAAAATCACACTCGAGAGAGCCCAGAACCTTTTGTCTCTCTTCTTCCCCTCTTTCCTCACTCTCTCTCCCTCTCCAGTTTCGCGTTCAACTCACTCCAGTTCCTCCCAAGCGGTAGCGAAGCGAAGGCGGCCAATTTGAAAGAGGAGGAATCACCCTAGGGTTTCTTTGAGACGCGTTTCCATCAATCGTCGGACTTCCCTTTCTCACAACCTCTCTCTCTCTTCTCTTCGGGGGGCAATGCAACATCGTAATACGTATCAACCACCTAATACACCTTCATTCACGATTGATTCAACTGCAGCAACTGCGACGGCGACTAGTGATTCACCTTCACCTAATCGAACTTCCCACTTTCAACCTCTACCACAAAGTCGCGCAAACTCTTTAATCCCTATGAATCATCACATTACTAATACTGGTAAAGGAGGAGGAGGAGGAGGAGATTACTTTGATCAAGCTTCAACAACAAATTCTTCTTCTTCATCTCGTTCTCCAACTTCTACCAGGTTCCCTCCTCAACATTCAAACGATTCTTCTTCAGTACACTTACCCCTCTTGAACGATGACGACCTCACTAATACATCTTCCTCTCCACCTCCTCATTCTTCTTCTTCTTCTCGTACACCAACAACAAGTAGAACTAGATCAATTTCAAGAGGAGGAGGAGGTCTGAGTTGGATCACTTCATTAACTACTACTAGAACTAGGTTACATCCATTAGTTTTAATCCCTGTGTTTGTTTTCGGTGTAGTGTTTTCAATGTCTATATCGGGTAATTCAACAAGAGATTATGATAAAATGGGTAGATCTGCTATGAGTTCTCTAAAAGTAAGTATTCTATCCATTACTACTGTGTATGTGTGTGTGTGTGTGAATTACTGACACGCACTGGATTCTATCACGATAAATAGTCATTAGGTGGTGGACATTGGACGACAAGTTTGAATTCAAATTCGAAACCTCCAGATTATACTCTACATTCTTCTGGACATTTGTTTTTATCTCCTGAATCAATCTTTCATTCACACCGTAACTCTCCTTCTTCCCCTCCTCCTCACTCCTCTTCTTCTTCTTCTTCCTCATCATCATCATCATCTTCTCGAGTAATCGATTCTCTCCGACATCCAATTCACGAATTAATCCTAAACGCCTCCTTAACCTGGTCCGAAAAACTCTCTAGACAATCTACGAACCTAACCTCTGCAGTGATCGAATACAAAAAACGTTTCAATGGTAGGAACCCACCGAAAGGGTTCGACAAATGGTTCAAATTCGCTCAAGAGAACAATGTGGTATTGTTGGACGAGTTTGATCAAACCTTTAGAGATGTCGAACCTTTTTGGAGTTTACCTCCTAAAGTTATTAGGGATAGAGCAGAGAAATTACAAAAAGATCCTTCTACTTTTACAATGTTGATCAACAACAATCATAACAATGGTGGAGATGAGGATGGGGAAGATGGACAAGTTGAGATTGTAGGAGCACATGCAAAAGATGGTAGAGCTAAAGATCAAAAAGAGTTGATGAAACGTTGGAGTAAATACATTAAAGGTTCTCCAATTGTTGGCAAGAATGGCAAAAAGACTGGAGGTTACGAAGGAGTGAATATTACTATGGCAGCTCACGACGGACCTTCAATCATGATGGATGTCAAATCTAGGGATAGACATTTAGAGGCCGCAAGGAATGGGAAACGTAAGAAATATGACGCTAATTCCTTTTTTTCTTGTGTTCCCAAAAGTTTCGAACGTGTGAAACTGATCTCTCTCGCTCTTTTTTTTTCATGTGATGAATAGTATTGAGAGAAGAAGAATACGAATCAGTTGATGAAGATGCGGCGTAAGTTCGAAAAAACACAACTACCTTTCTCTCTCTCTCTTTCCAAACGACTTAAATACTGACATCTTTCACTCGAAACGGGTCGAAACCACTCTGTTAGTCTATGGGGATTCCCATTAGCTTGTCCAGTCAATTCGAGGTTGAGAAGAGCTTACGATGGATTAGAAATTGATAATTTACCCAAAGGTCCAAGTTTCGTAGCGGATCATGTTCAAACTATGAATTTGTGTGAGAATCCTGAATGGCAATACTTGCATGGTAAGTCTTCATCATCATCAAAAAAAATATCCACTTTCGTCTCTTCTCGCAGACATTCTCTTGTTCTCCGCAAAGACAAAGCTAAAAGATTGTTGTTGTTGAATTTAGGTTTCACTAGTTGGCCAGGAATGAGACCACAAATCTTGAGACCTTTATTCTCGTTCGCTAAAACTTCATTACATTCAGACATCTTGTTGACCCCTTTGGAACAATTCAGAGATCAAGAACCTTGGGATCCTAAATGGGAAGACAAACCTCACAACAAAGCCGTCTGGAGAGGTTCTACTACAGGAGTTTGGTTCGATCGAGGTACTTGGTGGAGAAGTTCTCAGAGAGTTAGGTTGTGGTTCATGGGTAAAGATGAAACTGGTCACAAGAACGTTAGGTTCTCTACTGAGGGGATTGAAACTCGGATTGGAATTGAAGGTTTGAGTGAGAAACAAGTTCCAACTAAAGAATTGATGGAGAGGTACGTAGATTTCGCGTTTACGGGTAGGGAAGGTCAATGTTCAGTAGAAGATGGTAGTTGTGAAGCCGTCAAGAAATTGTTTGATTTCCAGAGAACTTTTGGTTGGAACGAAGCGAACGAGTACAAGTACATGTTGGATTTGGATGGGAACGCTTGGTCGGGTAGGTTTCATAGGTTGTTGTCGACTAATTCGGCAGTTTTGAAAAGTACTATCTTCCCTGAATGGTTAGTTCAATCTCTCTCATTTTCTCTCTTCCTCTGTCCTCTCGCTTATACCAATCTGTTTAAAGGTACGCTGGTTGGATTCAACCTTGGGTACAGTGAGTCTGAATTCGCTCTCTCCTCACTCTCGAACCTCAAACTGACCTTAAACTCTTGTCGAAAACTTTTTCAAAAAGTTACATCCCGATCAAAATCGACTATACCGATCTGTTTGACGTGATGGCATTCTTTTCTGGAGATTTAGATGGTCAAAACCATCATGAACATTTGGCAAAACAAATCGCTGATAACGGTAAAGATTACACGGAAAGGTTTTGGAGGTATCAAGATATGGAAGCTTGTAAGCGCTTACTTCTTCTCTCTCATTCTCTCTCTCTTATTTCTCTCTAGAGTAAGCTAAATCGAACAATCTTGTCGCGCGTGATATGGTAGATTTCTTCCGTTTAACTTTGGAATGGGCAAGAGTTTCAGGTTAGTTATTTTTTTAGAAATCCTCAGTTCTCGATTCATCGATTCGAAAGCTGATCCTACTCTCACTTTCACTCTTGCAGCTGATGATCGAGAATCAATGGACTACATTCATCCCGGTCTATGAGATTCTCACCAAACTTATTGAACGATATTCCAATTTTCTTTTCTGGGTTACTAGTTTTTTCTACTTTTCTCTTTTCTACTGGATCCGTTTCTTTCTCATCTCAACTGCAAAAGGCATCCCTCTCTCTCTGCTCTCTCCTCTCTATCTCTTGCGACTTTGTCTTTTCGTTCTGTTTATTTTGTGTAGCATCCTCATTTTGAATTATACCCACTTCGCATCTCTCATATCCTGTCTCCCTCGGCTTCGTATTGTACGCTCTGATTCGTGCTACAAATAGATTGCACGACTATATACATCTAGCACGGAGGCGTATGGTCTCAGACACGAACAGTCGTCATCTTCGCACCTCGTAAAATCCTCTCAACCAAATTCTCAACCGCCTGTTGAGCTCGTACTGGCTCTACGTTCGATATGCCCCCTCTACCTAGATCGAGAACTACCGATTTCGAATGTTTGATGTGGAGGTTACTCTCCAAGTCGTAGTCTTTTGCAGTATTGAAGAAACCTTCGATTTCGAGAGCGACTAGGGTGAAGAAGATTAGGATTCGATGTTGGAGATCCGAGGTCCATTCGACGTTCTTCAGTTGTAGTTCTATCTCTTGTTCCGTTATTGACCACGACGTGAATCCAATCGGATCTTGCGAGAACAAGTCCAGAGTTGCCAATTTACTACCTCCAGATTGTTCAACCGCCGATAACCTCGTAAAGACTACCATGGTGCGATGACGCTTCAAAGTCTCTTGTTTCGAAGTCGTCCCGGTATTCGTCTTGAGTCCCTCGAGAGCAGCCTGATAAAAGCCATCGAGAGTCAGCTTTCGAAAAAAAGGGAAAATTTGAGCTTGTTATGGGCAAACTCACCTTGTAGACTTCGTCTCTCAATTCTCCTCGAGCTAAAGACCTTGCTACCGACCACTCGGAGTTCCTGCGAAGGAAGTTCTCCATCAAGGTTTCAGGAGAATCTTCAGGAGCGACGGGCAAATTGCGCCAATTCCAGCCCTCCTCAACCTCCTTTTCGCTCAGTGGTGGCCATTCGAACGAGTTCTTTCCGCAAACACGTTTGTGAACCTTCCAGATCTGCTTGAGTAGAAGTAGGAAATGACGGACAAGAGAAATTGACGAGGGAATGTGCGCCAGTGATCAACATCTCGGTCTGCGTGGAATGAGAGTTAGGGGCTACTCACGAGCTTCTGGTGTTCCTTTGAGCAGAAATACATCCAAATCAATCCAGCTTTCTTGCAGGCGGAACAAGCAGTTGTCGATTCTTTCCCACAAACTACACACTCTCCGAGACCTGTAGAAGCTGGATTCGAGGTGGTCGACGCCATTCCGGAAGATTGTGTGAAGTACTGAGCGAGAAGGGATAGCATGGAAGAGAGGAGAAGAGAGAGACAAAGGAAAAAGAACGAACCTATTCTTTAGAATCTCGAGCCTTCCTTCTTCGGTCCCCTTCCACGGCAAATCCGTACAATGACAGCGAGAGACAGATGATTGCAAGCGAGCTGGTAAGGGCAAGACAGAGAGTTGTGACAGAATCAGGCAGAACCTGAGGTTGATCGAAAAGTAAGAGACAGCGAAAACAAACAACCGAAAGTGAGAGAAAACTACAAGGGGCAATCATCATTCAAGAAGGGTAAGGGGGAAGCGAAACTGTACAGCTTTTGTAAGTGGGTAGACTCGTAGACTCGGAGAAAGGAAAAGACGAAGAAAGCTAGCATTTTCAAATTTAAAATTCGTTCTGCTGAAAAAACAACACCCGATTCTCTGGAGTGAGTGAGAACTACTCTTGAAGGAGGCGATACGGACGAATATTCAACTCACGATCACTCCACCTCGAACGCTCCCTGCTCGTTGCGGAACCAGTTAACTTTTCCCTCTTTTTCTTCTCCCATCAGTACAATTCTCGTTGAATCATCTACCATCATATCTGAAGGGTACAGAGCCCAACCAGATCTCGAATTCTCGAGGATTTGACGGAGTTCGGCTTGTCGACTAGGAATCTGGAGGAGATCAGGGAAGACAATTTGTTCTGCGAAGAAGATTCGGAGTGAGGGCGGGAAATGGAGGATGATTTCGGAGAGAGAGCGCGGTGACTCGAATGCGTCTTCTTCCCCGAGAAGTATCTCGACCATTTTGAGCGAAGGGAAGCGAGAGAGGATTGAAAGGATTTGAGCCAAGTTGTCTAGGTTTTCTTCAGAGTAGAGCTTTAAGGTGAGTCTGTGTAAATTAGGGTATCCGGAGAGGTATTCTACTATAGATGGGCATGCTGCGAGGTGATGGAGGTCCACCATTTTGAGTGACGAAGGATGGAAGATTGAGAGGAAATCGCGAGCGATTCGAGAGGCTTCTGCGGGCTCGACATGCCAAGCGACGACCAGGTCATCGATTCGAAGTTTCGGGAAGTTGGCAAGTTGTTGAGCTATTTGCAGGCTCGATCGTACTGAGTTAGCGACCATGACCCCGAAAGTTGACAGCTTTTTGAAACCGGATTGCAAGCTTGCGATGAATTCGTTCGAGCAGTTGAATTCGCCCATCTCGTTCAATCCTAAGGTGTTGAGGTTTTCAAGATATGAAGCTGCTTCCAAGATTGGTACGAGATCTTCTTCCATCGTGCCTTGAATGACAAGTGATTCGAGGTTGACCCAAGTGCAGAGGAATTGAGGGAGTAGAGCGAGGGCCTCTTTGTCAGAAATATCGGTGACATCTGAACTATCCATTCCAGGTCCGGAGAGTGTGCAATGGCGGACGAGCTTGGCGAGGTGAGGGAATCGGGCGAAGTGACCGAGTAGGGAGGGAAGACGTAGAAGTTTGATCTCGACCTTTCTCCAGCAGAGACCCTGACCGAGAGACCTCCAAGATCTACATACGAGAGATAACATTCTGCCTTCCTGGACCTCTTCTGCACTATCATTCTGCAACTCCTCCTTGAGATGCGAAATGATTCCGCAAACGACGTCGAAAGGGAGGGCAGGGACAGGCATAGCGAGCGAAGAGAGTAAGAAGTAGATTTTGGTGCGAGGGGAAGGGAGAGATTCCGAAAGATGGATGCTTGGGAGAGAGGTAGAGGGGGGAGAGGGGAAAGGAGAATTCGAGATGAAGGTAAAAGGGGAAAGGAGGCTACAAGTAACAAGTCGGTAAGGGTCAGCCATGTTTCGGAACTTCCGACGCACTAGATAACCTCACCTGGAGGTGAGACGTCGAAGTCTGCAGAGAACTCGGAAGAGATGAATGAGTTCGAGGTCGAGAGGAGCCGAGATTCGATTGCTTAAGGTTTGGCTGACGCGAGGTACTTCTCGTGTTAGTCGTGAGTACTATCTGTGAACAGAGTGAATGGTAGGAAGTCAAGCCGTGAGTGGTCCAATGCGTCTCAAATTTGTCAACTGAAAGTCGAAACCTCTCTTCGTCTTCCCCATCCTCGAACTTACCTAGAACAGCTCAAATAGAAAGACAACAGCTTGCTATCCCTAGCTAGACAGCTCAACACGACCCTCGACGCTTCGAATCCGAATCCCGACTCGTCATCAATTGAATCGACTTCGCTCTTTGCAAGGATTAACTCTCGCCCTCTTGAACTCGTACGATCGATTGTCGGAGCAGCAGAGGATTTAGTCTCTCCGGAAGACTCGTACACGGACACCATCAGGTCTCTATCGGCTCTTACGCTCGTCAACGCTACATTTCACCAATCCACACAAGCACTTCTTCAGCTCGAAAGTTTGCAGGAGACAAACATGTTCTCTCGTCCGCACAATCTATCCCGAAACCCATCTCTCGCAATCGCACCTACGAATTTGACTCGCTCAAAAACCGTTCTTTCGAATCGCGACATCGTAGCAGCTCTCGTCGCCACACGGTCTGCAGTTCAAGACTAGTATTCTCCAAAAGCTCTAACCACAAATCTATCCGCGAGAGCCCTAGATTGGAGGACCGCTCGAAAGAAAGGTTGATAATGGTGGAAGAACTTGCGTCACAAAGGAGGAAACCGTCGAGGGAGTTTGGGAGGCTCAGGAGAATGATTGGTACTGTAGTAGAGTGTCAAAAGAATTCTCGAGGAGGCGCAAGGCGAAGAAGGACAAGGTACTACGCAGAGAATAACGATGGAATCGACTTCTTTTCTTCTTCTTTTCCCTTTCGTAATTTTCCGTCTCTGACTCACAGAGGGGGTTATGAGCTCGCAGTCCACTGACCTCTCTACAGTCTGTATGCAGCAGAACTTCGCTACTGCTGCCAGGCTTGCAGGAAATGCGTTCTCGTCGACTCCTGAGATCGTATCGGAATGAGAACGGCGAGAACGAAAAGCTCAACACCGAACGAGAGCATCCAGCTAGCCGTATTTGCGCGGTCTCTCTCTCTCTCTTTATCCTTCTGTATCCGTTCTGAACTTCGAGTGAGAAAACGATGTTTTGCAGAAACAACGTTGATATCTCTCGTTGTGTACCACCTTACTCCTTGTTACTATGACAAATAGGTCCGGATCAGGTTCCCTGCCTCGAAGTCGAGATAGAGATACCGAGTACATCCATAAGGCGAGGAAGGAAGGTCTCGTTGAGGAAGCGCGCCGAATCAGGATCAATTCGAGGAACGTACTCTTTGGAGAACTCGAAGATTCGACTGAAGGCCGGAGAGGGGAGTGCAGTACGAAGGGGAAGGTTATGCTCTGCTGCTACTGTCCCAATGAAGATGAAGAGCCTGTGTCGGAAATCCTTCTGGTACCAACTTAATTTCAAAAGTTGATCGGTGACGTTCTGCTCGATGAACGCCATGAAAGCGAGAGGATCCTCCCGTAGATACATACGGGTTTCGTTCGATGGGAGGCCTTTGTCCGGTTCTTCGAGCTTCATCAGCTTTGACCCGAAAACAACCTCTCGGTAAACTCGGAGAGGTCCCTGTCCGCCGGCCTCACAAGGATCCTTGGTGCTCAATTTCATGAGGTGCTTCTGATGACGGGAATGATCACCGTCAGCTGCACAGGCATCGAAAAGCGAGCGAAGACAGAGGTCTGTCTCACCTGAAGAAGAGCGTCAAATTGATCGTTGCTTAAAGCTACGTTCCCTGCCCGTCTCTTTTCTTTTAACAATGCTTCACTTGCTTCTCGCACAACGCCACTTAGCGAAGGCGACTCGTTGGAAGGATCGTGTCGAGCTTGCCACATTTGTTCAACTTCCTTCGCCGAGAGAGCGGGATACTCGAACGGGTTCTTGCCGCAAACGAGCTTGTGGCTCTTCCAAATCTGTAGGTATCGAGCCGTAGATGTGTTGAGCGTTCGATGCAAGATTGAAGTGGGTTCGGAGAATAAGATTTGGAGAAGAGAAGAAGGAGAATCGAGGAAAGGACACAGTCAGCTACCTCGCTTCTGAGGAGAAGAGAATTTGCAGAAATCTCGTCGCCTACTCACCAATCTCTGATGATCTGCGGAACAGAAGTACATCCAGTCTAATCCAGCTTTCTTGCAGACAGAACAAGCGGTGATCGATTCTTTCCCACAAACCACACAGTGACCGAGAGTCGGTGAACTGGGAGCTGCTGACATCCTAGTGAGTTGTAGATGTGTTGTGAGAATGCGGTAGCACTCAGACGAGCGTGAGATGGGAAGATAGAGAGAGGGGGAACTTACTCGAAAAACTGTGGACTCTCGAGCCTCCTCGCATCTTTCGTCCCTCCTCCGCGGCAAGTTGAGACGGCGATGACGCTACTCAATTCCACTTCGAAAGTGAGCTGATCGGAATGGATGAAATGTCAGGAGTGCTTTGAAGGTCCTCGAAGAATGGGCTCGGAGTTTCGATCAAAGCTTGTTATTAAGTCGAGGGAAAGTCAAGCAAGCTCACAGCGAGCTCAGGTTTCGATGAGCTTTCTCAGATTTCTCGTACAGCAAGAGAAAAGGGGAGTACCTGTCTCAGTTGGTCGTGGAATCGAATACAGAGAGGGGAATAGGATTTAGCAAAGACAAGTGAACAAAATAAATGAACTTTACAGAACGTCCTCCATCCCATTTCCGTCACTCATTCTACTCAACACCGATAGTTTCACGAGAATACTCGAAGTCTAGGAAATGACCGGCAAACCCGAAAAGATTGAACATGATTTTATTGAAGATTTCGAGATTGGTTTCGTTTGGATCCGAAGTTGGAATCAGATCACAAGCGTCCATCAGAGGTTCCAGTTCGTTCATCCGTTCCTCTGATAACTGATAACCTTCAGTGTGGTACGCTTCAGGTTGAGATTGAACCTCGACTTGGAGTCTAGCGACGAGAATTAATAAACGATGTTGAAATTCTGAACGCCATTTCCTCTCAGCCATCTCTGGGCACGTCCATTCTGAGCTAGAGCAGTCGATGTACCGATATAATAGTTTTGCTAGTATGCCGAAGGGGTCTTCGAGGAGAAGTTGGCGTGTTTCCGCGAACAACAAAAACTGATCCGATTGTCCAAAAGCTCGCTCGAGTTTAGCTTGGAGCATTGACTCTCGGATTCCCCTGATTGCGTCGTCATCAAAGATCGGATTGTGATTACAGGGTGCCTGAGCTCCGAGAACGATTGCCTGAAGAACCTCGCTTTCGAGAGAAAGAGTCAGCGACACTCGAATGAAAGTCGAAGATCGAGGGGTGGGCGTTTTTGCTTCAAACTCGAGCTGAACGTACCTGCCACGTAACTTCACGATCCTCAGAACTCGTAATACCCTGTGAAGCTCCGTCAGGCGAGGTGTCCGGAGACAATGCGTCCACGATCACATCCGACCAGGTTTTCCCTTTTGATTGAGGGCATGATTTCCCTGTCAGACCTTCCAATTCGTTGACCTCGTCGCCCTCGAGTACTGGAAACTTGAACGGGTTCTCTCCACAGACTCGCCTGTGAACTTTCCAGATCTTGAGACCGAAAGATTGATTCACCGAAAATGAGTGAGGAGAGAAGAGGATCAGCTCTCTCTCCGAAGAACCAAACCAGAGCGAGAGGGTACTCACGAGTCTCTGATGATCCACCGAACAGAAGTACATCCAGTCTAGTCCAACAGCTTTGCACTTTGAGCAACCTTTCTCCGATTCTTTCCCGCAAACTACGCATCGACCGAGAGCTGAAGAAGGCGAGGTTGCTGACATCCTCATCAACTGTAGAGGTGTAGTAAGGGCGAAGTTCCACTCAGCTAAGTGCGACGGGAAGGAAGAGGGAAGAGACAAGAGAAAGGAGGGGAGCTTACTCGAGAAATTCTGATAGCTCGAGCCTCCTCCATCTTTCGATTCCTCCTCCGCGGCAAGCACCAACGACGGCGACAGCACTGACTCCCTTCTCGATCGCTGCAAGGAGTTGAAGGCGACTACCGGAGAAAATAAAGATACAAGCCAAAATTAATCAGAAAACAAAAGGAAAACGAATCATTCGAGAGTAAGAATGGACCATTCGAGAGGGATCAAATAAACAAGCGAAGTGATACAAACTGGGAATAATCTAAAGTAAGAGACAGGGAAGACAGGGAGCAGAAGGTGAGTAGAAGGAAAAGCTGAACTTCGATAGACCAATTTCTGCTAGCGAAAAGCAAAAAGTTCCGAGAGTGATACGTCGAGTTCAAGTAGGTTCGGGCAGGTCGAAAGCCACTCGATTGAAGTTGTACACACGACATCTTAGTCCAGAATTGCGGTCGACGTAGTCCAGAATAACGGTCGAGAGACTTGTTGGATCCACCATCGAGAGGAAAGCGTCGGCGAGCTGAGAGTCGTGCAAAGATGGGCTTGTCCAACTCAACTTGAGACACTCGAGGGAGAGCTTCTTCGAACCGGAAGAGCTGGAAGTGGGTGGCGTAGTCGAAGGAGCTGTGGAGAGGGCGAAGAAGGTGAGAGACCGAAGCTTGTCGAACCCAGCTTGAAAGCTCGAGATGAAGTCGTTCGAGCAATCGAATGTCGATAGTTCGAAGAGCCCCATTTCTTCGAGCCTTTCCAATCGTGAGGATGCCCTCAAGATTTGCGGGAGGCGTGTTTCCATCTCCCCCCTGATCGAGAAACATTGGAGGTTGACCAAAGTCGGAAGGAATTCGAGCAGCGCTTCGAAGGAGTGCTCGCTAAAGCCCACGGTCGTAGTTCCTGCGCTCAGTCCTTCTCCGTCGACCCTGAAGAACTGCACGTGGCTCGCGAGATGAGGATAGAGAGTGAAGTGTTTAACGAGCGGAGGTAATTGAGCGGCAGCCACGTCCACCGACGTCCAGCGTAAAGCCTGCCCGACTACTTTCCACGCCTTACACACGAGCGATAGCGACTTTCCCTCCACCTCGTGTAACTTGATCTTGTCTGCGGTTTGCTCCTCCTCCTTGAAATGCGAAACAATCTCGAAAACGATGTCGAGAGGGAGGGAAGGGACCGGCATGTTGAGCGAGGGGAGAAAGGCAGAGGTGGAGAGACGTGTGTGAGAGGGTAAGGATGTAGAGGAGCTCGTGAGAGGTGTGAAACGAATGGAGGAGTGTTGAGAAGGAGAGGGAACGAGACTTCGAATTCAACCGGAAGAACGACACTGCATGATCGTATTCGCGATGGGTTAGCTATAGTGCCGAAACCTCAACGCGCAAGCTCAACTCACCTGAGAATAGCTCGAAGACTGCAGAGAGCCGAACAGAGATGAACGAGTTCGAGGTTTGACGAGAGCTGAGATACCAGGAATTGAGCAGACGTAGGTCGCGTGATAGTTTCTGTACTAGTTCTGACTACTTTGGGGCGTAGAATGTCATCAGAGTGAAGGGAAGGAAGTCAAGCGGGGAAGTTAACGTTCTTCGTCAGGAGCAACTCTCTCTTCCTCCCCCTACATTTTGAAGCGCCCAGAAACCCCTCGATTCACGCTAGAACAGCTCAGAAGTAGTATACAGATAACTCAATCCATCCCATGACTCCTCAAGGCCGAACTTCTGCTCTTCATCAATTGACTCAACTTCCGTCCTCTCTCTCTTCTGCTCCTCCACTCGCGCTACTCTCCGAACCCCCTCCAGCCTCTCGTACCCACTGCCAGACTCACCTTCGTCAGCTTGCGCTCTGACTACTTACCCCGACTCCCGTTTCAATCTCCACCGTAGGATGAACTCTCTCTCTCCTGAACTCCTCCTCACCATCGTAGAGCTAGCAGCAGATTGCAACTCGCTCTACGACTCTTACAGCGAAAAAGTGAAGACCCTCTCAGCTCTCACCCTCGTCAATCGCCAATTCCACGCAATCGCTCAACCTCTCCTCCCTCAACAGCTCTACGTCTGAAATCTGGAGGAGCTCACAAGTTTGCAAGAACGCGTCAGTACTCGAGAGCTACAGAAGATGGTCGACGAGGGGCATTCCAGGTCGATCTATCAAAGTTTGTCGTCCGGAGATTACGCAAGATACAGAGAGTTGAGGGTGCACGGTTTCTGCCCATTCCCTCTCTCTACCTTGAACAGTCACAACTGTAAGTGATGAACTCGCTCGATTGGCGGGATATGTGTAGTGAGGACAGCGACTAATGAGTATGTTCAATCTACAGATCTTCAGAGACTCTCGCTCGCGCTGGGTGACCTATTACTTGACGCTGAATACGGTGCTTCGTCCTTTCAAGCTTGATAGAGCTGAAGATCGAACGAAGCACGATTATCCTGGAAGGCTCGAATATGAGGAACGATTCTTTCTTCACAAATGCTCGATTTCCCTCTCTTCGAGCTCTCGGGATCAAGACCCTCGCCTGCACGACTGCTAGCGGTCATATTGTACGCATGGTCTCCACTGTCGTCTCCCCTGTCTTCTTTCCCCACTCGCTTGCATCACGGCAGACGAAATCGAACCTCGAGGCATCTCGAATTTCTCGTCTCCCGCTCCTCTTCCTGATTCCGTACGCTTCGACCTCGACCCTCGTCACACACCGATATCTTGGGGTCGATCCCCTCTCGTTCCGAACTCTTCCCTCTCTCACTCTCACATTCGAATCCGTCTCCCTTGCGAACCGATTCCTCACCGACGACAAATCGAAGCTGCTCTCTTCCTTGTCGAAACCCCACTTAACGGGGCGACCGTCCTGGAAGAGTTGTACCTCGATCTGTATCCTCGAAATGGAAGGAGAGGTTACGAGTCGGATGAGGAGTTGCAAGAGAGGATCAGAAAATTAGAAGATCCGAATCGAAAGACGGAAGTGGAAATCATTTGGGAGAATCACGAAGAGGATTGGTGAGGGAGCAGAGTATCTGGAGAAGTCTGGAGGAGGTGCAGGGCGAGGAAGGAGGGGGAGGAGCATCTACACCACGCATCACAATAAAATCGAGAATATCTGTTCTTTTTCCTTTCGCGGCTGGCAAAGACTATCACAATCGCCATTTCACATTGTCCCGACTTCTATTACACTGCAAAAACGTACGCGATACAGACCTTCTGCGTTGCTACTGAACTTGCGACAACTCTCACTCAAACAGAGGAAAATAATCGTTGCGAAAAGAAAAGAAGCATGCTCTATTCATCGCTCATCATCCTATCAATCCAGCTGTCTACAGGAGCTGTGAAGTCCATCTCAAGCCCAATTGATTCCAACAAGAAAGGAACGAAGATTTCGTTGAGAAATCGAGCCGACTCGGAATCGACTTCATGAACATTATCACGTGCGAACTTGACAACTCTATTCGTGGTCCATACGATGTTTCGATCCACGTATTCTTGCTTCTCCTCCTTGCTTTGCAAAGCACCGACGAAGATGAAGAGCCGATGTCGAAAGTTGCGCATCCACCATTCTGATTCGAGTGTAGTAAGGGGGACTGAACGCTCCATCATTGCTACAAAGCCCAGAGTGTCTCCTGCAAGTAGGCTCCTGGTTACCTCTTGGAAGATTAGGCCTTCTGCGTCTCCAAGCTTTTCCATCTTGGTTCCGAAAGCGATTCCGCGAAATACCCTTAGGTACCATTGCCGCGCGGCACAGTCAGCTTCCTGGTCCTTCAGCCGAGCGAGGAGATTCTACCGATGTGAAGAGCACGGAATCAGCGTGAGAAGAGTCGAAAATTCATCTGAACATGCTCACTTTGAAAGAAGAATCGAGAACATTGTCGCTTCTCTTTTTTTCAACTTCCCATTGGTTGTGCTTGGCGACGACCTCCATAAGTTCTCGACATTTCTCGATCAACGAAGGGCCCTTGAGAGAAGGATCTTGTCGAACTTTCCACATTTCTTCGACTTCTCCCTCGGAAAGAGCAGGGTAGATGAACGGGTTCTTGCCGCAGACGAGCTTGTGAGACTTCCAGATCTGAGATGTTGATACAGGGATGAGCGAGAGGGGTATCGCGTACGAGGCGAGTGCGAGTGAGGTGAGGTCAAGGAGAAGGAGGAAGAAGAAGAGGAAAAGATCAGCGATTCCACGTTCACAGAGAAAAGAAGAGAGGAAAGACAGTACTCACGAGTCGTTGATGATCTATTGAACAGAAGTACATCCAGTCTAATCCAGCTGCTTTGCATTTCGAACAACCTTTCATTGATTCCTTCCCACAAACAACACACTCTCCGAGAGCTGAGGAAGTAGTGGGCAAGGTCGAGGAGGACATTGAGGGAGTTGAAGTCGTATTTAAAGATGCCTATACTTGTGAAGCGGTCGAGGAAGTTGAGTTTCCAGAAGGAAAAAGGGAGAAAGATAAAGAGGGAACTAACTTTTCTTTTCGCTCTCAGGCCTCCGCTTCAACCCCCCTCGATCCACGGCAACTCCGGACGGCGACGACGACGTTTCAGTCGAACTGTAAGGCTATTCACGTATTAGCCTGAGAACGAGCTCAACTCGTCATTTTTCGTCGAAGATGTTTCCCTTGAATTCCTGAAACCGTTTCGAGAAGCTTGCTTTATTTCGACTCGCTCTCTCATCTTCAGCTACAGTCAGAAGAAGATTAAAAGTCAGAGCCGAGACAGTATTCGAAACAGAGATCGGATTCGAGAGATCAGACAGGGAGAAACCAGACAAACGATTGACAGGAAAAAGTTTGAAGAGACAGAAGTGTACAGTGAAGGGGCGCGAGACTAAGCGAGACTGGTGCTGTACAGAGAAGGGAATGTTGAGAAGGACTACAAGAAAAGGGTTTGGGAATAGGACGGAGTGAAGCGACGAGAAGGCATGTTCGCGTGAGACTCGAGTGACAAGTGACTCTGCAAGAAAGAGCTGAATCGTCAGCGCTCGAGACGACTAAAGATGGAGAAAGAGAATCAGTACTCACAGACTGTGCCAAGAACTTCATCAGGAGCGCGGTACCATTCTATCCTTCCTCCTTCTACTTTCTCTCCCCAAATCGACAACGGAACGAACTTTCCTTCTTCCTCATCGTCAAGTCGGAGAGCTGAAAACGAAGAGAGATTTCCCGTTCGAGTGGTCGGAGGAGGTCGTCGAGAGAGGGTGTCGTGATCGGAGAAGATGAGCTCTTTCGCCTCGAAACGACGGAGAGTCGGAGGGAAACTGTTGAGGACGGTAGTGAGGGAAACAGGCGAGTTGACTTTTTCGGAGTCTGTAGTTCTAGTCACTATGACACTGCATCGGAAGTCGTTGAGGGCAGAGAATTGAGGAAGGAAAAGGATAATCTCGGGAAACTTGACTTGGACAAGAGGGTCGCGAAGTTCGACCTCGAACGACTGGAGGAGGGGACAGCACGAGAGCCAGGTTAAAGATTCAGAGTTGAGAGCCGAGAAACCGAGCATTGCTTCTCGTAAGGTTGTTGGTTCGAAATTGGAAAAGTAGCCATCTCGGAGACCGGGTATCGGAGACCCATTGGAAGGAATCCAAACTGCCAGATCTAGTTGCGTTAGAGAAAGCGGAGGACCAATTAAATCCCTGTTGGGCGATTCTCGAATCGTGAACCCGCTTATCGAAAGAATGAAAATTCGAAGTTTCTTGAACCCGCTTCTCAAGATAAGATTGGCCTCACTCGTCCATCCATTCCCACCGTATAGTTCGAGGTGGAACTGTTCGAGATGTGGAAGCTTTGACGACAGTTTGAGAAGCTCCCGATACTTGAGACCCATTCCACCGACAACCACCAATATTCGAAGGTCGGCCATCATCGGAACCAATGCGATCGAGGAGTTGTATAGAACTTTCGAGCAGTCGACTGTCTGATTCTCGTGAATTGACTTGAAAGTCTTGACGAGAGTCGGGAGCTGAGGATGTTGAGTGAAACGGGCGGCGAGGGAAAGAGATTGATCGGGATTGGTGGAAACCATCTTCCAGCGTAAAGCTTGACCTAGACGTCTCCAATTCCTGCACACGAGCGATACTGCCTTTCCATCTCGAGTTTGCTCGTCGACGTGATCCTCGTCTTCTAGATGAGAGATGATTTGCGCGATGAGTTCGGGAGGGAGGAAAGGGACTGGCATGACGAGAAGGTGGACTGGAGAGTCCGTATCGGAAAGCGAAGGTCTAGAGTAGAGAGGAGTAGGAGGTGAGAGATGGGAGAATAGGGAGAGGAAGGGAGATCAGGAGAGGGAGGAAGTCTGGAGGGAAGCTGTACGATGGTCCGTGACGCGTCAGCTTACTCTCCTTCGACTAGTAAAGAATCCATAGACTCACTTGAGAGAGCTCGTAGCTCGCTGAGAAGTCTAGATCAAACCGATTGAGTGAACTCGAGATGAAACTATTTCGACAGCTTTCGAGTTCGTCGGACGAGTTGTGTTTGCTTCGATAGAGTCTTGGAGTGTGTCTTTTATGTGTTGAGCTGCCTGTCAGAAAGTTGAGAGTGAAGCGTCGGAATGAACGAACTTCGCTCGGGTTTGTCCTCCCCATTCGTGATCTCTGTTCTGGACTGCCACTGCAGAACGCAGGTTTCGATTACCTCGAAGGCACGAAATCGACTCGGCGCGAGAAGCAGCAAACCCTCATTCTCACGCTATCTTCTCGAGCGATTCGCGGCTCTCACTTTAGAACGATTCATTTCAACATTCACATATAGAAGAAGCACAGACAGGAGGAAGAAAGCGAACAACACCTTACTCAGACGAGAAGTACCAATCGCTGAGATGACAAAGTTTTTTTTTCGACAGAGAATTGATTCTCGTTTTCGCGCTTTAGAGAGTGGTGAAACGAAGGTAAGGGTAGACGACCTCTACACCGTTCTTGAAGATCTTCTCAGCGTCCTCCGTCTATACACAGACAGGGTGAGAAATCCACTCGTCAGCTTTCTGCCTCCTGCATCGACTGCGAGGAAAAGAGAAAGGTTCTAGAGGCTCACCTTGACGGAAGGGTGAACGATAACCTTGTCTCCAGGGGTCCAGTTAGCAGGAGTAGTAACCTTGTTGGCATCACCAGTTTGAAGAGAATCGATAACTCGAAGGATTTCATCGAATTGACGACCGGTCGAAGCAGGGTAGGTGAGAGTCAAACGGATAGTCTTCTTGGGGTCGATGACGTAAACGGAACGGACAGTGAAGGGGATACTGTGAGCGAGAGAGAGAACGAATGCAGAACGGCGAATCAGCAGATGAGTTCGAGTTAACTGAAAACAGAATCGATTCAGCTCACCCCTTAGAGTCCAAGTTGGTCAAATCTTGCTCGTCAAGCATGTCCTGTAGGAAGCTCAAATATATTGAGTAATCAGTGCAACAGCTCAGAGGGAGAAAAGGAGAATGCAGGAAACTCACGTAGAGAGCAGCGACTTCACGAGAAGGATCAGCGATGATAGGGAATTGTAAATCAACGTTTCCGTACTTGTTGATATCCTACACGTGAATGGGATACAGTGAAACGTCAGCATTTTCATTCTGGTACCGGCATGAGAGCGAGACATAGAGTAGAAAGGGGTGAAAGAGGAAAAATCCGAAAACTTACTTGAATCCATTCTCCGTGAGATTTGAGTTCGTTACAAGAGAGACCGATGAGTTTGACACCACGCTTCTTGAACTCGGGAGCTAGCTTAGCAGCTTCACTCAATTCCTATAGCGAGTTCGAAAATTGTTGAATGAGTAGTTCAAATTTTCAGCTTGAGTGTCAGTGTTGGGAGACTTACGGTGGTGCAGACGGGAGTGAAGCTGTGTGAAACGTAAACCATGATTAGCTCTGAGAATCTACGAAAAGAAGAACAGAAAGAGCGGAAAACTTACTCAGCAGGGTGAGAGAAGAGGATAGCCCAAGAGTCTCCGATCCAATCATGGAATTGAATATCTCCTTGAGTAGTTTGAGCCTATAGCAGTAAGCTCGAAGCTGATAAGTCTCGATTCTTTCGTTACTTGAGAGGATAGGGAGGGAGAGATCGCCTCCACTCTGAGATTCGAGAGCAAGGCGATCTCTACCTGCAGTTGAGGAGGAGACAGCTCACCTTGAAGTCGGGAGCAGTGTAACCGAGGCGGAGTCCTTGCTTTTGGTTAGTGGCCATTCTGTAGAGAAGAGGAAAGTTTGAAAGTCAGCGAGGTGGGGGGAAGAACGTGGCTAGGCAGCAGCAGCGAGATCCAGCGTAGGTGTTGTAGCTCACTTTGCAGATGGAGAATATCAAAGTGCTGTGAAAGAGAAAAGAATTGTAAAGGGTGAGAGGGAAGAGGGAGAAAGTAAGAAGGAAACGACTTTCGGGAAATTCTGGACGATGGCGTTATCAGACACGTAATTCGCACATCTCCTGCGGACTAGAAGTTGTACTAGAGATCTCTCGAGCACGACTTTAGGACACAAATATCGTATAACAGAGAATGACAGGGAAGAAGAAGGACTGTTCGAAAAAAACCTCGTTCACATGCGGAGAAAAGCTGGGACGAGAGACAAGCAGTATAGCAACAGATTGTAGGTACTGAGGTGAGAAGGATACATGAAGGTCGATTGAAGGCTTAGTAGAAAGGAATGTGAGATACAAAACGAGTGAATGAAGAATGAAAGGTAAAACTAGGAGAGAAAGTATTACTGAAAAGAACTTCGCTTCGAAGGTTGCAACTATTGTGAATTCCTCCATTCCATCCACTCGTCGTAGTCGACTTTGACTTTCTTGCTCTGATACCGACTAACCTTACATTTCCTCCTGAATTCTTCCGTCACAGTTCCTTTGTAACCTGCTTTGCGAATCGCTGCGTTGACTGCGTCTACTTTCGACCAACCTTGTTCGGTGGCTACATCGGGTAAGAAAGTCGCATGTAAAACGGTTTTCAGTCTGTTTGGATTTGCAGAGCGATGGAGCGAAAGTTCGAGCTGAGGTAGGGAGGAGAGGGAACGATAAGATTTGGACGTGGAAGACGGAGTCGAATCGAGGGTTTCGCTAGAGCTCGTAGAAGGAGTAGATGCAGTCGATGGAGTGGAAGAAAAGGAAGAATTTAAACTCGATGGAGGGAAGGTGAGAGCGGGATTTGGGAATTGAACGTAAATCCCGTGAACGTCGAGCGTCCAATCGACGTAATCTCTACATTCTTCAAAGTCTGTCAATAGCGAGACTCTATACATTGAAGTTGTTGTTACTAGGTCAGTGTATAGTCTGACTATGAGAAGCTTTTCGCCGGGTTACGAATTGAGAACTGACCCGCATTGCAACCTTTTCAATTCTTTTGAAGTAACGGGATCGAATCGATGATCACGAAAAGCGCTGTGTTCTCACCAAGGTCATCAGCTTCTGGAACTAGAGAGCGGTTAAAGCGAAGCTGGACTGACCTGATCGCAGCGTAATCTTTCAGGCCTTCGCGCAGAGGCATGGCTTCGAAATTTCCGATACATCCTCTGAGCCTGTACTCCCCGTCAGATCTCGATCTGATGTTCCAGGTTACGAACAAAGGACTGTCATTCTCCAGCGAGCGAGACAGGGTCAGCTCGAAGGAAGGCAAGTGGGGGAAACGGAAGAGAGAAAGGGAGAGAAGAGGAAAAAACGGGAGACTGACAACTCTAATGAATCATCGAATGCCGGATCCAGAGGTTCAGTCTTGTGTAGCTGTGCGTTGATCGTCTCGAAGCAGAGGTAAGCGTGTTCGGGCAAGGCCTCTTCCCCTTCAGGAGTCGACATCCGAGATATTGAAAAGCGAGCGTGGTAGTGGTAGTGACTGCTGCTTCTACTTGAAGCGAGTCCGTATAGAGTGTTCGAGTGTTGACGAGGTGTAAGTAGTGATCTGGAGGAGTGAGAGAGATGGAGCACAATCGAAAACGAGTCGAAACTTGTTTCCGAAAGTGTCAAAGGAGATTATCGGAAATGCTCAGTTAGGTTTGTACTAGACTATCGAGATACTTTACAACTTTTTTCAGATGAGTTTGATTGAGGAGAAAGTCGCGAAGGAATTCCTGAATTCAAGCGATCACCTTTCGTCTCCGCTACACTCTCTCTACCAGCTCTGAGCTGGCTTGAGCGCCTCAGAGATGAACTACCAATCACCGTATAGCTCTATCAACACGGGTTCAAGACTACGGCAACGTCAACGTAGACCTCAATCTTCGATCAGTTTAGCGTTTCAACAACCCGCAGAAGCTGGCAACGCCGTACTCCTCTTTGTCAAACGCAAAGCAGGTTCAATCTTATCCTTGACAGTCGGAGTTCTGATCGGGTTGTTCGTCGCGGGAATCTTCAGTGGTGGTACAGTGAGTTGAATCACTCACCACATCTTCGAGAGCCAAACCTTGTTGACTGACTGTGACTGGAATGGGGAACAGCAATCAACTCCACCAGGTTGGAAAGGTCCAGGTCCAGCAGATATGTGGACTCAACGAACTGGAGTTCATCGAAATCCAGTTTCACTACCAACTCTCGCTCAACGTGAACGAGTCTTCAAAATCATGGCAACTCTCACCGGTCACCACACTCGATTCTGTTTGAGAAACGCACAGAAGGCTTACAGGCGTCAAGTTTACGAACGGTACGAACCCCTAGTCGGTTACGAACAGAAATCTAAACGGAAGGGATTGTTTCAGAGAGTCGTACCCAAAGTCGCTAGGAGGGGATTCTTTAGTTCAGATGACGAGATGACAGAAGTTGAACAAATTTTCAGTCATTCGAGGGACGGAAGGGACGCGAAAGCGGTAGCAGGAACGAAAGGTAGAAGTTTGAGTCGAACTCCTTACGAAGGTCACAAATACTACTTCGCGATCAATCTCTACAACTCTTTCGACATCATTCCCGATCTGTTCAGTAACATGTTCAAGGTATCGGCCATTCTCGGTTTCCACAACGTCTTCATTTCAGTCTACGAGAACGGTTCAAACGATCAAACCAAGGCACTACTCCGATTATTCGATGCTCTAGGTCGTTCAATCGGTCTCCGAATCGTCATTCGCACCTCGTTACGTACCCGTGGAGCTTTCAATCACCGTATCGAGTACTTGGCAGAAGTTCGAAACGCCGCTTTGGCACCTCTGTGGGAGTTGAGGGAAACTGAGGGAGAAGTGTTCGACTCGATCATTTTCATGAACGATGTTTTACCTTGTATCGACGATATCTTGGAGTTGGTTTGGCAAAGTAGGAGGCAGAATGCTGGTATCACTTGTGGTTCAGATTACATCTTCCACGATGAAGTCGTGAGTTTTCACCCTTCCACTTTCCTCTCTCCTACGAGAGCTGACTCTGAATCTCCGTCGCTCGATAGGGTCAACCTGTATTCTATGACAAGTACGCTTCACCCTCCATTTATTTTTTTCTCACGCCTCCTTCGAATTTACTACTGACTCTCTCACTTCCTCGCACTCACTCCTAGTTGGGTCGCTCGAGATATCAACGGTACAGCACTCGAGAACGCACCTTTCGAAGCCGTCTTCCATCATCAAGAATCTGCCTGGAGGTTCCAAAGACATTTACCAGTTCAAGTTCAATCCTGTTGGAACGGTATCGCCGTCCTGGATCCGGCACCTTTCTACGCTCACCCTCACGTCAAGTTCAGGATGGCAAATTTGAGTGCAGGAGAGTGTTCAGCTTCGGAATGTTCTTTGATTTGTAACGATTACTGGCAAGCTGGATACGGTCGAATTATCATGATTTCAAGGGTCAAACTGGCTTACGATAACGTGAGTTCATCTCTCGTCTCTTTCCGACTCTATGTGACTCTCGAATTGATGTGAGATCGAACGAACGATTGTAGACTGTTTGGGAGATTATTCATCCAGAGAGAAGGAATTTGACCTACATTCGTGGTTACACGAGATTGGGAGGAAACCCTGACGATCCTCATTCAGATCCTCAAGATCGCAGTTGGTATGGTCCCCATGATCGACTCTTCAGACAGGAAGAGAGTGAAGCTATCGTTTTCCGTCAACCACCTCCTTACGGTACGGATTCCCTCTCTCTTCTCTCTCCTTCCTCCTTTCTTCCTATGAGTTCCAGGTCACTAATTCTGAGCTTGTCTACTTTGTAGTATGGTGTTGGGGATGGGACGGAGCAGGAGACCTCGACGGACCTGATGTTGAACCCATTTGGGAGTTGATGGTGCGAAAAACTTTCTCGCTCGTTTCATCTCTCTCGCTCGAAGGCTCTCACTGACTCTTAATTGCCTTCGAAAACAGCCCAACTACACGATGGATACTACACTTGTTCGTCACGATCGATCTTTCACAGAACTATAGATAGAAGCGGAGGAGATTTGGAAAAAGGTGGTTTGGTTTTCATTCATTCATTCATTCGTTATTATTATACCCTCATGCAATGTTCCTTCTGTCTTCTGTTGATCCCTATCTTCATCTCTAGTCTCTCGTGGTGCGATTGAGAATGTTTCGAGCAGATTCAGAAAAAAAAAACCAAACTCAGGCTTTCAATTTCGCAACTCCGAAAGGTCGGAAGCTAGAGGAAGACTGTGTCACCAACTACCATCTTAAACCATTGTTTGACTGTTTCCTGCCATCGTCATCTGTTGTTTCCTCCTCGTCAAAGTCGCTCTCATCACTCGGAGGTTGACGACGACCCTGCTGACTGCCAGACGCGACTTCGTAGCCCGGAGGCTGATCGGAAAAATCGCGACCCCTCGTTTTGGTAGAGGAACGCCTAGCTGTCGCACTAGATTCCGTTCGAGGCGGATAATTTTTATCGTAAAGCTTGAGAAGACGTTCGTGACGATAATCAAAGTAGTCTAGATTATCTTGTACGATCTCGCGGTAGTAGAAGAGTAGTGCGCCTGTAGTACCGAGTAGCTATGGAGAATGAAGAAGAGCGAAAGTATAAGTCGCTGTAGAGAGGGTCAAAAAGAAAAATGAGCTCGAACTCACAACGAGGAGAAGCACGATAATGACAGCTCCGTTGTTCCCTTTCACCTTGCAGTCATCAGAAGTTGTGCCTGGTAAGAAGATGATACTAAAGAGGGAAGAGGATTCAGTTCGGGGCGAACGAAAAATGCTTGGAAACATCAACAAGCTCACCAATACTCATCGCTTCCGAGGATGAGACACAGAGTCATATAGAGATACTGTTTCATCCGAGATAGTTGTGTCAGAGGGCCAGTGAGCGTGATCCAAACCGTAAAACGAAGAAGCATTGGAAGAAACGAACGGCCCCGACGAAGACGATCATTGCCGTCGCAGCTATGTACAGGCCCCAGTTCCACCTCCCTGTACATGAGGATAGTCTCTGAGCGTCGAGTCGAGAGGGGGATAGGAGAAGGAAGACATACAAAATGGATGAGATTTATGTTTGAGCTCATGAGGGTCAAGAGGAACTCTATCGCTCCGTTTTTTCTCCATATTGCGATGTTGTCTCTCGTGCTCATCTTCTGCCTTGTCGTGAAACTTGTCCCCTTTTTTGAGCCTAGAAGCGAAAGATTTTCAGGTCAACCGTGCTGTTGTCGAATTTGCGAAGCGAGCGAAAAAAGAAGCTCACAGATAGAGGCCGAAAGCTGAAGCTAACGCAGACATGAAAGCACAGACAGCGCCGATGATTGCGGGGCCTAGCATGTAACGAGGTAATACTGCGTTCACGAAAGAAAGCAACGAGTCAGTTTCCTTTCAGCGTCGTTCACTTTGAGCGTTCGAAAGGGGGGGGAAAACTCACAGCTAGAACTCTGGCCTTGTACCCATCCGACTATTCACTCACACCAATGAACAAGTGTTAGCTTGCAAGTCAGGTCTGCATGGATTCAAGAAAGAACCCACCAATCACTGCGAGACCTAAAGTCGAGAGGATGCAGACGATTGGAACAACGATAATCTTGGCACTAGAAGTACTACGTTGTACAGGGCGATCACCGGGTCTGTGAAGAGCTTCATCGTATCGGCTCCCTTTCTTTTGCCTGAAAGAATCCGACGCGCAGAGTCAGCGAGATCGGGATTTCGAGATTCCTGAGAAGAACCACTCACCGTAAATCTTTGCCCATTTCAAACCGGCGAGAGATAGAAGAGATACAAGAAGAAGAGAAAAAGGAAGAAGAAGAGGAGAGGTACTAGATGTCGAGAGAGCCGAGCGCGACAGGGAAAGCGGATCGAGAACTGCACGAGCACTGGGAAAGGGAGCAAGCGCTGTCCATTTCTTTTCCGGTTTTCAAGTCTCTTTGGCTGTAGCACGGCGACGGTGGATGCTAGAGACGTCAGAGTCGAGGTCATTACAGTGATCCGACGAGAGCTAATCTTCCTCGGTATCGCTCAACTGATTCTTCCTCCCACCTCCACCGTGCCGACGTCTGCGCCGTCTACTTCCACTACTCTCCCCATCCTCAGATTCTTCATCGGAGCCTGCATTCTCGAGATGGCGAGACGATCTTCTTGAGCTGAAAAGGTCGAACAGGTGAAAGTTTCCCGCGAGATAAACCAATCCGACGCTCGAAAATTGAGCGAGAACTGCGAACTGCATCAACCCTGTGATTAGGTCCGACAGGAATCAACGAAGAAGAGTGAGGAGAAGAGAACGTACTACGATCGTGACTCGAAACGCATTGTCCGACACTAAAGCTTTCTCACTAGCTCCTATGAAAAACGAAATGTCGATTGATAGATTCGCGAACCAGAAAGGCTACATGGTAAGAAGCACAAGTGAGTCTTGGTGATCTGTCTCACCGGATGAGGACCTCGAAGGAAGAAAACATACGAGAAGAGCGACTCCGAGATCTCGGTGCGAAGTCGAAAATTTGTGCATCACGATCAATGTGAGCGCTAATGCGATATAACAAGCTTCGAGGGTAGAGAATACAGCTGCTTGAATGTAGACATCTGTAGGAATGACTCAAGCAGGGTTAGCCGATGATCGAGCGAAAAGAGTAGGAAAGGTCAAACTGACATTTTGGAGTTTCGTAGGGTTCGAAAACGACCATGATTGCGAATGCAAGATCGAAGAAGATTACAACTCCCTACAGAAGTGACGACGTCGCCGAGTCAGTGCCATCTTGACCAGCTATTGTTCGTAAACTCGAAGGGAAAGAAGAAGGTGGAGAGAAAGACTCACGCACAGAGCTCGGAAAGCTATCTTGTGGCTTCTTCGCCAGGTACTAGGATCGACTGGTGACATGATTTTGAGGCTTGAAGTGGAAGAGTGGAGGAAGAGGTCGAGGTCTGACAGTCGCTCCGTGTCACTGACTTTTGACGGTCTGAGCGCTCCACAACATTTCCGCGGAACGACGACGACGATAACATTTCTTCGACAGACTGTAAGTAAGAGACTAGTCACAACGAGCAAGTCGTCTCAAAAGCAGAAGCAGCAGAGTGAAGCCAGCTGAGGAAAGTTGAGCGAATACTGTCGAACAAACAAACTGTCGAGGGAATTGAACAAGTCCCAAGAAGTCAGAATTGTGCAGCTGAAGGTCGAAGGGGAACAAACGGCTCACCAGTCTGTCGGTCGCAAGCAAGGCATACGTAGCAGCTTACTTGCAAGAAACATCACCAGCGGGAAAAGATTGGCGGTTTCGACTCTTCCGAATCTGACCATAGTTCTCTCGGTCACCTCGTCTCGTCCTGTAGATCCTGAGAGATATCTCATTAGAGCAACATTGCTATCGAGTATTGAACTACTCTCGCTTTAATCCCATTCATCGTCACTGGCTTCTTCTTCGTCACTGTCTCCCATGTTTCCTTTCCTTTGACTCAATGCCGCTGCCAACGCACTCGCCAAATTTCCTCCTCCTCCTGCATCGTCTCCGCCACCTGAAGACGAAGCAACAGCTGCACCTCCTGCCGCTGCAGCAGCGCCACCACTGACAACGCCCAAAGCGACGAGAGATCGATCCGTTTCAATCGCAGTCTTGTCCGTCTAAATTCAGGAGAGAAGCGATCACCGTTAGCTTCGTCATTTGCACAGAGAAGTAGGGAAAGTACTGGATGTTACCTTCTTGAGTTTGTTGACTCCCATTCCTTGAATACTCGCGAGCAAGTTTGATCTCCCGTCTTGACCTGCTGGAAGCGAAGCTGCCGCGGGAGGAGGAGGAGGTGGTGGAGGTCCACCAGAAGGTCTACCAGGGGGAGGAGGGGGAGGGGGAGGAGCTCCTGAGAATCAGTAGACACCAGTTTTGTTGGATTAGTTTCAGTTCTCGATTTTATATAACGAGAAAAATCATTGACATACCCGGTGCTCCTCTAGCAGGGGGCGGAGGTGGAGGAGGCGGAACTAGTTGAGGATCGAGAGCGAAGTAGAGTCAGCAATCCGTTGGAGACCGAGCGCTCGACAGGAAAAAGGGAGGAAAACATACCTGCTCCTCTCGAAGGAGGCATAGGAGGAGGAGGAGGTGGAACGTTACCTCTCTCAGGCGGTGGCGGAGGAGGTGGAGGGACAGAGCCACGAGCGGGAGGAGGGGGAGGAACGTTCGACCCTCTCGAAGCTGGAGCTGGAGGAGGTTTCCTCTTGACAGTATGTCCTCCAGGAGTGCGACTAGGGGGTGCGGGAGGTGGCACACGTTTCGAGGAAGACGGGGGAGGAGGTGCAGGTGCACGAGAAGGAGCTCGAGGTGCGAAAGCTGGGCCTGTAGAAGCTGCCGATGGAGGAGCTGCTGCGTTTGGCCCACCTGAACCTTCGACATAGTTTCGGATAAATGTCTCATTCTTGAGGATTTGAGTCTGTAGACGCGATAAGAGGGTGAGTGGATTTTCAGCAGAACGAGATTCGAAAGTTGGAAGAGCAAAGAGACGGACTCGACTAATTCCTTGACTCTCTAATTGCGTCAATAATCTTTCCCAGCTAGGATCGATGTTGTTGCTAGTGAAACCTTTCTCAGAGTCGAAACCCATATGAGCGACGTGACTGAATCCGCTCGGAGCTCCAATCATGCTTTTGTCAATTCCTCCCTTCTTCTTCTTGCTCTTCGAAGGTGATTTGATTGCTGAAGATGTACCTCCTCCTGAGGATGAAGAGTACTTTGAAGCGTACTTGTGTCGGTTCGAAACCTTCTTGAAGAGTTCTGAAGCTTCCGATTCCGAAGAGAATGCGATACCGATCATACAGTCCTGAAGTTAAGGATCGAAAATGACTATTCAGCTCTCTTGAGCCTCAACGACAGTAAAGAAAGGGAACGGGTTGAACTTACATCGGAAGGAAATGTATGAAAGAAAGTTCGATCTTGATAATAAGCCATATCCTCGACGATACCATGTTGCCAGATACTGCCTCTTGTACCCTATAAGCACTTAGAATAGCTGTCAGAGAAAGCTGGAGTACACGGAGAGAACAGAGAGTGATTTTGAGAAAACTTACAGCTAAATCGATCACTTTCAACCAACCTCCTCCTTGACCCCAACCGAAAACGACTGCTCCTGAGATACCCGAGTAGCTCCATTTAGCTGGATCTGGATAAGCGTAGTAGATTCTGCCGATAGCTGCTGCATGGATCTTGTCTCCCGAACCACTCGGACCATGCTTCTTGATCAGGGATTTCTCTGACGATGTCAGACTCGAGTTCGAAGGCATCTTAAGCTAGGTCTCTGTCACTCATCGCAATTTTGAGTTAGTTCCAGATCGAGGCAGTAAAGAGATAGGTGTCACTGCGGAAGCCGACAACTCCGAAGTGGGAGACTACAACCTCGGCTGAGTGTATGAGGAGAACAGTGTATACCTTGGAGAGCTGAGTGACTTACTCCTGGCTCGAGTGGGGGCAGGACAGAGGGAGATGAAGGTCTTTGGAAGTGAAGGGAGTGAACGAGGTGTTTCCGACTTGAGAGGAGAGCAGTCTGTTGCTCGCAGTGTAGTTGCTCCAACTATCTTGCTGTTGCGTCACTGAGAGCTGCTGTCACTTGTTTGAAAGAGGATTGTGAGGCAGAGGGGGAAAGGACGAATGACGATCAAGGTCTCGCAACTTTTGCTTGTGATAAATTCGAAAGCTGCTCAGATAATTCTGATATTGTTCAAGGAGCTCTGTAAGGCTGCTCCTCTAGCCTCAAAAGTGCTCGTTGTTGACCGACTTTTTGAACTTCGATCAGTTTTTGAAGTTGAAACGCAACGTCCAACTTCCCCTCTTTCATCACAAACCTTTTCGCTAACCATGGATCAACTAGTAAGCTACACTCGACAACAGCGTGAACAGCCAGCTTGGGAGGGAGAAAGCGACAGAGGGAAGAAGCGGGGGAACTGAGAGCTGCGCAGATCTCTTCCACCTCACATCTCACGAACGACGGACGCTGACGAGCTAATTGCTTGCTTGTTATCGATCTAGTCTGAATCTCAAATCGCAGAAGTACGCGTAACCCTTTCTTCTCTCGGTTCTTGTACTCGTGACGACTGACTCGTTGCTTCCCCTCTGCTCTCGTGTCCTTCTCTTCTAGTTCAAAGAAGCTTTCTCTCTTTTCGACAAAGGTGAGTACAGCAGCCTATCTGCTCCTTTTTGTTGTTCGAAAGGAGCTGACAATCGTTTCGCGAATTCCGATCAATCCTTTGTTTCCCTCAACCTCTCTCATCTGTGAATGTGTGCAGACGGAGATGGTACTATCACTACCCGAGAACTTGGAACGGTCATGCGCTCTCTCGGACAAAACCCTACTGAAGCCGAGTTGCAAGATATGATCAACGAAGTTGACGCAGACGGTAACGGTCAAATCGATTTCCCCGAATTCTTGACTATGATGGCTCGCAAGATGAAGGATACCGACTCGGAGGACGAAGTGAAAGAGGCGTTCAAGGTGTTTGACAAGGATGGAAACGGTTTCATTTCTGCCGCGGAGCTAAGGCATGTCATGACCAACTTGGGTGAGTTTGCTTCTGTTCGACGCTCTATCGCCTTCGTGAGCTAACCTGAAGCTTGTCACAGGTGAGAAACTTTCGGAGAACGAGGTTGAGGAGATGATCCGAGAAGCAGATGTTGATGGAGACGGTCAAATCAACTACGACGAGTGCGTACCCTTTGAACTCTCAATTCTCTCGAACGCATAGTCGCTGACTGATCCTCGATTGCTCTTCTTGCTCCGCCTCGCAGATTCGTCAAAGTAAGCTAGCTTGCCCTCTCTTTTGCACTTTTCGTAGTTCTGCACACGACGACCGACGACTGACGACTGCGTTTCAACTCTCTCTCTCCGCAGATGATGATGTCAAAGTAGACAACTCAAAATTTCTCCAATAACCTTTCCTTCCTCTACTCGCGACTATTCCTTCGCTCGAAAACTCTCACATCCAAATCAGTTTTCTCTCTATTGTTTCTTCCATTCTCTCTCTTCCCCTTCTTCTCTGTCTTGACGTAGTTCTATAACCCCAGATGCAGTAGCTTCTTACACTTTTTTCTTTTCGTCGTGATAAAGCTAGATCTTTAAGCGGTCAATCTTCGTCGTCGTCCTTCGCTTCTCGAGAAGCTCACCTCAACTTCGCTAATTTGGTCTTCATTCGTCGATGTTTCACGTAGTTAAAGCTCAGACGGTTTCGGGACCGACAGAATGCCAACGACCCCCACTCTCCCAATTTCAAGCCGACAATGCCGACACTAGCTTCCTTTTTTTTTCCTTTACGAATTGATTCTCGTACGGAAGTCTCTTCTCGAAACCTCATGCTCTCCATTTTCGATCGGAAGCACTGTTCAGCCGGCTTTTGAAAGGTCGACCGGTGCATTTCTCATCATTCGGAAAGTGGAGAAAGAATCGCTCGAAAGAAAGACGACCAACAACTTTCTCTTCTTTCTCCTCTCTCCAACTCAAAACTGACATCCCAAGAATAAAGAGCAGAGATGTTGCTCTCACTGTCACAGATCGCTCTCGCTCTCTCCACAACAGCTACGCTCACTTTCGCAAGACCTGCTCTCGACACCGACTCGCTCTCGAAACGGAACAACGATGGTTCCTCTCATTCGTCTGGACCGACCGTGACAATCAAGAACGGTACTGTTGAGGGTGTCGCGATTGAGTCGTATAATCAAGAAGGTTCGTTTTTTTCCGTTTCTCGATTCCTACTCTTCACTGTCGACTCTTTGGAAGCTGATGCCTGATTTCGAGAAAGAGCAGCTTTCCTTGGTATCCCTTACGCTCAACCTCCTCTCGGAGATCTGAGATTGCGGAAACCCAAGAGTCTCGAGAAAGGTTTCAAAGGTGGTAAATACGAAGCAAAGGAATACAGTGTCTTCGTGAGTTCACGAGCTCTCCCATTTCCTTCCAGCCTGTAATACTCTCAACTGACTGATAGGTCTCCGTTGTTCTCGAGCGAGTAGTGTCCTGGTTTTGGAGGAGACGAAATCGGTTATGAGCTCGGAGAGTGAGTCAACTTCAACGCTGAACATTCTTGCTGCGTAATCGCTGATAGGTTCCGTACTTGCGACAGAGACTGCTTGACGATCAACGTTGTTCGACCTGCCGGAGTTTCGGAGAATGCCAGTTTACCAGTCGGATTTTGGATTTACGGAGGTGAGGCAAAAAGCGAGATTACGTATCTCAGAAACATTCCGACTGACCATGTCAAAACATCTTAGGCGGATATCAAATGGGAGGATCTGGAGATCGTCGCTGTAAGTACTAGCTTCTTCTTTCCATCAGCTCACAAATTGTCTAAAAGCTGAAAGCTCAAACTTTTGAACTTTTTAGACAACAGTACTTGGGTTGTTCAACGTTCCGTCGAGATGGAAAAGCCTATTGTGAGTGCTCAGGCTTCAATCCTGCCGGAAAGCGTCGACCTCCATCCTGATTCACCTTTTGCGATAGATTTTCGTTTCGATGAATTACCGTGTCGCCGCTCTTGGATTCCTCAACTCTCCCGAACTGGCAAAGGAGGGTAATCAGAACATGGGGTTATACGATCAGTGAGTTCGATCTTTCGTTGATCATTCGAGTTTGAGAATTCGGAATTGACTCCTTCTCGATAGACGACTTGCTCTCCACTGGGTCCAGGAGAATATCGCCGCTTTCGGTGGTGACCCAACGAAAGTCACAATTTGGGGAGAAAGGTAAGCTCTTATACTTCGGAGCATTGTTCGCGGACAGAGAAAGCTGACTTCGATTCGCTCTTCACTCTCCAATCCTCCAGTGCCGGTGCTATGTCGGTCTCTGCTCATATTTTGGGCTACGGACTCAATTCGACTGATCTCTTCAGAGGTGCTATCCTCGAATCCGGAGGACCGACTACCGTGAGTCTCTCAGAAGCTGCCGAGCTTTACGTGTTTGAAGCTGAGGGCTGTCGCTTTCAATCTGTAATCTGTAGGAGAACTACTCAACCCTCAACGATACCGCTCCTATGTACTCGGAGATCCTCAAGAACTCTGGCTGCTCTTCGAAATCTTCCGCCGCTGCTCAACTCAAATGCCTTCGACAACTTCCCTTCGACAAATTCAACTCGAGTGTCGCTGCGACGAGCTGGATGCCCGCAATCGATGGAGAGATCATCGCTATGGCACCTAGTCAGCAAGTGAACGCTGGAACTTTCGCCAAAGTTCCCCTCTTGATCGGTGCGAACGTGAGTCCCAATTTTCATCCCTTTCCAATCCTTCAAAGGGTTATCGCCCTCTTTCTCTCGAATGCTTCTGAAGTGACTGATTTGGTCCTATTGATGATGTATAGACGGATGAGGGAACTGCTTTTGGCTCTCGAGGACTCAACAACACTCAAGACATCATCACTGCTTATTCTGCTCGTTACCCCTACATGCTCAACTCCAGTGTCGAACACCTCGTTTCACTCTACTCGGAGGAACCCTCGGCTGGTTCGCCCTACAATACTGGCGATGGGGTTCTAGCAACAGGTTTGCAAGACAAGGTAAAACTCTCATTTCTCGATTTTTTTTCTCCTACGCCCAGCTGACGTTTTCCATGATCCGTCTTAAGCGATCATGCTCGATCGGAGGAGATGTCACAATGATCGCTCCTCGACGTTACATGGCTGAGAACGCTGCTAAATTTTCTCCCGTTTACTCTTACCGTTTCGATACGGTCCCCCAAAATGCGACGATTGATATCGGAGTGAGTGCTTGTTTCTCTCGCTATGTGTGAGATGAGCTCAAAGCTAACTCGCAACGTTTATCTTTAGATCACCCATTTCCAAGTTCGTCTCTCTGCTCTTTCCCAAAGTTTTCTCTCCGAACACGACAGCTTACCACTGACTTCCGTCTACTCCTGTTCAGGAAGTCGCATATGTATTCAGCAACCCTCTACCTACTCAGAACCCTCTCAGTACTCGACCGGGAGATGCTGAGCTCGCCAAACTCATGACTTCGCAATGGGTTTCGTTCATCAATGACCTCACTCCCAACAACAACGGAGGTGAGCATTCAGTCTTCTCGAATACGACGAGGGGAAGAGCTGTCCTGACCACCTTCGCTTGCTATATCATATAGTCAACGGATCTGTCGAATGGCCAAATTATCAAGAATCTCCTCAGAACTTCGTCTTCAGGAGGAACGGAAGTTGGGTCGAGCCTGATACTTTCCGCGCAGAGGGTATTTCGTACATCAACTCTCTCGGATACCAGCTCCAGCACTGAGGCTCCCACGCCTCTTGCAAACTTTGTTCATACCTTTTTCAAGTTTCGAGTCTCGTCTCAATTCTTCTCTTCTGACTGTTCATTGGGTTCTGTTGATTTTTTTTGTCTGCAATCGCAGTATTTGAATGGTGTCTATCCGGTGGTCCAAGCTCGCCGTCGAGTAGGTTGCACAGTAAATTGCGAAGTACCAATGTCGGCGCAATTGACCGATTCAATAAGCCGCCCCCACTACTTTTTCTTCTTCCGCTTAAACCTTTTCTCTCTCGCTTTCTCCATCGATGGCAAACGGTCGCCGGTGCAATCTTGGACAGCGTGGGAGCAGGAGACCGATCGGCCGGCATGAGTAATTGATCAAGCACTCATTCGAAATTGATCAAAAAGACTCTCTTGGTATTTCTATCCTAGTTTCTTGGTTCTACCTTCGACGTTCGACACAAACCTACTCTGCAACTCTCCTTCGACTTTCTCCATCGACAGAAGCTTCGAGATGTTGTTGCCAGTTTCGCTTTTGTCACTCACTTCAGCTCTCGCTCTCGCAAGACCATCTATCTCTTTCGAAGCCGATACTGCACTCGTGCCGCGGAACAATCTAGAGTCAAGCTATGATGGACCGACCGTACAAATTAAGAACGGTTCAGTTGAAGGAATCGCGATTCAGTCTTTCAACCAAGAAGGTGAGCTTATTCTCTCTCTCTCTTTCTTCCGGCCCTGTTTCGAGCTCTAGACTGACCATTCCGCTCTTCGTGTCCAACAGCTTTCCTCGGTATCCCTTACGCTCAATCCCCGACTGGCGATCGTCGACTTCGCAAACCGCAAAGTCTGAAAAAAAGCTTTGAAGGAGGAAAATATCGAGCTGACAACTACAGTGTCTTTGTAAGCTACCTTGAACATCGCAGCTCCACGATGTAGATGCTGATGAATGAGGTGCGCGGTCTTTAGTGTCCTGGATTTGGATCTGATGATTGGCCCTACGAATTGGGAGAGTGAGTTCAGGTTTGCGATCTTCGACGCCCTGCTTCGTCGATTACTGACGATGTTCGTTCTTGACAGAGACTGCTTGACGATTAACGTCGTTCGACCTGCCGGAGTTTCGGAGAATGCTAGTTTACCAGTCGGATTCTGGATTTACGGAGGTACGTTAGTGTCGAACGAAGTCTGAAAAGGACCAAGCTAACCCTTTCGATTGATTATTGATCTCAGGTGGTTACCAACAAGGAGGATCCGGAGATCGTCGTTGTAAGCTTCAGTCGATTTTTCTCTTCAACCTGCGAGAACCTTTTCCGCTACCTTGTTTGTCCCTCTGCTAACAGTCAGCTCTTCCTCCCCTGTAGACAATGGAACCTGGGTCGTTCAACGCTCCGTTGAGATGGAAAAGCCAATCGTGTGTTAAAGTTTCCCTACGAATCGTTTTCTGTCGAATAGAACTGACGATTGTTGCGAATTCAGATTTTTGTATCGATCAACTACCGTGTGGCAGCTCTCGGATTCTTGAACTCTCCGGAACTCGAGAAAGAAGGTAATCAGAACCTGGGATTGTACGATCAGTAAGCTGGGTCTTCTCGCTGAGTTTCTATCGAAAAGTTCGACTGCTGATTCTCTTTTATTTCTGAATTTGTAGACGTCTCGCTCTTCACTGGGTCCAGGAGAATATCGCTGCTTTCGGCGGAGATCCTACGAAAGTGACAATCTGGGGAGAGAGGTGAGCTTGATCTTTGCTCTGTTCTCTTGCGTTTTGGCATACAATGAGAAACGACTGACTTCTCTGTCTCCTCTCCCTCTGATCGACTACAGCGCCGGCGCTTTTTCCGTCGCTGGTCAGCTCCTCGGTTACGGATTGAACGAGACAAGCTTGTTCAGATCTGCCATCCTCGAGTCAGGAGCAAATCCGCTGTACTACGTCAACAATGCCTCCTCAGCCTACTCGCCTTATAATCAGTCAGTTACCTACTCAATGATTTTGGACAAAGCTGGTTGCAAAGACGGAAACGGCGACGATTCTGCTCAGCTCAAATGTCTTCGAAACCTTGACTTTGACAAGTTCAACTCGAGTGTAGCTGGTACTTATTGGAGGCCTGTCGTCGACGGCTCGCTTCTACCTGAGCTTTCATCGCAACAGATCAACAGAGGAGACTTTGTCAAAGTTCCCTTGCTTCTTGGTACCAACGTGAGCTCATTCTTTCTTTTTGTTTCTGAAGCTCTCTACGCAGTGCTGATCTTCCAGCTATTGGGTCTCCTCTAGACCGATGAGGGAACCGCTTTCGGACTTCGAGGAATCAATACGACTGACGAGCTCGTCGATTCTCTCGTTCACAATTTCGTTGCACTGTCTCGAAACTCGAGCGAGAAGCTCGTTTCGCTGTACTCGGAGGAACCGGCACAAGGCTGCCCTTACAACACCGGTGATGGAGTACTCCCATCGGGATTACAAGATAAGGTGAGTCTGTCGCACTTTTTTGCGATCGAGCCGTGAACGAGCTGACGATTTGGTTTCTTGTGTGTAGCGTTCGCTCGCAATTGGCGGGGACATCCAGATGACTGCTCCTCGTCGCAACTTGGCCGAGCATGCTGCTCGCTACTCTCCCGTTTACTCGTACCGTTTCGATACCGTTCCGGAGAACGCTACCATCCTTACTGGCGTAAGTCTCTTTCCGCGCCTTTCGTGTCTATATGTGATTCTGATTCTTGCTTCTTCCTTCGACGCCCACAGACTTCTCATTTCCAAGTATGTCGCAGCTTGTTCTTCGATTTCCGCCAATCCGTGCTTGCTGACGATCTCGCTCGCTTCTCTGCTCTCTATAGGAGGTAGCTTACGTCTTCAGTAATCCTCTCAAGACGCAAAACTCTCTAGGTAAGCGACCTGGAGACGCTGAGCTTGCCAAGCTCATGACTTCGCAATGGGTTTCGTTCATCAACGATCTCACTCCCAACAACAACGGAGGTAAGCGTTCCCCCTCCACGAAGACGAAGGCGAAAAAAGCGTATCTAACGATCTTCTCTTGCTATCTCAAACAGTCAATGGATCTGTTGAATGGCCGAATTATCAAGAATCTCCTCAGAATTTCGTTTTCAGGAGGAACGGAAGTTGGGTCGAGCCCGATACCTACCGAGCGGAAGGAATTAGCTATCTCAACGAGATCGCTAGCGAATTCCAACGTTAACCAAGTTGAAAATAGCCGTCGATAACACATCGAGTTTTTTGAAAAATGTACTGATTAGGTTAAGGAGTTCAATCTTGCCCTCATGCAAATGCATCCTGTACTGACAGGTGCCTCTCGTCAGACTGAGTCAACGCAAAGCTCAATCAGGAGGAAGAGAATGCGTTCGAAAGTTGAAGTTCCTTCGCAAGCGACACAAGCTGAATTTGAGCGATCAGTCGGTTTCACCGGAAGGCATTGAGCTTCTCTGAGTCATTCATGAGGCTCTCGCATGGCACGCAGCGAGAAGACCGATTCTTGATCTCGGAGTCTCTAGGCCCCACGACGAGGGAGTAAAGGCTGTTCAAGATAATATTTCGACCAGGCGCTCGTTCGTCGGGTTGTCTCGATCATGGGACCAAGCGAAGACATACGTGAAAGGGTACGAGACAAACAGCTTTTGCAATCGAAAGATCTAGTCGAGAGAGAACTAAAAGAAGAATTTACTACTAAACACAAAGGGAAGGAAGACTGGCGAGCGTTCTGATTTTAGAGCGCCGCCTTTTTCGGTTTCGGAGAAGAATACTGAGGGATTCAGGCGGAAGCGGGACGCTTCGAGATGTAGTGCTTGAGAAGACCGGTGGTAGAAGAATCGTGACCTTGGACTTGAGATTCTTCGTCGAGTTGAGCGAGAATGTTCTTGGCGAGAACCTACACGAGAGAGCGATAGGAGTCGAGGGACACGTTGATAATAGATTGAGTGAGAGATAGTGACAAGAAGAGGAAGCGAGAGGAAGTGGTAGAAGACGGAGACAGCAAAGCGCAAAGTCAGTTCAAGTTCGTTTCGCAAGAACGATTGAAAAAGGGACTACTACGTACTTTACCCAATTCTACACCTTGCTGATCTGTACGAGCAGTGGAAGCTATGTCAGCTTGAGGTGGCCCTCGAAAGTAGTGACAGCGAGCTGGCAGACTAACCGAAAGAGTTGATACCCCAAATGCATCCTTGGACAAAGATCTTGTGCTCGTACATTACAATGAGCGATCCAAGAGTCTTAGGAGTCAATTTTTGGAACAAAACCGAGTTCGTAGGGCGGTTACCCTCGAAAATTTTACTCTTCCTCAAGGCCTCGTTCTCAGCTTGCTCTCCCAATTCCTTACGAACAGTCTCTTCGTCCTTTCCGAATGCGAGTGCTTCAGGTTGAGCGAAGAAGTTGGAAAGGAGGATTCGGTGGTGGAGACCGTCTCGGATAGGGTTTTGAGTTTCGATAGGAGCGAGGAAATCGGCAGGAATGAGCTTGGTACCTTGGTGGATTAGTTGGTAGAAGGCGTGTTGTCCTGAAGAATTGAGTGAACAGTAGAGTGAGCCAATCGAACGAGTGGTCGGCGAAATACACTCGAAGAAGAATCGACAAAGCTTACCATTAGTTCCAGATTGTCCCCAGATGATAGGACCGGTTTGGTAAGAGACACGTCGACCATCCTTGGTTACAAACTATCGCGGAACAGTGAACCAGAGTCAGAAAACAACAAGAGAAAACAATAATCCGTAACAAGATCAAACAAATTTCCAATCTCACCTTTCCGTTCGATTCCATATCACCTTGTTGGAAGTAGTCGGCGAACTTGTGCATGTATTGGTCGTAAGGAAGGAGAGCTTGAGTTTGAGCACCGTAGAAGTCGTTGTACCAGAGTCCGACGAGAGCGAGAATGACGGGCAAGTTCTTCTCGAGAGGAGTTTCGACAAAGTGCTTGTCCATTTCGTGAGCTCCGAGGAGGAGTTCGTTGAAGTTCTCGGGACCGATGAAGAGCATGATGGGGAGACCGATAGCGGACCAGAGGGAGTAACGTCCACCGACCCAATCCCAGAACTTGAACATGTTGTTCGAGTCGATTCCGAACGAAGTGACGGCCTTGGTGTTGGTCGAGAGAGCGACGAAGTGCTTGGCGATGTGAGCTTTCTGGATACAAGGAACAGACGATTGCGTGTATTAGCGACACTGGGCACCTCCGGCAGAAGTTTGGCACAAACAGAAAAAGAAAAGAAAAGAAAACTGACGTCGGAAGCGGATTTGAGGAACCATTCGCGAGCAGACTCAGCGTTGGTGATGGTCTCTTGAGTAGTGAAAGTCTTGGAAGCGACGATGAAGAGGGTGGTTTCGGGGTTGCAAGCCTTGGTAACTTCAGCGATGTGAGTTCCATCGACGTTCGAAACGAAGTGCATCGTGAGACCTTCCTTTCCGTAAGGCTTGAGGGCCTCGGTGACCATGACGGGACCGAGATCAGATCCTCCGATACCAATGTTTACAATAGTGTCGATAGCCTTTCCAGTGTAACCTTTCCACTCTCCCGAACGAACCTTGTTCGAGAATTCAGTCATGTGCTTCAAAACTCCCTCAACCTCGTCGGCTCCAGCCTCGTCAATCTTGAACTTGTCGGCTCCGAGGTTACGAAGGGCGACGTGGAGGACAGCACGGTCTTCCGAAGTGTTGATATGCTTTCCAGCGAACATCTCATCTCGAGCAGTTTCGACACCTCCTTCCTTGGCGAGTTGAACCAAGTTCTTCCAGACCTCTTCGTTGATCAAGTTCTTCGAGTAGTCGAGGAGGATGTGGACGTCTTGCTTGGGAGAGTCGTAAGATTGCGAGAACTTCTCGAATCGTTTAGGGTCAGAGTCGAAGAGATCGCGGAGGACGAGCTTGGTGTGATCTTGGTCGTAAAGCTTTTGAAGGGCGGCCCACGAAGGGTAATCTACAAGACCAGGGTGAAAGAAGTCAGCTTCCACTGATGTCGTCGAAATGTTCCAACTTGCGATTTCTCTAATCCTCGTTCCATTTCTTTCGATCCGAGCCCAGATCTCGTACAGGGTATATATTTGACGCCTCTGACAGCCCCCTAATCTCCCCCTATCGCTTGATCGCATAGATCAGCTCTTCCGTTTAAAGGCTACATCTCGTTTCTCTCCTCCTCGTCCCTATGCCTCCGAGCTATCCGCGCCCAATGCTCCGGGAACAATATATCAATACCTTCCGTCGTTCCCTGTACAGAGTTCCGAATATGACCGAATGGTTGACCAGGATTTGTTCGGAGAAGGGTCGAGATGATGCAACTGTCGGATCGGAGGGATCGAGTTCTTGTAGCTGAAGAGAGCTAGACGCACCGGTAGCAAGTTTTCCGGACATATCTGATTGAGTTGTGAAGGGTTGTGAGAGGTAAGGAAGCAGAACAGTTCGACAACGTTTCGTCAAACCTTTTCGAACGAGGCCGAAACGTCAACGGAACTTTGTGCTCTCCGTCGACCTCTTTCGCTACCGACCTCTCAGTCAATCGCTTAGTCGGATTATCTAACCTCGCTAGCGGCACCCCGCTGCCTGTAAATAGGCTCTCAGTGCTTCTACATACTCTAATTCTTCCTCGGATTCTCTTCTAGCTCGGGCGCAACGATGAAAAGGGTTTGACGATGCACAACCAAGAATCATGCTTCCTGCACGACCAAAACTAAAGGTAAATCCCGAAATCCTCCCTTGTCTTGTTTGAACAAAACTCATTCTTCTCGGTTCAAAGGCCAATCTAGCTTTTCTCCCCCCTCCTCCTCCTCCGATCCATAGATATAGTCTTCTTCATCCACTTCATCTTCATCATCATCGTCGTCGAACGTCGAATGCTCTGGATCTTCCTCTTGCCAAACTAGTTTTGAATGCTTTTCGAGAGCAACCGCTTCTTCCTCCAGTTCACTGAACGACTTCCTCCTGACAGCTTGCTCGGGTGATTGCGAGGGCGTAGAAGAGTTGGAAGAAGAGGAAGAAAGTGCGGTTGTTGGGTAGGAAGAGGAACTAATGGAAAGTTGACGAGGTAATTGGTTTCTTTTCCTCCTTTTCCTTTGTTCATTCCTCTCGACTTCCTCCAATACCGTTCCAGCTCGTCTCTTCCTCTCCTTATTGCCTAATCCTCTCTCTTCAGTAGTCACGGCCTTGTCTTCCCTTTGATCTCGGTAGACACGGATAAAACTCGAAAGCCTCTTTCTCGGTCTTTTCGTACTCCTCTTCTTCCTCGTTGAACTATGTCCTCCTCCGTTGACTTTACCCTTCCTCTTCAATCCAGTCTCTACTACTCCCTCTTCTTCTTCTTCCTCAACAATGACTTCCAAGACTCTGGTTTCGACCCTTTTCATTTTACCTCTCCAACTGCGACAAGTTTTCGGTTCCGTCCATTCAACCAATTCTTCGTTCGCTCCCGGAAGGATGTGGAGGATCGATGAAGGAGCAGGCTTGTGAGGAGGAAGGCGCGCTGATGAGGAAGAGGCAGAGGCAGAGCGAGAGGGAGGTGGTAACCAATTGATCGAAGGAGAGGGGGAACGAGATCGAATTGATTTTGAAGGGGACGGGGTCGGGGACTCGTATTGATTAGTACTGGGAGGAGGGGTAGAAGGTACAACAAGCGAGTTAGGGAGACTCGCGAGAGGACTATTCAAGCCGACCTGTAGATCATTCATCAACTTAGTCCCTCCAAGTCAGCTCGAGAAGCGCAGAAAGGAAAGATGAGTTGGCAGCCTCACAGGTTGATCTTCTGGTATAGGATATCCTGCGAGACTCATGAGTGCCCGAGTCAGTTTGGTCAAAGTGCTGTAATCGTTGTCTTCTGAAGTTGATGATGATGAAATCCTCGAGGGGCTAGTACAGGTCGAGAACGCGTCTCGAGGATACGCGTAACTCATAGTGAACTGTCACTGGACCCCCCTTGCTGCGCGTGAGAAGTGAATGGGACGACCGAAGGTGATGGAAAGGAGAGAAGTCAATCTTTATCGAAAAATGTCAAGCAAGTAGAGACAGTCCCCGAATCGCTCTCCCCGAAGCGCCTTTTGCACAGGATAGGAGTGAACGATAATTGTGATTTCGGATAAAAATGCAACAAACAGAATCCAGTGAGAGTGCGAAAAAAAAAAAGAGGCGAAGTTTGTGAACAAATTTGGTGAGGACGAAACGCTAGCTGGATGAGGTTGATGTAGAACGAAAGGTATAGATGTGATGAGGACAGAATGAATAGTAAAACGAGAGATACAGAAAAGAACGAAAATATGCGTGAAAGAAGAGGGAAACGGATTGAAGAAACGAGGAAAAAATGCTGAGAAACTCTCTCCGTGTTCTATGAGACACTACCATGCTGGCCAATCCTCCACTTCCTCCTCCCCTTCTTTCTGATCTTGGAAAGCTGACCAGTCAAACCCGTTGCTGTGGTTCTCCTCTTTAGCTTTCCCTTTCCCTTTCTCCTCTCTCTTCTCCTTCGAGTTCTGACTTCCCTTGCTCCAACTGGCGAAGACGCTCGACAAAGCTTGACCGGGCATAGGAGAGATCGGTACCTCCGTCAACCTCCTCTCGCCGTTCGAATCGTTCGGATTCGGTGAATGACCATTTGAAGAAGATCCTCCTCCGAGGAAAGGAGAAGTGTTCGATGCTCTCCTGTCAGATCCTCCTCCAGAGCTATGTTCACGAGACATGGAAGGTGACAACGAAGGAGGCTCGAGAGGACCTAAAGCCGCTGTCAAACCTTCTTCGAACGTATTGACGAGTCCGAGCGTTGCTCGTTTCGAATTCTTGAACGTTTCAGATTCGGTCAGGTTCGTCCACTTCTTGTTGAGAGAGGACCACGAGTCACTGAACGAAGCGAGACTTGATCGAGTTCGATTGTGAGATGGAGAAGTCGCCGAGGAAGAAGGGGAAGCGGAAGAAGCTGGTGGAGGGAAAGTGTTGTTGTTCGAGGAAGCAGATGAGGCAGGAGGTGGTGGGGAAGTGAACAGTCTTCGAGCGGAAGAAGAGGAGAGAGGAGAAGCAGATCGTTCCTGAACAGGTTTGCGTCGTAATGGAGAGGTTTTGATTTGCGAGAGTGTAGCAGTGTTCGTGCCGTCATCTTCTTGTACCGAACTTGCTGCCGTAGATTGCTTCTCTGTACTACCGCTAGTCGATTCAGTTTCTATTGAACTCGCTTGAGACTCCCTTCTCCTATCTCCGAGACCTTCCTCTCCTTCTTCCTCTTCTTCTTCCTCCTCCTCTCGCAAACTCTCTAGCATTCCTGTACCTCCTTCTCTTTCTCGCCTCTTGCCTTCGACCTCTCCTGGAGCATCGGTCGGAGGTGGCATTCCCACTGCAGCTTCTAAAACTCTTCCCAAAGCACCTCCTAACCAATTTCCAGCCGCTTTCACACTCTCGGGAATTTCAATCTGAGGATCTGAACCGACTGAACGATGTCTCGATTCGCCATCTGTGGCCGAAGAGAGTAGTTCTGAAGCGTCGAACGTGGTAGAGAGTAACGATAGGTCGAGAGAGTGAGTCGAACTTGAGTTTACAGGATGTAAGGAAGCGGAACGGGGAGTTGGAGAAGTATTCGGAGAGGCAGAGGAGACGGTAGAAATCGATTGAGAGGGGCCGTGACGAGAAGAAGAATGTTGTTGTTGTTGCTGCTGCTGAAACGAGCGAGCTACGATTGATTCCCATTTCTTCTTGAGAAGGGCCAACTCCGATTCGTGACGTTTGAGCTCTGCAGTAACACAGAGGAAAACTACATCAGCTTCTACTATGCAAAATAGATTCGAAAATTCGAAATTGAAAAAAGAAACGAAAAGACAAGCTCACCTTCTCTCAAATCCAAGCATTTCCTTTCTTTCTTCGCGATGAAGCTCAAGAGGTCTGCGTTCTGTTCTATCAGAGTAGCTTGTGTGTTGACGAATCCGAGAGCACTGCCAGATCCCAGATCGATCGATTCTTCCACTTTCCTCTCTTGACCCGCGGTACCACCCTCGAGCCTCTCGTGCTCCTCTCGGCCTTCGACTTTCTCCTCCTCCTGTTCCTCTGTTGTTTCAGCTAATCCATCGAGTGAGGGTCTAGGTCTTCCAGATTCGAAAGAACCTCTACTAGTCGAATGAGAGTTCATATTCGGATTCGGTGAACCTCTCGCAGTTGAAGAGGGTGAAAAAGCTGAATCTCCTCCTCCTCCTCCTCCTGTATTAGACAGTGTACCGATTGTAGGACTCTTGGCGTAACTGATACTGCTCGTTCTTCGAGAGTGAGTACTACGAGGAGTCGCTCTCGAGGAAGTTGGAGATTCTTGCGAAGCTGAACCGATGTTGCGAGATTGAGGGGTAGGAGAGTTGTAATCTTGTGGCGGGAGGGGAGAGGAAGAGGACGAGGAAGGATGTGTCGTAATCGGAGAAGAGGAAGAGGAAACTGGTCCGGAAGTAGATAATCTCAAACTTCTCGTCGCCGAACCCATTCTCCTGCCGCTGTCGCTTCTCATCAGAAGGGAAGGACTGTTGTTGTGGCTGAGATTGTCAGGAGAGTCATTCGATTTGGAGAGAGGGGAGGAAGGTGAAACGGGTGAGAAAGGTGAAGAAGTGTTGAGACTTAGTCGCTTGAGATGTCGTGGAGTCGTACTCGGAGTCGAAGGTGAGGCGTCCATCCTTGTTCACTGTAAGCTGTACACGAAGTTTCGAGGTCAAAGAGAACGAAAGTGTCAGTCGGATCGGACGAGAGTTTCGAAAGACGCGACGTAATGTGAAGACAGTTTTCCTGCAAACAGGAAGTCGATCCGTCTAAAAGTTGTGAGCTCACCTTGTTATCCTTGCTCGCACAACCACGATGCGCGTATCAGCTAGTCGATCTGTTGCTGCGATGTGAACGAGATTGAGGTTGAAAGGCGCGAGAGTGGTTCAAGGTTGACTCGCTGGAGAGACCGAGGTGTAAGACGAAGGACAAGACTGAACCAGCAGCTGTCCTCTGATGAGCCGTAAAGCGTAGAGAGAAAGGTCAGGACGAGAGGTGGAGAAGAAAGGGAAAGTAAAGAGAGAAAAGACAAGCAAGAAGGAAGGAAGCCTTGAAATTTGTCAAACATCCCCTGAACAATTGAGCGAAAGGCTAGCGAAGTACTTTTTGCTCTTTTGCTCATTCTCACCCAACTGAGAGCCCCCTCGTACGAACCATACAACCGACTCATACTCAGAGCTCTCGTTCTCGACTCAGTACCACCCGCAACCCTATCGACTCGACTTCTAATCGAGTCTTTCTTTTTCTCCAGTTTAACCTTTCCCCCCCTTCCAACTTTCTCAATTAACCTCCGAGTGAGCCTAGTAGATCAAAGGACTCTACCAGTGCACAAGCAGGCAATTCTAGAACCACTCCCTACTCTCTCCTTCGCACAGTATGGCGACCACCTGGGCCAGCAAGGCTGGGAATCCGACAAATTCTTCAGATCAATCCAACAACGACAACAACGATTCTACCTTGATGCCTCCTCCAGCGTCTACCTCGAGGTCTCAACAGCACTCGAATGGTAAAGCCAACACTTCCGACAACTGGAGAGCTTCGGCGAAACCAGTTCCTTCGAAAACCTCGAAACCCGCCAACAAAGAATCGAACAATGCAGAGTCGACCAGCACTACCACGACCGGTCAAGAGAACGACGACGCTGGATGGGAAACCGTAGAGAAGAAGGATAAGCCTCAAGTCGAGAAGAAGCAACCGGCTCACCAGAAGCATTCGAGATCCGGTTCGTCCAGAGGCGGAGGAGGAGGAGGAGGAGAACGACTAGGAGAAGGTAGCAAGAAAGGTGGAAAGAAAGGAGGAGATGGAAAATCTGGCAAGAAGGAACACAAAGACGAGTCGAAGAAGCAATCGAAAGAATCTTCCTCGGCAACTACGGAATCGAGCAAGCAAGCTCTCAAGCCGTTGACGAGCTGGGCCGACGACGATCAAGACGCTCTTCCTGCACTGACTCCTTCCTTCACCGCTACGACTGCCGCTATCGACCCCGTACCAGATCACGACGAACTCGCTCCTCTCCCCGAAGCTGTTGTTCCCACTCCTACTCCGACTGCCCCTCCTTCTCCTTCTCGTGAAGAATCCGATCCTACCGACAACGCCAAACCCGCCGCTTCTGAAAAACAGAGCAAGAAACCCGCAGCTCCTCCCAAAGTCAACGTGTGGGCAGTAAGAAAAGATCAAATCGCCGCCGCTGCTGCCTCCAACCCTTCTCCAGCATCCACTTCCTCATCTCCCGCTGCTCCTACCGATTCGACGAAACCCGCTCAATCGACTCCCGCACAAACTTCGACCAAGAGCAAAAAGAAAAAGTCGAAAGCTTCTCAATCCGGTTCGAACTCTGCAAATCCCTCTGCCAAGAAGGACGACTCTTCCCCGAAACAACAACAACAAACTACCGCTTCCGCCTCTACCTCTACCTCAGAACCTACTCCTACTCCCGCTCCCGCACCAACTCCCAAGAAACCCGCTCCTATCGCCAAATGGGCCAACGCATCTGCCCAGCAAAAGACCGGAGGATCGACCGTAGTAGCTGGAGAAGACGCCACGAGCTGGCCTGCTCCCGACGAAGTCAAGGAGAAGAAGGAAGAGTCGAGAGAACGAACGAAGAGTCAAGAGAAAGAAGATCAACCCAAAGCTCAGGCTTCGTCAAACAACGCTGGTGGAAAGAGGAAGAAGGGTGAGCCCCTCTTGTTTCCAAGTTCTGATCGGTAGGTCATCAAAGCTGATGTTCGACTCGGTTTTGCGGAAAATCCATAGGAGAGAAATGGATTCCTATCAAGGCTGAGATCACTGTTGCTACCGGATCGAACAACAACGGTCAACAACCTTCTTCGAAAGCTGCTCGCAAAGCTGCTAACCGAGCTGCCGCCACGCCTGGAGGAGCCAACAACGAGAAGAAAGGAAAGAAGGAAGAGTCGAACAAGGAGAAACACCCCCTCCCTTCGAAACCTGCTGCGTCAACGTCGAGTCCTAAAGGCTCGGCTGCCGCTGCTCAAGCTCTCGCTAAACGTCAACAACAACCTGCCGCTCCTCGTCCCAACTTGTCTGAATCTAACAACACCTCTGCCTCTACCCCTTCGACTTCTACTTCCGCCTCTCCCAGCGTCAGCAACGCTCAAGTACCTTCTTCTGAAAGCGGCGCAGCCGACTCTACCACTCCCGCAACTACCGCAGCACCCTCGACTACCGATTCCGAACCTTCGAAAGAAACTTCTACCTCTACCGCTTCTCAGCAACCTCAACAATCCCAAACTCAAACTCAACAGTCATCGAAAAGAACGATTCCCTCTCAACAGATCCAACCTCCTAGCTTCCCTCACCACGGACTTCCTCACGCACCAGCAGGATTCCGAGGAAACGGTCGAGGTCGCGGAGGTATGAGGGGAGGAGCCGGAGCAGGACGAGGAGGTGTAGCTCGAGGTGGAGCAGCACACGTCGCAAACGGTTTCGGAGGAAGACCTTTCATTCCCGGAGCAGCTTCTCACGTCGGTCAAAACCAACCTCCAGTCGTTCCCGTCGTCGAACCTGGAATGATCCCTATCCCTATCCAAGTTGACGCTTACGGGTACGCCGTCGTCGACGCCCACGGTTACCCTATTCCCGCCGGAGGAGGACAAGCTCCTGTAGTTCAAGCTCAAATCCCTCCTGGTTGCATCGACCCGAGACAGTTGGATCCTACAAGGTACTGGTTGTTGGGACAATTGGAATGGTGGTTCTCGGTTGACAACTTGTGCCGAGATCTCTTCTTACGGTCAAAGGTGAGCTTTGAACTTCTCTTTCATTCTAGATCTTTAGTTCAAGAAACTGACGTTTCCTCGACTCGATCTTTTAGATGGATGCCAACGGATGGGTTCTCATCTCGATTCTCGCTTCGTTCAACCGTATCAAGAACCTCACCTCGGATCTATCGATCGTTGTCGAGTGCCTACGAATGACCCCTCTTCTCGAAGTTTCTCCTAAAGGTACCCACGTCCGATTACGACAACAATGGCCCGAATGGGTCTTGCCGAACGCTACCGTCAACGAAGAAGTCAAGAAGGAGTTCGAGGAAGCCGAGAAGGAGAAGGACGCAGCCAAGTCGGCATCAACTGAGCAAGAGGAGAAGAAAGAAGATGAGACCGCTGCTGCCGGAGAGAAGGACAATGAAGCAGAGACCGCTCAAGAGACCATCGAGGATAACGAGGACGCGACCAAGTCGAACACTCCGAGTGCTGACGAAGTTTCGATCAGATCACCGACGTTGAAGTCTCAATGTGAGTTTTCTCGCCCTCCGCGATTGAACGCCTCGTACCAGGAATTCTCGCTGACTCCTCCATTCAACCTTGACTTGGTCAAAACAGCTTCTCCTCCAAATCACGTCTCACCGAAAGCTCTTCCCGCTCAGCCCGTTCTCGACACCGCTGTCGCGTCAGTGACGACAACGACTTCACCCAAATCTCCTACCGCCTCGACCTCCGAGACTCCCGAAACTCCTTCAACATGACTTGATTCCTTTCTTCGCAAAAAAGCAACCTAGCAATTTTCTTCTTTTCCTCACCATCAAACTTAGACGATTCTGGAAATCACCCTCTTCCCCCATTTCATTCCGAAAGCTATTTACTATATATACAATCTCGTTCTCTTGTGTGCGCGTTCCCAAAATCTCTTTTTCGATTTTCACTTTCTCTTTCTTCGTTTCTTTGATTTTTCCTCTTCTTCGCACAACATCTCTCATACCTCCCCTCATGGACCAACTTACATTCTTGTCTCCTCTCGCCATCTTTCAACCCCCTTTCCGTCCATCATTGTCCACAACCTCCTTCTCTCTACCCCGTATTATAGCACAATAACTCTCTATTTCAGCCAAAATTTTCTTCGCGTCTCGCCTCGTCTTTCCTTGTCATTTGCTCTCTCCGCTTCCTTTCTCGTTCTCTCCATTTGGTTCCTCTCGCTCTTCCTATGCTCTTTCTCACTCTTGTCTTTCTCGCCTTGCTATTGCTACTGCTAAATCAAACTTGTCATTTTTTTTCTTCTTCTGCTTACTTTTTCACATTCAGAAACGCGCGCATCTCAAACTCTGCGTATTCTTCTATTGAGAAATAAGATAGTAGTACACGAGAGAAACGATAACGAAATCTAGATTGATACACAACAAGTTTTTGACTTTTCCCACTCCTCGCGACCTGTTTCGATGAATGATCACAGTTGACATAATCCTAAGAGTACGTCAGGCGTATCGACTAGTGCCTGGCCCTCCTATAGGGTACTCCAATTCGTCTCCGTTCGCGTACCTCAAGAATGAAGAAGAGGAAGCCGAGCTCGAGGAAGACAGAGAAGGCGGAGGGTGAGGATAATTGAGAGCTTGAGGAGGGAAAGCGTAAGAAGAAGGGTGGAGTGGAGGTGGTGGAGGGGGATTCATGTGTGAGATCGCTGGGGAGATCGCTGGAGAAATCGAGGGGGAAGGATTCGCGAACGAAGGAGGTTGCGGTTGCGGGAGAATCGGCGCAGAAGAAATGGGGTAAGTAGGTTGATCGTAACGATTTTGAGATAACGACAAATTTGAGAACTGCGTGTGTAGTGCGTGAGGTGGAGGAACAGCGAAATGTTGAGGTTGGAAGTGATCGAAAGCTTGCTGTTGCTGATGCTGAACGTGGTAGTATTGCTCAGGAGGTTGGTAGCCTGGCGAACGAGCAGATTGTAATTGCTGCTGAGGATGATTGAAGGGAGAATAAGCGAATCCTCCTCCTGTTGTCATTGGCTGATTTTGGTGTCGAACAGGTGATCCTCTAACGGGAGGCGCTAGGAAGCTGGTGGAGGAAGCATTCCTGTACTGTGACGGATGAGTCGAATGAGTCGGGATGGAAGGAGGTAAGGAAGAGAAAGAAGGTCGAGAAGGAAGCGGATGATTGGGAGCAATCGGTGGTGCGAGCGAATGAATCCGATACGGAGAATTATTTATCGAAGACGTTATCGAGCTAGATAAAGGTTTCGAGCGAGGGGTAGAAGACGAGGGATGAATGGCCGCTGGAGCTGGAGAAGAAAAAGTGAGTTCGTTCATGCCATTCGCGCTCCCTCTTCCTCTGCCTCTCCCTAGTCCATTGGTGCCGAGAGAGCCGTTCCGAGACTGATTCGAAGGTGACTGCGAAGTGACAGGCCCACGAGGAATGGCCTGAGTGACGAGACCACTACGGGTGATGCCTAATCCAGCTCCTCTGCCTCTCCCTAATCCTCCGGAAGAAGGTTGGCCGTTTCGTGGAGGTGGTGACTTGGGCCGGAGAGCGTCGAGTTCTAGGAGAAGGAGAGCTTGTCGTCAGTTCAGACGCACCTGAGAGGCGGAGAACCTTGTAGAGGAAGAAAGAAAACTGACCTTCATCGAAAGGTAACAAAGCGGACACAATCCCCTCTCCTTCTCGCTTCCAATAAGCTTTCCACTCGGCCTGATTCCATTCCTTGGGCTCCCAAACAATCCCTTCCTCCTTCTCTACCTCATGTAGTTTCGACTCTTTCGAATAAGTAGTCCCTGTCGTACAGCCTGGTTCTGCTTCTGATGAAGCGACAGTCAACCAGCCCCTCCTGAGAGCATTTCTTGATCCAAACAAGTGTAACCTCCTTGTCCCTAAACAGAAATTCTCGATCAAGCTTTGAAGTTCAGGTGGTTTCAAGTTCGGATCTGTTTTCGATAGACACGCGTTATTGAGCAATACTCCTTCTCGAGTGATGGAACGGCGAGTAAGACTGACCTTCAGCATCTCCTTCCCAGACGAGGACGTCCGTATCGACATTACAATGAACGAACCAGCTATCGGTTGAACGTCTTACGGTTCCTCTAATTCCCATCAGACAGTGTTCGACCGTCGGATTGAATAGAGAAGTCGGCTGTTTCGTTGAAAAGGAAGTTAGCTCTTCCTTCTGAAAAGGGAATGGTGCGAGCGAAAATCAAAGCACTCACTTCTCTAGTCAAATCGCCTTCCGGATTCTTCCTGTTACTCTTCAACCAGACAATATCTTCACATCTTCGATATCCCCAACCTGCTAATAGTTCTCTACCTTTCTCTAGCCCGATACCATCAGTTCCGACCATTTCCCCAGTTTTTGGATCAAAAACTTTCTGTCCAGATCCGACCCACAACCAAATGAAGCCTGGGTTTGAAGCGATCGAAGAGATAGGGAGAGAAGAGAGAGAGGCGAAGGAGACTGTTGGAGGAGGAGTGAGGAGCATGGAATCGAATCGTGAAGAAGAAGAGATCAACCCGGAAATTGCTTGCGCTGTTCCACTATGCGCATGTGATGGAAGAGTGTCGTCGGAAACTGTCAATTCAGAAGACTCTGCGACTGACGAGGAGGTGGAGGGATTCATATAAGTTGGAGGAACCGAGTAAAGATTGGAATTGGTGAAAGAATGTTTTCGTGAAAGTAAGCTAGCTAGTTTAGGATATCTGTTGAGTTTCCTCGTCAGCTTTACCATCAACACTCGAGACGGTTGAAGTATTTCCACTGACTCTGCGAATCTAGAATCGACTTGAGCGTTTCTGATAAAGTTTTGAGGTCTCTGTCCTGACGAAACGTATTCTCCCGAGTAGTCATTCCGGACTGTTTCCTCAGACGGAATCTGTTATCGCATCCATGTTCCGTCAGCTTCGAGCCTGGAGAGAGTGAAGAGCAGGCAAGGAGGTTGGAGAAAGGAGAGGTTGACTGACATAACTCTTTCCCCAATGGTCCAGTTTGTTTTGCTGTTGTTCACTCAGACCCGTTCCATCGTGATGTCTACCTTTCTCTTCCCCTCTACTGTGTCCATTCCCGTTGCTGGAGAGGTGAGAAGTAGCGCCTCCAGCAGATGAAGCCGCAAAGTTGCGTGAACTAGCTGGTTGTCCTTTTCGAGCTGGAGCTGGTCGTACAAGCGAGCTGGTAGATGGTCTGGTAGAAGTTCGAGAAGACGAGAGGGAGGAAGAGGCAGAGGGAGAGTGAGACTGAGGTGATGGGGAAGGGGAACGGGACCGAGTCGAAAGATGATGAGGATGAGCCGATAGAGGCTTCAGAGAAGCATTGTCCATGAGTAGAAACTTGGGCACGAAGCCTCAAAGAAAATCGAGAGTTGTATAGTGTTGATAGAAGAAAGTGGTGAGACGAGTTTGGTTGTGGAGCTGCCAGTCGAACGAAGTCTTGGGCAAAACGAGTCGCGTCTTCTCTCGCAAACTATCTCTCGAGTTCTCCGTCACGATTCGTCTCACACAAAGTCGAAAAATCGAGCTCACAGAACCATCTAGAGAAGATTACAAGGGATTTTTGAGCAACAAAAATTATAAAAACTCCAAAAAACCAAGATACCTCGCTCGCGCTCCTTAAGCCCTCTTATCAGCTTGTTCACCCTTTGGCACACTCCATTGGACTTGCAAGATCAAGTGGTCGTAAGGCAATCCGTGTACCTTCTTCATAGCAGTTTCGGCATCCGTTCGGCTTTCGAAAGAAACGAAACCGAAACCTTTGCAAAGACCAGTTTCTTGATCTTTACCGACGTAGATACTAAGTTGAGTCACCGATACCAATGTCAGTCATACTGGTCCACGATTGGAAGAGAAGATCGAGAGAACATGACGAGACAACTTACCGATTGATTTTACCGAATCGACCGAACAAGTCCCATAGATCATCGTCTCTGGCATCTTCCGACAAGTTGGTAACTCGTAGCGTAGGGTAATCATCTCTCGATCCACCACGTCCACCCATAGTCTCTCCAACTCCCTTGGCACCAGCACGCATCGAAGGAGGAACGTATTTACCTCCTGCAGCACGAGATGCAGAGGGATCATCGGAAGGAGGCAAGTCGGATCCAGGTGCGTCACCATCTGCTTGACGAGTTCGAAAAAGCCGCTGAGTCAGTCTCACTACAAGACCTCGCGAAGGATGAAAAGATAGAGAGGGAGTGAAGCTTACCTTCTCCGAGAGCAGCACCGAGAGTATCCTTGTAAGGACACCTTGCGGTGAAATGGTCACCACCACAGTACCTACAACTAACCTTCTTGTCCTTCAATTGAGACCTCATGGATTCCATAGGATCTTCTTCAGGTTCGTCTCGTTTGATTCCTCCTGCTTGAATACGTAATCTGACATTCTCTCCGACAGTGGTGGTGGCAGCGTGAGGTCCAGGTGCTGCTCCTTTCTCTTGACCGAACCTAGAGAGAGAGTACAAAACAGAATTGTCGATACTTAGTAAAAACTTTCCAATCTGAAAAATACATAGAGCGATCGAGGGAGCATAGCTTACTTCGCCCATCCCATACGTTCAGCAACGACGTGGTTTACGGAGGTCTTTACGAGAGTACGCTTGATCTTGCGAGTTACTTTAACTTTTTTACCTTCGTCGTTCAATCGGTATTCGACAATAGTTGTAACTCCATCTTTGTCGGTAGTCTCTTGACGAGGAGGGAAGTCTGCCGCCAAGATAGAGAGGTATTGTCAGTCTCGTGATCTTGTGAGAGCATCGAACTCGAACAAAGGTAGAACCGAAAGTAGGAAGCGAAACATCGCCTAATGCCTCGAGTTTCTACTAGCTCCAACGCCGCCTGTACATAGCACCAAGTCCCTCAAGTAGCAAGCAGTCAATTCCGCCAGCTTCGGTGATGAGGGACGGAATCTCGAATTCCCTTGATCACTTTTCTAGACTTCATCTAACTGACTCCTAAGGCGTACATTCGCGCCTGTGACGGTTCTCAGCACTATCTGCATCTCCGTGTACTGCCTCCTTCCCTCTGTGGTTCCTGTATTGAGAGGAATAAAGTTATTCACCTTGGTTTTCGACGTCGTCGGCCCAGGATTGACTAGGGAGAAGAACAAGGTACTTTAGCTCGGTAAGCGGGGTGAACAGATTGTATTCATAACTCACAGAGCAGGCATGATTGAAAGCGAGGTAGTTGAAGAGTTTCAAACTCTCACTTCTCATCTCTCGAAATCACCAAAGTCATTTTTTCAATTTCTGTGGGACAGGTAGGCATAGGTGTTATCATGATCTCGAAGGTATAGTAAAGGTGCTTCGCGCCTCTAAAGAAATATCATAAATTCTCGATGCTCTCGCAGCGAAACTGCTCCAACTTCGCGTCTCCATCAAGCGAGCGTTCCGAGATGATCGGTTGTCTCAACACCTAGCGACATATACGGCCTGTCGTGTCACGAAAACGAGAGTGATTCGACTTGAGAAAGAAAGTTCCGTTCCAAAAGAAAAAGGAAAAGAGAAAAAAATGGTCCGGCAACAAAACAGAGAGATTTATGAGGATAGAAAGGAAAACTAGAGAAAGAAAGTTTCGTTAAGACAAGGCGTGAGAAGAAATGATCACAGAAGAAAAAGACGAGAGGAAGAAACTGGAAGAAGAATATGAAAATTTGGAAAGGGGAGAAATTTCGATAAGTTTCGATTTATTGAAGGTTGGGCGAAATGAAAAACGAAGAGAAATGTCCCCTTTGATGAAGAAGAGAGTGAGGTTGTATGGCAGCTGCGAATGAAGGAAAGTGGGTATCGTCGGAGAAGAGGGAGGAGGTCGCGCTAGCCTAAGAGGAGAGGGATTATGCAGGAGAGATTGGTTTAAGCGGAGGTGACAGTCCAGAGTTGAGAGTCGTCACCCTGAGGAAAGAAGCGAGCAAGTGTTAGTGCACGGAATCGGCGAGATAGCGTCAGTGCGAAAGGATAGGTAGTTCGAGCTTACTTGGTTCCAGAGACTGAGAGTAGTCGAAGTGTATCCACCGAATGTGTTGAGGGAGCTTCCAGCGATAGCACGAGTAGACATGTCCTATATTACGCCACAATATAAGTCAGAACTCGGTTTTTGTAGTCGAAAAGCGGAAACTGAGTGAAGGACGGGGATAGAATCCAGACGTACGAGAATGTGATCAACAGCGATGATGTAGTAAGTTTGTTGACCCTTCTTGGCCAATTTCTTGGCCATGTCGTGGTGAGAAGCACGTTTGGCGAGACGACGAGCTGAATCGGGGTGATCTTTGAGGTAAGCAGCGAGGTCGGATTTGCACTCGGGGTGGTTGTCGACGTATCTCGAGTGACTATACGAGCACGAGTTCATCAACCGTCAATGATTTGAGGTTTCAGGAAGAGAAATGAAAAGAAAAGGGAAAACTCACCGAGCTAACCACCAACCAGGGTGACGGCAAACCCAAGTAGACTTATCTTGCTTGTTGACACCACTGACATCGACGTCCTTGATGCTGATCGAAGAGGCTGAAGTAGTGTAGTAACCGTATTTAGCCTTTTGCTCGTCGAGACTCAATTCTCCCGAAGACGAGGAAGAGGCGGCGGCAGGAGACGAGGCGGGAGCAGGAGCTGCCTCGGGAGAGGGAGCAGGTGCAGCTTCAGTAGAGGGAGAAGGAGCAGGGGTGTTCTCGACTTGTTGGGAAGCGACTTTGGCAGCTTTAGCACCTTTGAGAGCCTTTAGTTTGTCGGCAGAGATCGCTTGCTTATTGTCGGCCGAAGACTCTGAAGAGTCACCTCCAGTGTTTCCAGCGGGGACGAAGTACCACCTGTCGGTAGGAGAATCGTCAGCCAAGTGATCGAGGAAGCGCAAGAAAATCGAGAGAGAAGTTCACCATTGTTTGGTCTTTTCGAGAGTGTCAGTTCCAGTGAGGAGACCTTGTCCGACTGCGCAAGCGTAAGAGACTGCAGCGTAATCTACACCTCCCTCGAAATCGTAGGACCATTGAGCTGAAGCGCACTTGTTGTTTCCTCCCGAAATACGAGCGGCGTTTCCAGCGAACTGGAGAAGAAAACGCGTCAATTTCGACATTCCGTATCTTTCGAACTTGGAAGACAACAGTTACGTACTTGAATCGCAACGGGGTCTCCACCGGATTGAGGGTAAAAGTTGGTAGTTCCATCTTCACGAGAGAAAGTAAGTTGTTGACCAGTTTGAACGTTGGTGATAACGTAGTTTCCTTCTCCATTGAGACCACTCGCTTGAGCCTATTTCGATCATGCAGGGAAAGAAGGCGGGAAAGTGCGAGATAATGATTTGTCGGAAGTTGTTGAGTGATTAGAAAAGTTGAAGGGTTTTGATTTTCCGAGTTGAGTGCGAGAAGGCAGACGTTTGATCAGCTTTCATCAGTAAGGTGTGAGTGTGGGATATCAAGAGATGAAACATACGAGTAAACGGGCAGCTTCAGCCGTGTTGTCAATGATTCCACCGGCTTTGACGATTGCAACTAGAGCAGCGAATGCTAATGCAGTAAAAGTAGAAGTGGATCTCATTTCTGGCTATACTGTTGGTGCGGTGAGTGGTACTGAGTGAAGGAGCTATGGTCTGATGTTGTTCAAATAGGCGGGCTCGTCGCGTGAGATTGAGAAACTGGCGGGACGATCGAATTCGAAAAAAAAGAGTGGGTTTGTTGTTTGTTTCAAACGAGTGTGATATAGGGTCGCAACCAGGCGTCCTTTTGACTTGTTTAGTCAGGTGTAGAGAGTGAGCGAGCGAGATGGAGTGAGTGGAGAAAGACTAGGATATCGATGGACCTCGGAATTCAATTTTGAGATTTGATCAAAAGAAGGTTCGGTGTAAACAACTTCCGCGCCTCTTCGCGTTTCTAATGTTTATAATTAGCTAATTCTTATTTCGCAGTCATTCGTAAGTAAGGTAATAAAGGATCGACCGTAAATCTTCATCTGCTTACCTTTCAACTCACTCCGTCTCAACAGGATATTTCTCCATGCAGTTGTTCCTTAAGGTGACAGACGCTGCTCTGTGACCGCAACCGAGGGATTCATGATCGAGAGTTGTCGTTATCCGTCTGTCGAGATCTAAGCAATGTCCTCTTGAGCTTAGAGATTTCGAGACACAGAACAATCCCTACTCCATGCGGGTATCTGCTGAATGTTGAATGGACTTCAAATTCAAGGGCGAAAGGAGGATTGGGAAGAAAGAGGGAGCGAAAAGAGAATCGAAAGCAAAAACCTCTCGAAAGCTCTTTGGCGGGTCGTGCTGATTCACAATATAGCAAGCTTCGTCATCGCCCGTTCGAGTAGTCTCGACAAGTTGCCACGATAGGGACAATCAGCGAGTATGTCGCGAAACGAGAACGGGATGAAAATTAAAACGAAGAACAGACATTGTGGAAAAAAGTTTCGAGTTTCAAGTTGATGAGAAAAGAATCGAAAGTGAACCGAAAACGTTCGAAGGAGGGACGTACTATCGAACAAGTTACGAGGAAAGATTAGGATTGAGGAAGGTCCTGAATCAGAAGAGGTTGGAACGATGAGAAGGGAAATGATAAACGAGTGTAGTGATCGGAGGAGTGTCCGTAGAGAGCTAGATCGAGGTAATGTGACACGAGAGCGAGAACCAGCTCGTTTCGAAGAAAGGAAGGAAGGGTAGAGTTAAGGGTATCAAAGTAGGGTATAGTATCACAAAAACGAAACCGATAATGCTGAGAAAGTAGAACGTTCTGAAAATCAGAGTCGTTTACCAGGTACAGCCCAGAAGATGACGGTCAAAACTGCGATGATAACAGTCGACAGGAAGGTGACCCAGAGTGCTCGGCCGAACAAGAGTTTGCGAACGTAAGGTTCACGAATTCCGATCGTTCGGAATGGAGTCTGCTCGATCGATTGAACCAGTGTCAGCATGTGTAGAAGCGGGAAAGGCGGATGATGAAGAGCTCACGGTTTCTGATAGACCCATGAAAACCATCAAAGGGTCTAGGTCGTAAGAATGAGCTACGAGATTGACGATTCCGAAAGTGAAAGGTAAAATGACCTGGTACCGAGACAACTCCTCAATCAGTTCTGCTTCCGTCAATGGAGAGAGAGACTGTGTTTTGCTCACCCATAATCTCGTAACTTTCGGTTTTACGTCCAAAAAGATCAAACTGAACCCAGTTGCCAATCCAGCCCAAAGTGCAACCAATCCAAACCCTAACCTGACAAGTGCACTGATTCCCGTCAAATTACCGAACGCCTTAGCTCTCAAAAACCTTGGGAAACTATCCATTTCCATTGATCGGTAAACGAATTCTTTCTGGTGGTGAAACATGTCGGGTACCAGTGCTTGTGCTTTTGACTCTTGATCGTAATCTGGATGAGTCACGCTGGGGAGGACCGAAGAGCTGATCGGGAAAGAGGTGATTCGTAAAGAAGATGGGAGGTAGATTTCCTTGTCCGAGCCTGGCATGAGGTAGCGGGAAAAAATACGTTCTGCCGAGGCAATCAAGTCGGTACGGTTGATAGCGGTCGAACGGGGGATGAAAGGTTGAGCTGTGACGGTTCCTCCTCCTGCAGAAGTCGAAGAACGTTTGTGGTGATCTTTGCCTCCTCGACGACGGAGAGTAGAATCCTGGTCTGCACCTCCCGGAGAGTCTCTTAGTTCTTCTCGCGAGTCATTGTGATCGTGAGGGTAGAGAGCCTTGAGAGTTGGAGAGAGAGGGTAAGCTGAGGAAGAATGTGAGGCTGCTGAAGGTCGAGGGGAGGGAGTCCTCCTTTGCTGATACTGTTGATCTTCGGTCGCTACTGATAGTCTACCAGGTTCTCCTTCTGAGGCTCTTCGTTCCATTTCGTGTTGGTCTCCGTGCTCTCCCGCTTGGAAAGGTGAATCTCCCGCACCGGTTTGACTGAATTCCGAGGTCGAGGTCGAACCTCCTCTTCTGATTCCCGTGACGTTTCCATAGATACTTCCTCTCGTTCTGGCGACTTGGTGGTACTGAGGCCAGTCATCTTTGACCTGTCTGCCAGATTTCCTCAAGTCTTTGAAATACGCTCGACCTACAAAACGGCACGACCTTCCTCGCGCGTCAGCGTCGTCCGTTCCTCTTATTGAGTTACAGGAGTCAGCAGAAAGAGAGATGGGACTGACAGAGATTCTCGTGCTGTTGAACGTCCAACCAAAAATCCAAAGTGTCTTCTGAACCTTCTCTCTGCAAAAACAAGTAGTAACAGTAGAGATCTACTGGCGGTCTCGTATCTATCATCCGTTCGAGCGTTCGTGTCAACTTGGAGATTGGAGATAGAAGGGGAAGAAAGAGGAACGTACTCCTCCTGAGAACTTCAGCTAATGAAGGTAACCGATTGCGACTGATCTGCTGTTGCTGAGGGTGTGACTGTACCATCTCACTCTAGCTGTGTCTGCTTTTAGTCATGAGTTGAAGGGAGAGAGAGGGGAGAATCGTGCGTTGAGTGAGAAAACGCGTCAAAACTAGGTCGCATCTCGGCGGGGGACACAGAGAAGCAGAAGGTAATGGATGCTCACCTTTTCGTCTGCAATACTGATCTGTTTGAGCTGAGCCTTGTGGAAGGAGTGGTGCGAGTTTGATCAAGTGTTGAAAACAAACACCTTCCGTGCCTGAAACTGTCTACCCTGTTTGCCCTTGATGTGTATTAGCTCGAAGTATGGAGCTGTTGAGCTATCTGATTGAGTTTGACTCGGAGCTGGTGAATCGTATGGATGAGAGAATGCCGCCTCGATCGTTCGTTGCGTTCTTTGTTTCCCACTTCGACTTTCGACTCATCTCGAATCATGCACTTCTTCTCTTTACTAGGTCTAGCATCGGTAGTCTTAGCCGTGCCTCAACAACAACTACCTTTCCTTTCGCCCTCCTCGTCATCGTCCCAGGTTCCGAATGGCCTCCCCACTCAAGCTTACAAACCTCCCGCCCAACTGTCCGATCTACCTGCAGAGCATCTCACACAGCTTCACGAACATATCGCACAATGGCCCGAGACCCGTCGAGTGAGATTGAGAGACCCTCAAGGTGGACCTGGACCCGTCATCGAAATTTCAGAGGGAGAGAAATCACTCCTGACTCTCGCTGGACTCAGGTTCGTCGATATCACCAACGACGAATTCGACTTGGGTGAAGAGGAGGAAGTGAATCTCGACAGCGCTCACTCGGTTTCGTACCCTTCGAAACTCGTTCACAATTCTTCTTCTCTCTCCCCTCTCTTCGATTCAATCTCTCTCCCTACCATCAAGGAATTCCTCACCAAGTTTACGAACTTTCGAACTCGTTACTACCGCTCGCAATCCGGTAGAGATTCTCAACTGTTCCTCCTCGAACACCTGAAAGAGTTGCATCAAACTTTGAACAAAAAAGCAAAATTGGAGTTCAGAGAGTTCAGTCACGAATGGATTCAGAAGAGTATCATTGTCAGATGGGAGCCTACTGTCAAGACTGAAAGCTACAAGGACGAAGTAATCATCATCAGTGCTCATCAAGTAAGCCTCTGGTAAATCTTTTCAGAGCGCTGCAACGAGACTCATTGTTTGCCTTGTCCTCGCATTCAGGATTCTACCAACTCTCTCCCCTTCTTACCTGCACCAGGAGCAGACGATGACGCATCCGGAACCGTCACCTTGGTCTCAACTTTGACCCAACTTCTCGCTCACGGTTACGAACCCGTTTCGAACCCGATCGAATTCCACTTCTATTCAGCAGAAGAAGGTGGTCTACTAGGTAGTGGAGAGATCGCAAAGGAGTACAGGGAGACTGAAAAGAAGGTGAAGGGAATGTTCCACATGTGAGCTTTTCCAACTTTTCTCCTCGCGTTTTCTGCCAAGGATCAAAGAGAGCTGATGCGCATCAATGTCTGAAGGGATGTCGTTGCTTACATCAAACCTGGCACCGAGCCAGTGATCGGAATGATCATGGACGGAACCAATCTCGCTCTCGTCGAATTTATGAAACTTCTCGTCGACGAATATGCGACGATCCCTTACGGTACGCTCTCTCTCAGCTTCGCAGAAGGCTCTATGATTCTATAAGAAGGACTACCGTCTTCAATTGGGCGAAAAGAGGCAGAACTGACTCATTACCTTCGTTTTCCTTGCTCCTTCCCTCTATTTCACTCGCTTCTCCTCCTCACTTTCATTGTCAACAGCTGAAACTCTGTGTCACTTTGGCTGTTCTGACCATGCCTCGTTCACAAAGTACGGTTTCCCGTCGACTTGCCTCGCAGAAGGCAAATTCGAAGATTCGAATCCAAAGTTAGTTTTTTCTTACCCCCCTTTCAATCTTTTCTGGGCTGACTCGGCCCGTGATATCTAGTATGCATTCGATGAAGGATACTATCAACGCTGAAGGATACTCCCTCGAGCACATCAGAGAATATGTTCGAGTTTCAATCGGGTACTTGATTGAGCTAGGAGCGATGGAGAAGTCGACTGGAGGGAAGAAAGGAAGGAACTCAAGTGGCAGATGGAGGATGGAGTAAGCTCCGCAAGAAAGATGCTCATTGTAGGAGACGGATCTGTTGATCAATTTTCGCTATTCTTCATTTTTTTTGTACCTCTCTTTTTCGCTGCTATTCTTTGCCATGTAACGCTAATGACTCTCTGACACCTCTTTGATCCCATTGATTAGAGAGCATAGCTCTAGGGCTTCTCTCGTGGCGTCTCTCGTAAGCTCGAGCCGAAAAGTTACATTGTAATGTCTTCGATTCGTTTCGTACGCACTGCTCCTCCCCCTGCGCTGACACAGCTCCCTCACTAAGAACATTCCAGATGCCTGACTCCGATTGTATGCAATAAAGCTGGAAAGAAAGTCTCCTCGAGTGATCGCGCTTTTTCCTTCTCCGTCTCCGGAATGCCTCCCTTGATGAACTTGAGCAGCTGATGTAAAGGCCATGAAACAACCGGGTCAACTGCACCACCAGCGATGCTTCCTAGCGTTTCGTACCTGATAGCACCTATCAAGATGAGAAGTCGATGTCGAAATGTTGTGAAGTACCAAGTCGATTCGAAGACATTTCCAGGTACATGCGCTTCCATGAACGATAGGAAGCCGAGAGGTTCCTCAATGAGCGTGTCGATGCAATTTCCCACCGTTGCTGGACCGGAAGTCGAACGTTTCGCTTTCCACTTGAAAAGGAAATGGCGATACATTTGAAGCGAGAGTTCACGTTCCGCACTTCCGTCGTCTACCACTTGACCCTCCTCTAGTTGTACCTACTCTTTTCATCAAAGAGGTCAGGTCGCTACAGGTAAGTCAAATGCAAGCTTGCGAGGATACAAAACTGGCTCACCTTCAATATCGCTTCCGCTTTCTCTTCGTCTACTTCGCAGTGTCTCGTTTTTCGAAGGGAATCTCTGATACATTCAATGATTGAGCTGGGGTACTTGTCCAGTATCTGTCTTTGACGTATCTGCCACAGAGACTGAGCTTCGATGGAAGTGAGAGCAGGAGCTTTGAACGATTCCTTGCCGCACGCGAGCTTGTGAGCTTTCCAGACCTGAGATCAAGATGTCGTATTCGTGGGTTCAAGCGATAGAGAGCGTGACAATTTCGAGCAGTGAGCGAAGTCGCAAGAGGAGGAAAGGGTTTTGCGTCAGCTTCTTTGCCACTATATGGGAGCTTGTGAGGGAGGTCTAGGTATACTCACGAGTTTCTGGTGTTCAACTGAGCAGAAGTACATCCAGTCTAATCCAGCAGCTTTGCACTTTGAGCAACCTTTCGTTGATTCTTTCCCACAAACTACACATTCTCCGAGACCTGTAGAAGCTGTATTCGAGGTGGTCGAGGACATTCTGGAAGATTGTGAAGTACTGAACGAGAAGGGGGTCAATGGAGGAGAGAGCAAGAAAGAGAGAAAGGAAAAGGAACGAACCTTGCTTCCGAAATCTCGAGCCTTCCTCCTTCGGTCCCCCTTCCGCGGCAAGTCCAGACGGCGACGACAACTACGAGCGAGTTCTCTCTTGTCGCAAGCGAAATAGTAGGTGAAAAATAGTGAGTTGAGACAATAGCAGGCAGGAACTGACATTCAGGGGAGAAGAGACAACGAAAACAATCAATCGAGAGTGCGAGGGGAGAAATCAGCGTTGAAGAGGGGAAGGATGAAGCGCATAGTACACAAAGTATACATTTGGGTGAACTCAGAGGGAAGGTAATATACGTGAAAGCTAGTATTTTAGAATCTGAACTTTGTTCTCCTAAAGAACAAAATATCGAATTCTCTGATGTCAGTGATGATTACTTTGGAAGGCGTAAATATCGAGGCAAAGTCAGCTTACAGTTACTCCGCCGCGACGGCTTCCTCCGGTTCACGGAACCAGTGAACCTGTCCCTCTTCCTCTTCTCCCCAAAGTAACAATTCTGTTGATGCTCCTCCAATTATATCTAGAGGACGCCGCGCCAAGATACCCTTCACATTGTCGAATCTTGAAAGATTTCTGACCTGTCGAGCGGGGATCGGGGAGAAATCGGGAAAGATGAACTGTTCTGCCGAGAAGATTCGGAGCGATGGCGAGAAACAGGCGATGATTTCGGAGAGAGAGACTAGTGATTCGAAACCGCCTTCTTTGTCGACATCTTGCAACAGTACCTTAATCGTATCGAGAGAAGGGAAGCGAGGAATAATTGGGAGGATTTGTGCCAAGGCGCCTAGGTCTTCTGAGTATAGATTGAGGTCAAGATTGACCAGGTTCGGGCAGCCAGCCAGACAGTCAATAAGAGCCGTACAGACTGCGTGGTCCATGAGTTCTGCCACTTTGAGTGTAGTTGGGTTCAAGATTGAGAAGAAATCGTTCGCGAAGCGCGACGGTTCCGCAGGATCGATCCTCCAGTCTAAGAGTAAAAGATCGATCGGAAGCTTCTGCATGTCGTAAGGTTGGTCGGTTACGTGCAGGCTTGATTGCATTGAGCTGGTGACGTGAAATCCGAGATCCGACAGCTTTTTGAATCCGGATCGAAAGCTGGCAACGAATTCGTTCGAGCAGTTGAAAGCGCCGACCTCGAACAGTGACAGGGTGCTGAGATTTTTGAGATGTGAAGCTGCCTCTAGAATCGGGACGACGTCTTCTTGCATATCGCCTGAGATTATGAACCGTTCGAGACAGATCAAGCCGGAGAGGAATCGAGGGAGTTGAGCGAAAACTTTTGCATCAGGGGTATGTCCAGAGACCGAGTCGTGCAATATTGATCCTCGGAAGTCGAAATCGCGGACGTACTTGACGAGATGAGGGAATCTAACGAAATGTTTGTTAAGGGAGGAAAATCTTGATGAAAAGATCTTGATAGTCTTCCAGCGGAGTCCCTGCCCGAGAGACCTCCATGATCGACAAACGAGAGATACCGTCTTTCCTCCTTGAATCTGTTCTGGAATCTTCTCCTCCTCCTGGAGATGCGAAACGATTTCGAAAACGAGCTCGAGAGGCAGGGAAGCGATTGGCATAGTGAGCGAGGAGAGTGTGAGGTAGATTTATGTGTGCGGCGGAGGGAGAGGTTCCGAAAGAGGAGTGCTCGGGAGCGAGGTAGAGACAGGGAGGGGAAACGAGACTCGAGATGAAGAGGAAGGAAGGTAGCGGGAAGAACGACGCTACGAGGATGGAGGACCCGGTGGGAGTCAGCTATCAGAAAGAGCGTTTCAACGTGTTGGAATGGCTCACTTGAGGAGGACTAGAAGCCTGCAGAGATCTCGGAAGAGTTGAATGAATCCGAGGTAGAGAGGAGCTGAGGATCGATTGCTTTGGGCTTGATGCTTCTCGAATTAGCTCTTGTATCAGCTCTGAGTAGAGGAGCGATAGTCTGCAATCAGAGCGAAGGGAAAGAAGTCAAGCCGCGCGCGAGCAGTTTCCAGTCAGCTTCTCTTCTCTCTCGTCCACCAGGCATTTTGCATAGTAGACCGACTCGATCAGCTTTTCAAATACCTCATCCTTCATCATACACGACTACCCAGCAGCTGAAGAGGGAGGCAGGCCGACTCAACTTGAATCAACATCATCATCTCAACCTCGCGAACAGAGCTCTTCTACACGTCAAATGTGCTATAGAGGCATCGGTAATGGTCAAATAGGTATCTAGGTACGGCTGAAAGCCTCTCATTGCCTCAAAGAGCTAGCTCGAGTACTCATTTCACAACTCTCTTCCACAGGTCCAGGAATGAGTTGTTCAGGCGTCAACGCTGCTTGTTTTGATTCGCTCTCTGGTCAAGGAAGAGTACAGACTACGACCTGAGACAGAGGAAAGCTTGGGTATCTTCGGAATGTTTCAACGAGATTAAGGGATTTCGTGCACGTGAGTTCCTTTTTAATCAGCTCTACTCTAATCCTGAACCCGTCTCGCTCTCGGGGAAGGAGACAAAGTATCATAAAGGAGGCGGTTGAGCAAAGGAGGCGAAGGGACCTTGGAGGGTGAGAATTTGACGATGAGGCAGAAATCCGTCTGACCAGCGTTCGCGCGCAGGTGTCGATTTGGCTGACCAATTCTTTCGATTCTCGGACTACGCAGGAGGAGTTACTCTATCGACGACTGTACAGCTGACTCGGGCACCGCTCGCAACTTCTCCGATCGATCTGCTGGCAACCTCTCGAGCGAGAGCGACTCACGATCGGAGGAAGAGTCAGCTCGACGGTCGGATTTCAGCTCAAGCTACTGCTCTCGCCTTTCTCATACTTTCTCGCTCTCCGTCGCTTCACAACGAATCGAACAGTGAGGCCTCAAAAGGAGTTGGAGTGCTACAGGAGAAGAATCTAGAGATTTCGTGAGTTTTCTTCTCTCTTGACTTTGGCGACGACCTGTCTCGTTATCTCCGCTTCGCACGATCGGTTGGTGGTTCAGAGACGATCAGTACAGTAAATCGATCAAAAGCAAAAGGGAGAGTGAAGGATCGAGGCTCGATGGAAAAAGAGCAGGAGAGGACGTCGGGTTCTGATTTCTGCTGAGGACCCGACGAAACTTGACTGACTTACTTTCTTCTCTTGTTCGCTGATTTCGTAGATGGAGCTACTGTCTATGATCAACTACTACTCTACAAGTACTCCGAGAAGAGTCGAGGATCGTTTACTTCATCTCCAGACTCACAAGGTCGTTGGTTGGTGAGTTTTCAAAACCTCGTCTCGCTCGTTCACCACTATCTTGCTCGATTTCGAGTTCGACGAGTTACTTACAGTCCGCTGAGTGAGGGAAACAAGGAACGAGCAAGCGAAATCAAGCTTAGAGAGGAGGAGAAAGGAAAAAGGAAGGCGTCTTGTAAAAATCGACAGATTTCCTCAGACGTGACATTTTGACTGACTAAAACTTCTCTAGTCGACTCAGATCGAATTTCCTTTCGACTCCTCGTCAACTACTATACCACTACTCCCGGTCGACATGTAGAATGGTGTCAATCCGGAAGAAGAGAGTTCGGAGCAAAATATGAGTGAGTTTTCCCATTTCCTATCGCTCTCGACTGTTTCCATGTTTGAGGTTGAATCTTTCGGTCGGAGGAAACTATACGAAGGAATCTGTATGGAGGAGCAAGTCATCTGCTGTGCTGGACACTTCTCGGTTCTTTCACTCGATCGAAACTTGAGTCTCAGCTACTCTCCCTCTCGAAACTCAGCGTTCTCCTCTAGGTTCGGCTCAACTCCGAGCCTGACAAGTACCCTAGAGTTGTACTGCGACGGGTGAGTGGCAGCGGAGGGGAGTGAAGACAGAAGAGAGAAGAGTTGGGAAGCTCACGTGCCGGAAAGAGGGGCTTTACAGCTAAGACGGTTTTTTCGACACAGCCAAATTCTCGACTGACTAAATTTCGAATTTCTTCGCTTTCCTTCATTTAGATGAATCTACTCTCGACCGATATCGATCTATCAAACCCTCAAGAATGGGTAGATCCTCAAACGACAAGAACAGAGTCGGAATCAACCGCAAGATTTCCTTCTCACGACTTTAGATTTCAAACTTTCTCTCCGACTGTCGTCCTCTCTCTCACCTTAACGTATCCTCGAATGGCCTCTGCGACTCTCCTCGACAACACTGTCCACCGTCGATACCGATCGCACGAGGAACCCAGCTCAAGTTTCGACTCTCGGTTTTCGGATCTCTCAAAACTTGAACTGCCGACTTCCGGACTGACTTTCGCTCGCTACCACACGAAGTAGAATGAGGTACAGAGGACTCACAAGGAGGGATGTCGGAGCGAAGTATCGAGAGACCTCGTGAGTTTTTCTCTCTTTCTCTCTCGAAACTTGACTCCTTTGCGACGACCGCTTTCGTTTTCTTCGGTTTGAGCGATCGGGAGAGGACTCTGACGGGGTTAATGTAGTTACTCGATCGAAGTGGCGGAAGGAGAGGATCAAAGTCGAGCAAGAAGGAGAGACGACATCGGGGGCTGGGAGAGCCGTTGTCAACCCCCACTGAAAAGCTTGACTGACCCCTCTTTCTTTTCGTCGGATCTGTAGATGGAGCTACTTTCTGACGTCAACAACAACTCGACACGGAATGCTGGAGAGCTCGAGGGCCTTTACTTTCTCCAGATTCGAAGACAGTTCCTCAACGTCGTCGGTGAGTTTTCGAAATTTTCGCTCCTTCTTTACTATCTCTGGTAACTCCTAGTTGGTTTGAGTCGGTAAGAGTCTTAAGAGTGAGATAGACGTGTAATAGTAGCGAAGGGACCTTGAGGGATGAGGATTTGACGAAGAGGCAGAAATCCGTCTGACCAGCGGTCGCGCGCACGTCTCGATTTGGCTGACCAATTCTTTCGATTCTCGGACTACGCAGGAGGAGTTACTCTTTCGAAGACTGTATAAGTGACTCGGAGAACGCTCGCAAGCTCGACGACCGATCTACTGACTCAGTTTCCGTTCGCAAAGCCGTTAGAAAGGTTCTCGGTTGGCTTCTCTCTACTCCCGGTCGCACTCTCGCTCGCAATACTGCAATCTCCCGCAAGTAATTGTTCCTGAAACCTGATGGTAAACATTGAGGCATCACAGACGAGAGAGAGTAGGTTGCAAAGTGGATTCCCGTATCTCGCGGCCTTTTTCTAGGACTACTTTCAACCCGTCTCTCTACACGGACGACTTCGCATCTCCCTCCTACTAGCTGCTCATACTTCTATCTTAACTAGTCCTGCCTGTGGAGAGCCTAGCTCTCGAATAACTCGGCAATCATCGATTCGACAATTTTCCTCGTTTGATCCGGATGAATATTCGAGAGTCCGTCTGTACACGACGAACGGACACTTGAGAGGGCGTGAAGGACGTATCGGTGCTGCTGTATGTCGGAGACTGAGATACTCGTGAGAGGGCGCTCGACTTCGTGGGAGACGATCGTCAATAGAATGAGAAGACGATGTTGTAGATTGGACGAGAAGTTGGCGTGAGGAGGAAGTTTCGGTTCTTGACGACTCTCGAGCCATGCCAGGAATCTGATTGGGTTGCTTGTCGCAACTCGGAGAACCTTCTTACGAACTTTCGATTCACCTTGAAGTGCGAGCTCGGTGAGTTTACCAACGAATGAGAGCACGCGGTGATTGAGGAGAAGCTCCTGTTGCTCAGGATCGCTCGTCATCGATTTGAGCTTATCCAAGCCTTCCTACAATTCTGTATCTAGTCAGCTCACATCCACCAGAAGAAGCAGACTCTTGAGGAAGTTTTCTCACCTTGAATAGGTCTTCACAAGTTTGCTCAAGCTCGACTTGTGACAACGCTGTAATAATCTCAGGTCGACATTCCTTCAATCCATCAACGAACTGAGAGACGTAGGTAGTCGAACTGTTCGGAAAGAGAGGTGAATTTCGCAACTGCCATGCTTCGTCGATCTCCTCCGGGCTCAACGGAGGCCATTCAAAGTTTTTTTTGCCACAGACTTGTTTGTGAGCCTTCCAGATCTGTTCATGGAAGATACAGAAGCAAGAATCATGTAGAGAGGGCGTGGGAAAGCGAGAGCGAGAGGGAAAAAGGTGTCAGCCTGAGTCTTCCTTCCCAAGCCTGGGGAAATCGAGCAACCTACAAGCTTTTGATGATCCACTGAGCAGAAGTACATCCAGTCTAGTCCAGCGGCGAGGCAGGAAGAGCATTTCGAGATCGTGTTTTTTCCACAAACTACACATTGACCGAAAGTCGATGAAGGAGGTTTGGAATCTGCTGAAGACATCGTGGTGAAGTGATGACGTTTAGAGATACTCTTCTCAGATTACCTTGCGAGAAAGTGGTGAAAGGGAGTGATAGAAAAGCGGAGAAGGAAAGGCTCCTCGATAATAAGCTCTCGAGCCTCCTTCTTTCTGCAGATCCACGGCAACTCCGGGAAGCGACAGAAGCACAGCCCATCGAGAATCTTGAATATCGCTTTCGAGCTTCATTAAGGAGGGACCACTGGGTCGCAAGGCGTATCAGACTCTCTCGAGCCTGAGTTTGCATCAAAGTTGCACAGTCAATTCTCTCCGACTCGTCTGTCTGAAACGTCGAGCACTTCAAGACACATCAATCTGTTTCATGTCTGATGTGCAATCATTCAATTAGCAGAGTCGCGAAAGCCTATAACGAATGGTTCTTCTGATCGAAAACTCCTTGTCTGCAATTGTCACGAGAACGAGACGTTGTCAGCTCATCAGAAGCCGTGAAAAATGAGCAGATGATGTTGCCTCACCTCCGTAGTACCATGAACTCTTTGTAAGCGGGAGCCGTAGGAGGTTGTAGAGGTTCAACTTGGATATCTTTGTTCAGCAGAGGGTAGTGAGTTTCCGAGTCGAATCCGCTGTTGAGGTCGATTAACAGGGTCAAAACTCTTCTACACTGGTTTGGGACCTCGTGTGAGAAAGTAGAACCCACCTGAGATCACCACAAGCAACGAAAGGAGCGATGAATCTCATCGAACCAGCTACTTCGTTGATTTGTTCCGAATCCGCTCGACCGTCTGTAGCTTTCTGATCCAACTGAGATTGTGAAGGAGGCGTCGAGGTGTTCGAGTAGGAGAAGTCGAGCAAGGGATTGGTCAAATCTGGCGTGAATCCTTCTCGGAAGTTTTCACAAACGACGAAAGCCTCTGCAAGAAGTACAATCCCAAGTCAGCTCCTCTGAAAGGTACAAAGATCATGCCGAAAGGATGTGCTCACCCAAACTACTGTTCCTCGAACTTCTCGGTTTCGCACAAGTAACTCTTTCGAAGAAACATCTCAATTGATCGTAAAGAAGTGTGACATCTCGACCTCGGAAGATTTTGGCGACAAAGTTTCCTCCTGGTCGAAGAACTGCGAGAGTAATGTTGAGTGCCTGCGAGATTCACAAATGGTGAGTCAGCTAGATATCGTCTAGACGAAGGAGGGAGCGAAATCTTACGGCGAGCAAGAGTTGAGCTTGAACAAACTCGTCGAGATCGTGGAGACCGGTTACTGCGATCGAGAGGGATATCAGCACGATCGAGTACGCGTAGGAGGGAGAGAGATTGAGAAATTCACCATCAGGTGCACCATCGCAAACAACCAAATCTGCTCGCTTTCCCTTGAAATGGTCGATAATCTGGTTCGCCGTTTGCGTCTTTGTGATATCTCCCTCGATTTGGATCACACCAGGTAAAGGAGCCTAGTCAAGCGAAAGGTCAGCTTTTCACCTCCAGATCGCGTTCTTGAGCCCTTTCTCTCAACTCACCATCGGTTGTAGATCTACTGCTACAATCTTTGCTTTGGCCTCATCTTCCGTAGCTGGTTCCTCTGCCGAGTAAAGTTTCTGTGACAGGACTTGCGACCAAGAACCTTGAGAAATTGAAAGAAGTCAGGCAAACAGGCTCGAGTACTGCTTCAGAGATAGCACAAAGATGCTTTAGGAGCTTACCAGGTGCAGCGCATAAGTCAACACACCGTTCTACGCCTTTGAAAAGACCGAATTGTTCATCAAGTTGAAGGAGTTTGTAGGCCGATCTCGCTCGGTATCCATCCTCTTTCGCTGATCTGAAGTACACATCCCGTTTAACTGCTGTTGATTTGCCCATTCTGATTCAAGGTTGTAGGAGGCGATGAGAGTTGACTGAAGGTGAAAGTTTTGGTTGATCAAAGGGTGTTGAGAGCGTTCCGTGTCGTCGTAATCAGGCTTACTATCGATTCTAGATTGTCAGAGGACCCTTTCAGTCTCTGCACTGGCACTGAGGAGAAGGCGGTGAGACGTAGAGGGAAAGAAACAGAGCCGCTCGTCGCGAGCCTGAGTCGCTTCCAGTGAACGACTCGCGTGCTGCAAACTGATTTTTTGCCTCCTTCGGGGAAGCTCTCAGCACTCTTTCAGTGCTTCTGCACTAAAAGCGAGAAAGTCGCGCAGAAAGAGAAAAAACCAGAAATTCCAGCGAAACCAAATCTTCTTGAAAGGAGAATGTGAATCCGCCCTTGGTGTTCCTTGTTTCGCGACGGTCGCGGTCGGTAGTGCTACACGACTGGGAGTGTACTCTCCTTCGCTCACTCGCCTTGAAAAAGAATATTCTATGCGCTAAGAGATGAGAGACGAATTCGGAGATGGAGCTTGAAAGCTTGAACCGCTCAAATTTCGTCTCTCGTTGTGCTCCTGTCCTTGAGACTTATTTTCACGTATCAATATCTACAGCATGCGTGCAGTCCCGCGGTTGTTGACAAGAATTATAAAAGCAGGAAGACCCAAGACCGCAAAATCGCTGAACTTATGATTTTTGTTGGCGAAAGACTATCGATCTCTAGATTTTTGCTTTGTATATGTAATTTTTGGCAGCCTTCTCCAACAAGCCCGGTTAGCTCAGTCGGTAGAGCACCAGACTCTTAATCTGGTGGTCGTGGGTTCGAGCCCCACATTGGGCGAAGTGAGTTGGGCCTCTTGAAAGCTCAATCTTTTTACACCTCTCTGCATCCTCGTAACGTCTAGCCTGACGCAGAACATCGAATGACGAGCAGAACTTGCTTTTTAGAGGTTCAAAGCTCGATCCACCCGTGCTGAATTCTTTTCTCTCCTTCTTGAAATTGGGTTCCGAAGACCTCGTTACGAAACGTTCTCGTTCTCGAAGACGATACAGCTACGAACGTGTACAGTACCGGTGATCGTAGTACGGACTTCGTAAATGAGAGTTCTCTTCACCTTTTTTCGCAAATTTTCATCGGAGAACATGCACATTCGGCGTTTCGCCAGGTACTTAGAGGTCGACAGAGGCCTGTCAGACTAGTAGCGTCGATCCTGCACTGATAGCGACGAGTCGAGACGCTAAACCATTTCAATTTTTTTGGGCCAACGACTCGCAACTCGTGCGCAAAGGAACGAGAGACACCTCCGAGGGGCGCAGGTTCCACAGCACCGAAAAGTTTTGATTGGCTCAACGAAGTTGCGGAGACATCTCCGCGAGGGCGTTTGACAGAAATTGATCGAGGCGGAAAATTGGACTTTGACGAAAGGAGGTGCGCACGTTCGTGAATTTTTGACAGCTTTGAGGGCTTTTCGAGCGAGCGAAGCGGCGCAAACTTGATGGAGGATGCTTATAGATAGTACAAAACAGTTATGAGCTTGCGAAACTGACGAGAAAGGGAGCCGAGCGGACGATTTCTTGTGAAAAGCGAAGATTTGAGGAAAACGTTCTCTCCTCCCTTCTCTTGGCAAGTTTTCGAGATGAGACGAACGTTCCGTCTCCTCGAGACATCCCCGGCTTTCTCGAATTCGAAATCAAAAATAGCCATGCGTTCGAGGCGCCTGAAATAAAAATTGATCGGACAGGTCGAGAGGAACTTGGTGCTAAATTTCGAAGCCCCCTCTTTCTCCTCTCTCTTCTCTCTCGTGCTCTTCACCGCTCTCTCCTCAGTCCCATCTAGCTCTCAACTTCCTGTCGGCGAGCCTCTCTCAAGTCACAGCTGTTTGAACTCCGACTCGACGATCCTCGAAAAGAAAATGTCTTCCTTCAACGAAAAGGAGTCCGCCCCCGACGTCGCTCTCGACCTCAACGCTAAGCGAAGAGCAGCTCTAGCTGAAGTAGACAATGCCAAGTTCTCGTTCTTCCACGTTAAAGCTTGCGCCGTTGCCGGTGTTGGGTTCTTCACTGGTGAGTTTTCGCAAAGAGCTTCTTCCTTCCTCCATGACTTCCCGAGTCGCTTCTTCGCCTTGGTTGCTCTACCAGTCGCTGACGCTTTTGAAATGCTCTCGAATAGATGCCTACGATATCTTCGCTATCAACTTGGCTGTCGGCATGATCGGTTACGTTTACAACATGGGCTCGCACAAAGGTGCTCTTACCCCAAACCAGGACTTAGGACTAAAAATTGCAACCCCCGTCGGTACTCTACTTGGTCGCACGTCAAAGCTCACACTCTAACCTGCAAAAAACCGCGACAGCTAACGCACGTCTGTTTTTCCCGCCTGTAGAACTCCTTTTCGGTTGGTTGGCTGATGTCGTCGGACGTAAGCGCATGTACGGAATTGAGCTCATGATCAGTAAGTATCCAGTCCCTACCTCAGCAGAGAAACGAGCGAGAAGAGACTGACTTTGACCCTCCTTCTTTAGTTATCATTGCAACTCTCGGTCAGGCTGTCGCTGGTCACGGTCCCGCCGTTTCTATCATCGGTGTTCTTGTCATGTGGCGTTTCATCATGTTAGTCTCCTTTCCTCCCTCGACCGCAATCGCCAACGTAACCAGCTAACGCACGGACTTTCCAGGGGTATCGGAATTGGAGGAGATTACCCTCTCTCGGCTGTCATCACTTCCGAATTCGCTGCTACTCGTATTCGTGGTCGTATGATGGTCGCTACCTTCTGGTCTCAAGGTTGGGGACAATTCGCTGCCGCTCTCGTCTCCATCTGTGTCCTCGCCGCTTTCAAGAAGCAAATCCTTAACGATCCCGTCAACTACGCTCACCACCTCGACTTCACTTGGCGTCTCCTCATCGGTCTGGGTGCTGTACCTGGTGCCGTCGCTCTCTACTTCCGTCTCACCCTTCCCGAAACTCCTCGTTTCACCATGGATGTCGAACGCAACATCAAGCAAGCTACTTCCGATGTCGACGCCTTCCTTTCGTCTGGAGGATATGTCGCCGACTCCGAACCCACTGTTCAACATGTCTCTGCTCCCAAGGCCAGTTGGAAGGACTTCGGCCGTCATTTCGGCAAGTGGGAGAACGGAAAGGTCCTTTTCGGTTGCGCTTGGTCATGGTTCGCTCTCGACGTCGCTTTCTACGGTCTCGGTCTTAACTCTTCTATCATTCTCTCCGCCATCGGTTACGGATCCGTCACTACTGGTACTCCTCAATTCATCCGTTACCAAACTCTCTTCAACCTCTCCGTCGGAAACATGATCATCACCGTCGCTGGACTCATTCCCGGTTTCTGGGGTGCTTTCCTTCTCATCGGTGAGTGCCATGCTCCTCTCTCTGCACTCTTCTTGTACTGATGTGGTTTTGCGATCAACAGACAAAGTCGGAAGGAAACCCCTCCAACTCTTCGGTTTCGTCATGCTTACTATCCTCCTCTGTGCCATGGGCTTCGGATACCACAAGCTCAAGGAAAACGCCGTCGGCGCCTTCGTCTTCCTCTACTGTGTAAGTAAACCTCGGAAGAGCACTTCGCTCGAAATCATCCCCCAAAAAACGAAAGCTGACCAACTCTCCTTTGGACAGATGACTAACTTCATGCAGAACTTTGGACCGAACACCACTACCTTCATTATCCCCGGAGAAGTGAGTTCATTGCCGTGCTTGCGACGCGAAGAAATCTCACTAACGAATTTTCCTTTTTTCTCTCAGGTCTTCCCTACTCGTTACCGTTCTACCGCTCATGGTATCTCCGCTGCCTCTGGCAAGCTTGGTGCTATTATTGCGCAAGTGTTCGCATTCAAGCTCAGTGAGTACAACCTCTACAAGCCCGTCGTCGTCGGTTTTGCGCAAAAACTGACCAAATTCGGTTTCTTTCCTTCTTCCTACTCTCTAGAGGATCGTGGAGGCAAGTCGGCGTTCGTCCCGCACATCCTTGAGATCTTCGCCCTCTTCATGTTGACCGGTATCTTCTCGACACTCCTCATCCCTGAGACGAAAGGAAAATCTCTCGAAGAACTCTCGGGCGAAGATCAGGATCACTTCGTTTCGGCCCCTGTCGAGTCAAGCCGTGTCTAAAAAGGTTCTATCGAGCTATCCTCTCTCTTTCGTACTTGGTTCTCCTTCAGTATTTAGTCGTTTAGTCTGATTTTTGCATTTTTCTCGGGTTTTTGATTTTCTCCTCCTCCTTTGCTGCTGTCCTGTCGTTCTCTCTCTGTACACTCTTTTAGACTATTTCTATTAACACTACACCTGTCCTTACATCGAACGCACTCTTTCCCTCCATCTCAACCAATAAGTTGCGAAACTGAGAGAAGTTTCCGAGAGAACGAATTTAGACTATCTTCCTTCACATTTGACGTACTTCCCAGCCCGACGATCGGACACTCTTGTACCTACGAACAGCTGCTCGCCGATCTCTCTGCTCGAAGACGTCGACTGGAGAGAGACCTGATTGATCGAGTAAATTGACAGCATGCGAGGGACATTCTCAAAGCTGTTCATCAGACGGTCAAAGTTTTCAGAGATCAATCAGTGATGTATTGCACGAAAAGCTGATCCGTATACAGTTCGAGTGGAAGGAGAACAGGGACGAAACGAACTCCATCTCGGTTGACCTTCTACCCTTTACTCCAAGGCCTGGTTCACCTCAATACACCTCAAAATCGATGATACTAGGTATAGGAGTCGACCTGCTGCACCTCTCTCGCCTTCGAGCGCTTCTCAACCGTAGAACACCTCATCATCTCGCTTCAAGAATCTTGTCACAACCTGAATTCAACCAGTTCCAGACTGATGCACTAGCTCAAGACGTTACCAAGGCCGAGAAGTATCTAGCTCTCCGGTAAGCTCATCTATCAGTCGCTCTCGAGGGGTTCGTTCACTCAACTTCAGCCAATCGTGCTATCTGCTTTCTCGGTTCCTGCGCAGGTGGACAGCTAAAGAAGCAGCTTACAAGGCCCTATACCCTCACTACAGAATGACCTGGAAAGATCTCGTCGTATCGAAGAGAGACAAGAAACCTCAACTCGACTTTTCTCAACCCTTCCTTTCGCAGAACCGCAACCTCGACGACATCAAGATGCACCTGAGCGTTAGTCATGATGGAGATATGATGGTTGCGTATGTTGTTGTCGAGAAGGATCGGATTGAGCAAAAGACAGGATAGTGCTGGACAGATTCGAAAAGAGTAAGTTCTCTCCAACTCAGACCGTGCTCGCTCGAGACTAATCAAATTGACACCTCTGGGTTTGATAGTGTCTACTCACAGAACTCCGCTCCCGACATCCCTCTCTCCCTCCAAAAGCCTAGCGGCAAGCTAATTCTCAAGAAGTAGACCAAGTCGATGAAGCGACAATCTCACTTTTCCTGTAAAAAGTTGCGCTGTTCTCGGTATAGACGTCTTCACCGGTAGGCTTTCGCATTGGAGTTCCGCTTTTCCAGAAGATTCTACGGTACTGACGCCGTCTCGACTCTTCGAGATAGACACCTATGCGCCATCAAATTGGCTGTCGGAGTGATGGGTCATGTCCACAGCACGCTTATGCACACGAAGAACTCACACTCGTAGGAAGCTTCTGGGGATCTCGATAGGTGAGCACGTCCAAAAATGAATCAGCTCGGCTATCTTCTTGCTGACGACTTTTCTCTCTTCTTCCCGCTTGCCCCACTCTCCTCAGCTCCAGACTTGACAACATTAGAACAATAGTCGATATCGCTACTCAACGGAGAATCAGCACAAAGCTCTTCATGAAGGCAGTACCTAGCCCGCTGAAATTACAGAGCTTGCGATCGATTTATCAGCCCGGGTGGAAAGGCAAGACAGCTCGAGGTGTATTAACGCTGTGTAGTACTCCGGTAAAGTGTGCTGCAACACACTCAGTTTTGACAAAGCACTTCTCTCCAATATCGCAGGACGACTGACTATAAGAACAAACCAGAACTGCTTCTGTAGACAGGTCCTCGGAGCAACTTTCTTCAAGAGGGCACCGACTTTTCGAAAGAAGCAAAGATCGCTCAAGACTTCCCTTTCTCCCCTTGTTCCTCTCTACTCCTCATCCGTTTCAAACTACTCTCACGCACTTCAGTCGAACTTCAGTTACTCAGATGGCCACTCCAACGACCTCCAAACCTCTCGGCAAGTGTGTACTTTGTGGAGAACCTTCAAAGTTGAAATGTTCAAAGTGCAACGCAGCTGGACTCGATTGGATGTATTTCTGCTCGCCAGAACATCAGAAACTTGTCAGTAGACTTCCTCGTTACTTCAAAAACCTCACGAAGACTTGGGAGCTGACAAGTTTGACTTTTTTTTTCTCTCCAGACGTGGAAGACTCACAAGCGAGCATGCGGATCCAACCCTTTCGTATGGCCTGGATTGACAGACGCAGAAGCTGAGGAAATGGCGACTTTAGTCACTATGCCGATGCCTCGTACCGGAGGGTTTGAGATTGCTCTCGACATCTATCTCGAGGAATTCAAAAGGAACCACCCTTCGAACCCTTGTCGTGATGCCTGCATCGTCAAGATGGATGAAGACCCTCTTGGTCACTTCAAGGTGTGCTCCTGTCTCTTTTGTATAGGAGCTGCGGAGTGCGAGGTTTCGAGAACTGACAAGATTTTTCTTCCCTTCTCCCTTAGGGAAGTATCACTTTCTTCACGGTTCCTACCTACGACCCTTCAGACCTCGAACGAGTTCGTAATCTCATCGTCCTTCGTACTAGAGGATTCAAGGTTCGGATCGCTTCAATCATGGGTTCTCCGGACGATACGACTATAGATCCTCGCAAGCTTCGCACTCTCGTGATCTCGGACCCTTTGGGATATTTTGCCATGTCGCAGAGCAACGTTATGCGACACATCGCTCCAAAGGCTTCCTACGCTCCATGGTGGTCCGAGTTTCAATGGCGTTACTTCACCCTCGTCTCTGCAGTCGGAATCAAAGCAGATTTCGAATACGACGCCAAACCCGTCCTCTACCGCTGTATCAAGGAGTTCGTCAACTTCTGTCGTAAGAAGATTGTACCTAGTCACCCCATAGATGCGAAGAATATCGTCGATGGTCTGTTGACCAATTTCTTAAGAGACGTTGGGACACAAATCACTTTCGAAGAAACTGACGACGGAGAGATGGAGGTAGTTTCGCTGTTGGAATCGTTGCAGAGGAAAGCAAAGTTGGAAGGTCCTGACGAGGAAGTCGACTGGGATTACATAGTATCAGAAGCCAAAAAGCGAGCGTAGACCTTTTTTTTGTTTTCCGATTTTTTCATTCCTTCTTGTTCTGTTCTACTCTTTCTCGTCTTATGTCTATCTTTTCGGTTATCCTGTTCTTCTCGAGTCGATATCTAGGCTGGCAGTGTGACACAGAGAAGAGAAGATCGACTACATAGAGCTCGAAGCGCTTTCGCAGAATTCAGAAGCGAGCTTCTTTCTCGCCAGGCTGACTTCAACGCCTCCTGCCATCATCCTAGTCAATATGTAAGTGACAGAACTGAGGGTATAGCCGCTGCAGCTGTTCAAGCTTCTGGGTGTTGCGAAACTTCGACCTGCGAGACGCTGACAAATTCTTCCCCTCCCCTCTCTGCCTCTCTCTATCTCCTCCACTTCACCAAATCTCTCAAAAAATGTTTGCCGCAATCCGTACTCCTACCGCTCGTATCGCTGCTACTGCTCTTCGACCTTCTGCATTCCGTGTAGCTCTCCCTCAAGCTCGTCACTACCACGAGAAGGTGATTTCTCTCAGAGATAGATCTCGAAACTTCCCTGATCTCATCTCATCTCCGAAACTGACTTTTGAATGCAATTTATAGGTCATTGATCACTACGAGAAGCCTCGTAATGTAAGTCTACACTTCAATCGGATCGTAGGACGAAGGAGAGAGAAGGGTTGATTTCATCAAGGTTTCTGAATTCGAGATTCGAGACAATCTCAAGGTGGCGCAAGAATCAGCGAGGAAGGGGGAGTAGTCGAATACTCAGTAGAACAAGAGGAGTATTTTGGAAGCAACGAGAGCCGGAGAAGACGAGAATGAATGCTGACTTCTTTGCTCGGCACCTGATCTCGCTTGAATAGGTCGGATCCCTCGACAAGAACAACATCAACGTTGGTTCCGGACTCGTCGGTGCTCCTGCTTGTGGTGATGGTAAGCCGACTCTCACGCCTTCATTGAATTCGAAGTGGCTCACTAACTGTCTCTTCTTGATCTATTCTATCTCCGTCTATCCTTTAACCTATCACCTCGGATGTATCGCTACATCTCTCTGACAAACAGTCATGAAGCTCATGATTCAAGTTGACGACAACGGAATCATTTCGGACGTCAAATTCAAGACTTTCGGCTGTGGATCCGCTATCGCTTCTTCTTCCTACATGACTGAACGAGTCAAAGGTCTATCACTCGAAGCTGCAGGAGCTATCAAGAACACTGAGATCGCTAGGGAATTGTGCCTTCCTCCTGTCAAGCTGCATTGTTCCATGTTGGCGTGAGTTCTTCTTTTCCCTCTCTCGAACCTTATGATCCGTCTTCCGCACGGAACGAGGTCGGTGAGGCTACAACAGGTACTGACCACGAGCCTTTCTGAACAGTGAGGACGCTATCAAAGCCGCTATCAACGACTACAAGAAGAAACGTGCGAACGGAGTCAAGGGAGCTGGTCACATCGACGTTTCCCAATCAGTCTCGACGGGAGAAACTACCGCTACCGCTCAACCTGGTTCAGGAGCTCACTAATCTCGTAGGATAGTCGCAGAGTCAGGTGGGTAGACTCGAGACGGGGACTCGCCTAATCTCTTTGTATAGTTCTCATTTTTTCATTTGTTCCTCTTTCCTCTTTCGTTTGACTGTCAGTTCGAACACCTGTAAAATTACTCGATGTGATACCGACTTTGGTCTATGATCGCTGGTCGTCGTCTAACGAAAAATGCCAGAGCAGCGAATCTGCGAAAATTGCGACGAAAATCCGTTCGATTTCGGTCGATACGTTCATATCGCTGTCTGCTTAACTGTGGTCCACATGCAAGAGCAGGCAAGACTTTCAGCGAGTAGAAGAAAATAAAGGTTGGATGATTTTTCGCTTTTCCTTTTCTCCCCCTCCTCCCTTTCCCTCCTTCTTCCTCTCTCTACTCCCTCAAGATGGCTGATACACAGCAGTTGGTCAACATTCTTGGATCTACATTATCACCAGATCCGACTACTCGACGCACAGCAGAACGAGAGCTCACTCAACTGCAATCTCAACCTTCATTCGCTCCCGTAATCCTCCAACTCGCTCAAGATGCAAACACTCCCAAGGCATTCAGACAAGCTGCAGTAGTCAACTTCAAAGGTTGGATCCGTGCCAACTACGGTGTACGTCTCAGTTCAGTTTCCTTGTTTGTTTGCTGCCATTGAATGAATCTAAACTCACTCTCGACTCGATGAATGGATAGATCGAGGAAGCACCTACACCATTGACTCAAGCTACTGCAGATCAACTCAAGCAATCTGTAGTACCAATCATGATTTCTCTCTCTTCAGAACCTGCACTCCAAGTTCAAGTCGGTGAGGCAATCGCAATCATGGCTGAAGCAGATTTCCCCGACAACTGGCAAGGTTTGATCGATGTGAGTTATACTCTCACTCCAGGGAGAGCTTCGAAAGCTGACGATTCGTCCATTTTCAGCAACTCGTTCAATCACTTTCTCCTTCAGATTTCGTAGTCAACAACGCAGTTCTACAAACTGCTCACTCAATCTTCCGAAGGCGAGCTCATTCGATATTATTCTTGGTCTTCGTGCAGCTGACCAAACGAAAATGAAAATTAGATGGAGATCAGAATTCCGTACCGACGACCTTTTCCTAGAGATCAAGTTCGTTCTCGAGCGTTTCTGCGCTCCATTCTTATCGCTCTTCCAAGTGAGCTCTCTCGCTCCATCGAACCGTTTCGTAGCTGAACGACTAACGAAATTCTGTAATTTTATAGCAAACCGATTCAATTCTCTCAACTCCCGGTTTGACCGCTGAACAACACGCTCTCGTTCTCAAAACTCTTCTCTATCTCCTTCAAATCTACCACGACTTGAACTCTCAAGATCTTCCAGAATTCTTCGAAGATCGGTTGGGAGAATTCATGCCTCTCTTACTCAAATACCTCGATTACACTCCTCCTTTCCCAACTTCTGCCGACGAAGACGACGAAGAGGAAGAACAAGGTGATTTGGAGAGTGCCAAGGCAGAGATCTGCGAGATTGCTCAGTTGTACAGTCTTAGGTATTTGGACGCTTTCGGAGAAGGAGGTTATTTGGGACCTTTTGTCGAGAAGACTTGGGGATTGTTGACCAAGCTCGGTGCTGGAGTCAAATACGATGGCGTAAGCTAGTAATCCCGTCTCTCCTAGCGGTTTCTACGAAATCTGACAAAAATTCGTTTTCGAAAACAGCTCGTTTCGAAAGCAACTTCTTTCCTCGGAACTGTTGTGCGAATGCCCTCTCAACGATCACTCTTCGAGGCACAATCAACCTTGGAGGCATTCTGCGAGAAGATTGTTCTTCCCAACATGACTTTACGAACTTTCGAGGAGGAATTGTTCGAAGATGATCCTGCTGAGTACGTTCGAAGGGATTTGGAGAGTGCTAGTGAGTCAGAACAGTCTATTTACCCCAATTGATACAGTCAGCTGATGGTGTGGGTCTCGATGCAGGCTCTGAGACGAGACGACAAGCTGCTTCCGATTTCACAAAAGCTTTGATGGAGCAATTCGAATCTCAAGTAACTGGAATCGTCACTCAATACATCTCGGTCTACCTTCAAGTGAGTCTATGTAGCCTTTTTCCATCTGCAGATACGGCTACTGACAAACTTGTCGCGCCTTTTAGCAATACGCTTCGAACCCTCAAACCAACTGGAAATCGAAAGATACCGCTATTTTTCTTCTCACTTCTATCGCAACTCGTGGTTCAACTCTCCAACAAGGTGTTACTTCGACCAACGCTCTCGTAGACGTTATCAAGTTCTTCTCGGAGCACATCTTGGCCGATTTGCAAGCTCCCGCAGGAAGTGTTCATCCGATCATTCAAGCTGATGCGATCAAATTTTTGTACACTTTCCGTAACCAAGTAAGCCCATTCCCAACTTTCTTGAGACCGACTGCCTGAAGCTGACCCGCCTGTTCAACCGGGATAGCTTACAAAGGAGCAACTTCTTTCAGTTCTTCCTCTCTTGATTCCTCACCTTCAGAATCCCGCTTTCGTTATCCACACCTATGCCGCTCTCACCATCGAGCGTATCCTCTTCATCAAGCAAGACGGTGCTTTCCTGTGAGTCGCTACTACTCGGACTGCACCGATAGAGACTGATTTTGCTCTTTTTGTTCATAGTTTCGGTCAAGCCGATATCCGCGATCATGCAGAGGGAATTCTCACCGCTCTGTTCAAGATTATTGAAAGTGGCACCTCCCCTCAACAGATCGCTGCAAACGATAACCTCATGAAATGTTCGTTCTACGATTTCTTCCTTTCTCGCTTGGAAGACACAAAGCTGATCTACACTAACCGCATAGCTGCTATGCGAGTCATCATCACTGCTCGTCAATCTCTCCTTCCTTCTTACGCTACCGTTCTGCAACATCTCGTCGGCATTCTTGGAGAAATCAGTAAGAACCCGTCGAACCCGAAATTCAACCATTTCACCTTCGAGAGTATCTCTGCTCTCGTTCGGTAAGTCGCTTCTCTCATATGCTTGACAGCTTTCCCTTAGGCTCACTCGTTCGCATGAATAGATTCGTCACTGCTGGAAACCCTTCTACCTTGTCGACTTTCGAAAACGCTCTCTTCCCTCCTTTCCACGTCATCCTCCAACAAGATGTTTCCGAATTCACTCCTTTCGTCTTCCAGATCCTCTCCCAACTCCTCGAAACTCACCCTCCTTCCGAAATGCCCGAATCTTACAAAGTCCTCTTGCCTCCTCTCCTCACTCCGACACTCTGGGAATCTCGAGGGAACATTCCCGCTCTCGTTCGATTACTTCGTGCTTTCTTGACTCGAGGAGCGAACCAAATCGTAGCTGCTGGACAAGTCACTCCTATGTTGGGTATTTTCCAACATTTGATTCAATCGAAAGCGAACGATCAATACGGATTCGAACTTCTCGAAGCTCTTCTCGAATGCGTACCTCTGTAGGTTCATCTCATTTGACGCGCAGTAGCTAGATTTATCGCTGATTTGAACGCTTGTCATTGTTTCTAGTGCAAACCTCTCTCAGTACCTTTCGACTCCTATTTTCGTCCTCCTTCTTACTCGGCTGCAAGGTTCAAAGACCGACAAGTTCTCCCAAGGTCTTCTCGAATTCATTTGTTTCGCTGCTGCGATTCAAAAGGAAGGTCTCGATGCCGACGGTGCTATTGGAATGTTGGATGGAGTTCAACCTCAACCTGGGTGAGCTAGTTATATGTTCCTTCGCTTCCAAATTCAGAGATGAGTTACTGACCAGCTAGTCTTCACGATGGGTAGACTCTTCGCTCAAGTCTTGCCGGTTCTTCTTCCCGAAGCTCAAAAGGTCCCGACGAAAGATCGAAAACTTGTCGTAGTCGGTCTCACGAACCTTCTTACTCGTAGTTCGAAAATGCTCAACGAACCTCACGTTCGTGTCTGGTGCGCTACCTCGTCATTCTCTCCTTCCCGTCGATAGAGACACTCACACTTTGTCTCGCTAAACTGATCGCAGGTCGACAACTATGGAGTCTCTCCTCAAGCTTCTCATTCTTCCTCTCGCAATCTCAAAGACTACCTCAGCAGCAGATGACGAAGTCGAAATTGCTGATCTCGACGAGGCAGCAGCTGGATTAGGCTACCAAGCTTCTTTCTCGAAATTGGGAGCTTCTGAGAAACCTAAGGAGGATCCCGTTGCTTGGTGCAAGGACCCTAAAGAATGGTTGGCGAAAGGCCTTCAAGCCGTTTCGACTAGTCAACCTGGCAAGGTGAGCAGATTCTCGTTCTCGTTTCGATCAACACCACACTGATTCCTTCGTTCTCTAGCTCCCCGCTCTCATGCAAGCTGTCAACCCTCAATTCTCGACTCCGTTCACTCAATACCTTTCTTCAAACGGTATCGATCTCGCATAATCCAATTTCCCAAAAGAACGAAAGAGTCGTAGCCATTATTCATATTCTTCTTTCTTGATCAGTTTTCGAGTTTTCTTCTGGCTGCATTTGTAACTCTTCCGTTTCGCATTTGCGCCCCCACTACATCTATTCTCTCGGTCGTGCTTCTTCGTCCGTTGAGACAGATAGAGAGACAGAACAACGAAATGTATCGATAAAAATGCATGCAAAAAAGAAGACTAACACAAAATCCCGTTTTTTCCCTAAGCTTTCCAACATTGATCAACTCGAATCTAAGCGACCCATTCCCTAGCTGATTCGAACAGAGTTGCCCAGGGTCCTCGTCCCTTCCAGTTCTTCGAATCTTGCGACGGGTGCCACGAGTTTGAGGACAAGAGTACTGATCGTTCGGGGTGAGGCATGAGAGCGAGAACACGTCCTCCGAGAGCTTGGACTCCTGCCAATCCTCCTGGTGAGCCGTTCGGGTTGTAAGGGTATCGTTCGGTAGGTTGTCCAGACGGGTCGACGTAACGAACTCCGATCGAAGAAGCGGCCGCTTCGGGAGATGAAGGAGGGAGGAATGTTGCGCGACCTTCTCCGTGGGCGACGGCGACGGGAAGAGAGGAGCCGACCATCTTGCGAAGGAAGACTGAAGATTGAGTAGCGGGTGAATCGACGACTTCGACTTGAGAAACTCGTCCTTCGAATCGACCAGACAAGTTTTGCTTGAAGAAGGGCCAGTTCTCTGCTCCGGGGATAAGATCTCGTAGCTGAGAGAAGAGTTGACAACCGTTGCAAACGGCGAGGGCGAAAGTGTCTTGACGATCGTTGAAGAATTTCGAGAACTCCTTGCGAGCTCGGTCGTGAAGGAGGATTGACTTTGCCCACCCGTTTCCAGCACCCAGGACGTCTCCGTACGAGAATCCTCCACACGCTGCTACTCCCTTGAAGTCATCGAGAGAAGCCTTGCCCGAGATGAGATCCGACATGTGAACGTCGACCGAGGCGAAACCAGCTTGAGAGAAGGCCCACGCCATCTCGATATGACCGTTGACTCCTTGTTCTCGTAAGATTGCGACCTTAGGACGGTCGTTGAGCGAAGTGAGGCGTTCGAGGAAAGGATCGGCAACGTTGACTGAGGGATCGAACGAGAGGCGGTAGTAGAGACCGGTGTTGTCCTCGCGAGCGATGTTTTCGTATTCCTCGAGGGCACCAGCGGGACTGTCCCGGAGAGCTTGCATCTTGTAAGAAGTTTCGGCCCATTGTTGTTGCAGCTGAGCGCGAGTCGAAGACCAGAGGAGGGAACCTCCCGACGCGATACTGATAGCTTGATCTTCTCGGTCAGTTGCGACGCGACCGACAGGGATGATGGAAGTCGAAGGGAATCCAGCGTGCACGAAGACTTGAGAGAAGGCAGCAACGTCTGATTGACGAACTTGGAAGACGGCTCCGAGTTCTTCGTTGAAGAGTGCGGCGATAGCATCGTTGTCCTTCTTGAACGAATCGACCATGATCTCGGCACCAACGCGACCTGGAGAAGAGGATTGTGCCTCGTTAGCGTCACACTCTCTCGAAAGCGGAAAAGGTAAAACTCACCCGCGAAGCACATCTCGAAGATGGTAGTAAGGATACCTCCATCGGATCGATCGTGGTAAGCGAGAACGGTTTCGGGTTGTTCAGAGCGAATCTTTTGACAACCTTCGAGGAACGACTTGAGAACCTTGGCATCTTCGACGTCGGGAGCTTCACTACCGATTTGTTTGAAGACTTGAGCGAGAGCGGATCCACCGAGACGTTGTTTTCCGTTGGCGAGGTCGAAGAATACGAGAACGGTGGGTTCCTTTTGAGCGGTAATTTGAAGCTCGGGGGTCCAAGTGAGGTTGACGTTTCGAACAGGAGAGAAAGCGGTAACGACGAGGGAAGTAGGAGCGGTGACAGTCTTACGAGAGCCTGACTTCTCATCGTTCCATCCCATCGACATCGACATCGAGTCCTTGCCGACGGGAATGGAAACTCCGAGAGCGGGACAGAGGTCCATTCCGATAGCTTGAACTGCCTCGTAGAGCTTGGCACCTTCGTCTCCGTAAGAAGCGGCACACATCCAGTTGGCAGAAAGCTTCGTGTGAGAGAGGGAAGTAAAGTCGGAAGCGGCGAGGTTGAGGAGAGATTCGGCAACGGCCATTCGAGCTGAGGCTCCTGCCGAAAGGAGAGCTAGAGGAGTACGTTCACCCATAGCCATAGCTTCGCCGGCGACGACGTTGAATCCATAGGTGGCTTGTGTAACTGCGACGTCGGCGACGGGAACTTGCCAGGGACCGACCATTTGGTCGCGAGCGACGAGACCACTGATAGTTCGATCTCCGATAGTGATGAGGAAGGACTTTGATCCGACAGAGGGAAGGTGAAGAACTCGGTCGACGGCGTTGTCGAGGAGAGTGCGAGTCGAATCGAGGTTGGGAAGATAAGAAGCGAGGGAAGAGTCGAAGTTGTCGCGAGGTTGAGGAGTAGTGGTAGCCGTTCGAGACATGCGAGGAGGTTTGCCGAACAGGAGAGACATAGGAAGGTTGATAGCGTCTTGCTTTAGCAGACGATCGGTAACGACTAGCTTTTGCTCCTCCGTTGCGACTCCGACGATGGCGTAAGGGCAGCGTTCTCGTTTGGCGATCGTTTCGAACACCTCCTTGTTCTCCGGTCCGACAGCGAGAACGTACCTCTCTTGTGACTCGTTACACCAGATCTCCATAGGGGACATGCCGGGATCGTCGACGAGTACGTCTCGGATCTCGAATCGTCCTCCGAGGTCTGCATCGTGAACGAGTTCGGGAAGAGCGTTCGAGAGACCACCGGCTCCTACATCGTGTACTGATTGGATAGGGTTCTTCTCCCCGAGAGAGACGCAGGTATCGAGAACCTGTTGGCATCGACGTTGCATTTCTGGATTCTCCCGTTGAACCGAGGCGAAGTCGAGTGCGGCGGAACTTGAACCGGATGCCATCGACGACGCAGCTCCTCCTCCTAGACCGATCAACATTCCAGGTCCTCCGAGAACGACGAGGTGAGCTCCGGGAGTGATCTTGTCCTTCAAAGCGAATTGAGGTCGAACGTTTCCGTAACCTCCAGCGATCATGATAGGTTTGTGGTAACCCCTGATCTCACTCGACCTGTTTCCCTCCTTGTCCAACACCGGTACTTCCTCTGCAAACGTCCTGAAGTAACCAGTTAATCCAGGTCGACCGAACTCGTTGTTGAACGCGCTTGATCCGAGAGGTCCTTCGATCATAATGTCGAAAGCTGAAGCGATGTGAGCGGGTTTACCGAAATCGGACTCCCAGGGTTGCTCGAATTCGGGAATGCGAAGGTTCGAAACGGTGAATCCGGAGAGACCAGCCTTGGGACGAGATCCACGACCGACTGCACCTTCATCTCGGATCTCTCCTCCAGATCCAGTAGCGGCTCCGGGGAAGGGAGAGACGGCGGTAGGGTGATTGTGGGTTTCTACTTTGATGAGGATTGGCATGTGCTCTTCGGAAGCTTGGTAAACGGGAAGGGAGGAAGCGGAAGAAGGAGCGGCGGCGAAACGAGGAACGACTGAACCGTCGATAACGGCAGCGTTGTCGGAGTAGGCTGAGATGGTGTGTTCGGGAGTGAGTTTGTGAGTGTTTCGAATCATGGCGAACAGGGAGAGGTCTCGGGTTTCGCCATCGACGACCCACGAAGCGTTGAAAATCTTGTGACGGCAGTGTTCCGAGTTGACTTGAGCGAACATGAATAATTCGACGTCGGTAGGGTCGCGTCCAGATTCGGCAGACGAAGCTAAGAAGCATTCGACGAGGTAATCTAGTTCGTCTCCTCCGAGAGCGAGTCCGAGTTCTTGATTCGCCTTGACGAGTTTCTCCTTTGCGTCTGCGACTGACTTTCCTTGAAGATCGATAGATTTGAGGGGACCAGGTTGACCACGTTCGAAGAGAGATTTAGGTTCAGGGGCAGAGTCGAGAAGGAGTTGAGTCATTCGGTCGTGAAGGAAGTGAGCAACGTCGCCCAAATCGGAAACTTGAAGTGCTTTGTCGGCCTTGACTACGAAGATGAGTCCTCGTTCGATCCTTCGTACTACTCCGTCGAGGGTGCACATCTTGGCGATGTCGGTCGCTTTACTCGACCAGGGAGAGATAGTTCCAGCTCGAGGTACAACCCAAATAGCCTCTTCAGCTTTTCCTTCCTTGATTGCCAGATCAACCTTTGAGCGCGTTCCTTCTAAGGCGTAGTCGTCGCCATATTTGAGGAGGGCGTCGAGAACTTTGCGTTCAGTAGAGGTAGGATCGACGAGTGATCGTGCGGCGGAAGGAGTTTCGGGTTCGACAAAGTGAAGGAAGACCGCATCGATAGAGGAGATGGAAGGGTTGAGAGCTTGGATTCGAGAGAGGAGAGCAGCTCGCTGAGGAGGGTGGAAGACGGAAGCACCAGGGAGGACGAGCATGGTCTGCGAGAGGAAATTGAAAGTTCAGCGAAAGGGGAAATATGCTCGTTGGCGCTACCCTGAAAACCTACAATATAGATATATCAGGAGTCTGCTCACATGTTCAGGTCAGCTACTGTGGTTATCGTGGGGAGAGGAGGTAACTCACTGAGAGGATGGATTGAAGGAGAGTCAAGAACTGTTGTTCTGATCTCGGCTCAAGCTGAGTAGCTGCTCAAGGAGATAACAGGTCAGCTCATGTACTGCCGCACGAAGCAACCTCGACTCCCTCAATCGTTGCTGTTCGAGTTGAATGCTTTCTCCACCACTTTTCTGATCAACCTCGCACCTCTTTCCCAGTCCTCCGAAATAGCTCGTAGGTTCTGAACTTGGGTCATTGGAGCTACTTTGTACATCTTGAAGCCCCTTCTGAGCTCACAACCTGCTGTGTACCCCGCCTTGATACTTCCACTTTCCTCAACTTCTGCCTGGCGGCTCCTGCTGGCGCTTCGAGAACCTGTATAGATCTATCTGCTTACCTTGAGGTGTTCTGAGTAGGTTGAGCGGCTGGCGCCGAAGCGTAGTGAGGAGGTCAAGACTGAACTGAAATGAGAAGTGAAAAAACTTTTCTCGCTCAGTTGACTCTGCATGTTGTTACTCGCGAAGGAAATGGATGTCTCCCTTGTTCGCTTGTATGATATCTTTATGAAGCAAGCGAAAACAGTCAGAAAGTCTATCGAGAAACTGTCAACCCGAGGTGATAAGCCAAATATCCGTCGAGTTCCGTCCAAGAAATTCCGTCAGAAACATACTTACTGTACTACCTGAATCGGGAATTGAGCAAGCAGTCAGGTCGAAGCACGTAAGGACTGTTTTATGGAGAAGCTCGTAAGGATGACTTGTCACCTCAAAAGGGTCACGTGCTTCTTTGATACAACTATGTTTGCAAGAGCTTTGGTCATACTAAGCTTTTCAAGGATAATCTGAGAACGGACTTACAGCAGTGGAGTAACTCTCGTTGCTGACGAAGCTTATTCGAAGCGCGAGGAAGACATTCGAAACTTTGACATCTCGCTCTCGCTTCACTACGCCACCGAACTATCCGACAACTGCTCGAGTACCTCAAGAAACCTTTGAAGAAGCTCAGCGAGCGCGACTCGTGTCTGTCTACCTCTACTTGAAGTCTCAAATTTACTTTCCATCTCTCTTTCAACAAAGAGCTGTGCCGACTCGTCAGAGACTCTGGAGGAGCACTGAGCGGCTGGAGTAGGCTCTTACTAGCTAGGTGAGTTCTACCTATCGATTCAGATACGCCTGCATGGCGTCACTTGATCTTGTTGATCGAAGCGCGACTTGCTGACCTTAGAAAGCTCTCTCGATTTGACAGGACAAGATGGTACAATGGCTGTGTGTTGCAGAGAAACCTTCTATAGCAAAGTCAATCACTCAGATCTTGTCAGGCGGGAACTTTCAAACTGTCCGTATTCTCTTCCTCTCCTTTGCCTTTCCTCTCTCCCTTCCATTCCTCACTGAGCTAACTCCCATCCGAACGCTGATACATAGAGAGATGCTCGACACCCTCCCTGGATCAAAAACTACAGCTTCTCGTATCGAATGGGAAACGGACCTGGTTTCACAAACTTCGTCGTAACTGCAGTCGCTGGTCATTTGACTAGTAACGACTTCGACGATGCATATCGTGGATGGCAGAATTGCGATCCAGTCGATCTCTTCGATGCGCGAGTGAAGACGTTTGTTACGCAGGTGAGCTAGAGCTCTGTCCGTCGCCTGTCTCCTTTCGAGCTAACTCGTTTCTCGCATTTCAAACGAATCCAGGACCCTGATCACAAAGGAATCGAAGCGAACCTCACCGCAGAAGCTAGAAAGGCAACTCACCTCATGATTTGGACGGATTGCGATCGAGAAGGAGAATTCATCGGTTCAGTCGTCGCCGAAGTTTGTCGCAAAGCGAATCCTCGAATTGTCGTCAAAAGAGCTCGCTTCAGTGCTATCATTCCCGCGTACGTATGATCTCTTCTTCGCATTGTTTTGTTACTGACTTGAAGTCGCATCTCATAGTCAAATCAACGCAGCTTGTCGGAACCCAGTCGATCTCGATATGGCTCAAGCGAGCGCTGTTTCCGCTAGGATGGAATTGGACCTTCGTGTTGGTGCTATCTTCACTCGGACTCAATCTCTCGAACTGCAGAAACGAGTCAATACTCTTGCTGATATGCTCATCAGTTATGGTTCGTCGTTCTACTCTCTCTTTCTTCCGTTCACTCTTTCACTGACTCTTCTATCGATCTCCGCAGGTCCTTGTCAGTTTCCAACTCTGGGATTTGTCGTCGATCAGTACGAAAGAGTTCAAGCTTTCATTCCCGAACCTTTCGGGCACATTCACGTCGGTATCATTCGAGACGAGTCAACTACGAGTTTCAGCTGGAGGAGAGGACGACTCTACGATCAACCCGTCGTTCAAGTCATCTTTGATATGTGCGAAGCTCAACCTACTGCTACCGTTTTGAATCAGCAAACGAAACCGACTCAGAAATGGTTAGTTCTCGGTATTTCTCTCGTTCAGACTTTTCGATTTTGACCCGAGCTGAGATGCTGTCGTTCCGGCTGTAAAGGAAACCTCTGCCTCTTACTACAGTCGAACTTCAGAAGACCGGTTCTCGTTTGCTTCGTATAACTCCCAAACGAATTCTCGAAGTGAGTTGCCTCCCGTTCCGATTGAATCCGTGTCTAGCTTGTAGCTGATAGCCATTCTGTTACATCCTCACAGATCTCCGAACAACTCTACCAGAGAGGTATCCTCAGTTATCCTCGTACTGAAACAGATCAATTCGATCGAGATTTCAATTTTCACGAATTGATTCAGAAACAAACGGGAGATGGAGCTTGGGGTCAATTCGCCGACAAGTGAGCCATATACTCTCTCCCGAATCCTGGACCCTTATACTGATTCAGCTTGCTGGGGCATAGTTTATTGAATGCAGATGGATTTGAACGACCTCGAAACGGAAAGAAGAATGATAAAGCGCATCCTCCGATTCATCCAACTTCTTACGTCAACAACCTCAATGGAGACGACAAACGAGTTTATGATCTCATAGTTAGACGATTCTTGGCTTGTTGTTCAAAGAATGCTCGAGGAAGTGAGACAACTGTCGAAATTGAGATCGCTGGTGAACATTTCACTGCCAAAGGTTCGTAAGCCTCGTCTCAGCTCTGTCTAACCTCGCTAACCTGATTCCGTGGTCTAGGTCTCATCGTTCGTGAGCGTAACTACCTCGACGTTTACATCTACGACAAATGGCAAGGGAATTATCTTCCAGATTTTCAGGTCGGAGAACAATTCGAACCCGATGAACTAGAGCTCAAGGAAGGAACGACAACTCAACCGAATCTACTTACTGAAGCCGATCTGGTCAGCTTGATGGACAAGAATGGTATCGGTGAGCTTCAAAGGTCAATTTATCGTTTCAGTACCATTCTGACGACGCTTTATCCATTTCGTTCTGATAGGTACCGACGCTACTATCGCTGAGCACATTGCAAAGATCATTGATCGAGAGTATGTCATGAAGCAGAAGGAAGGCGCTGTCGAATACCTACTCCCTTCTACCCTCGGAATCGGTCTAGTCAAGGCTTACGATCGAGTCGGTCTCGAGAACTCTCTCACGAAACCTCATCTTCGTCGACTCGTAAGCATACGCAAGCCTCTCTAGGTTCTTTCATTTATATGGAGACTGAACCCGACTTTGCTCGCACAGACTGAACAACGAATGGTATCGATTTGCGAAGGAACGAAAACGAAAGCGGAAGTCGTTTCTCAAACTCTCGACGAATACAGAGAAGTCTTCGTTCGAACTAGACAACAAATGGTCGCTTTCGTTGCAGTACGTCTCTTCTCACCTTCGAGCTTAAAGAGCTGAAGCTGACGTATCACTTCTCGTCCAGGCTGTTCGAGAGTATGTTGAAGGTCAAGCTGGAGCTGGAGCAGGTGGTGGAGGAGGAGGCGGAGCGAGAGGTAATGGTGGAGGAAGAGGAAACGCAGGACCCAGAGGAGGAAGAGGAAACGACAGCGAAGATGAAGATGATTCAGACGGAGGCAATCCACCTCCTCGAGGTGCGGGAGCCCGAGGACGAGGACGAGGAGCAGCAGCTACAACAACCACAGGCAGAGGCCGAGGCGCTTCGAACGCTGCTACTCGGGGAACAGGTCGAGGTGGTGGGAGTACGGCAGCGAAAAGGAAAAGAAACGATCAAGATGGTGAATTCCACTTCTCTCTATCTCTTGTCAATAACCCCAAGCTGACATCTTGATTATAACAAGACGATCCTCCTGGCTATCAGAACGACAACTCGGAAGCTCCAACCTGCCAATGCCAGCTTCCCGCTGTCTCTCGAATCGTCGCGAAAGAAGGAGCGAACAAAGGTCGGTCATTCTGGAGCTGTTCGAAAAGACAAGACGAAAGCTGTGGTTTCTTCGAATGGGGAGATAGTGCTAGTGGAAACGCTGGAGGTGGTGGTGCTGGTCGACCCGCGCCGAAGAGACAAGCTGGAGGGAATGCTCCTCAAGTGAGTTTTCGCTCGTTCCCTCTCTTCTCCGTCTGCCTCCTCGCACCACGCTGACTCAGCCTGACTATCCGTATTCAGAGACCTAACGGTCGAGGTGCACAGCCAGGAACTGCTCAAGATCTCTTCGACTCGGGAGCTCTCCGTTGCGACTGCGATTTGACGCCAAAACTTCTCACCGTCTCGAAGGAAGGTTCGTCAGTTCTACCCTTCGATCTTCACTTTGGTTGTTCGAATACTGAAATCCGTTGTTCTCCCTCCCATAGGGCCCAATCAAGGTCGAACGTTCTTCAAATGTGCTGGACTTTCGAACAACTCATCCTGCGGAATGTTCTGCTGGGCTGACGAAGCTCCTCGAGGCGCTGCTGCCGGAGTCGGAGCTGGGCCCTCAACAAGTCGGGGATCAGGAGGAGGAGGAGGCCAATCAGGAGCTTGCTTCCACTGTTCAGAAGAAGGTCACTGGAGCTCGAATTGTCCAAACAAGGATCAAAACTCGAATCAGAGATCAGGAGGAGGTGGAGGAGCAAGTCAGTACAGTTGCTACAAGGTGAGTCATTGCTCCTCTCACTCGTTCGCGACCTCGTGATTGACTTTACTGTTCGCTGCTTTCTACAGTGTGGAGAACGTGAGTTGCAACAATCGTTTCTTGTTCCGCTTTTTCTGACAAACTGACGATTTCTGCTTGCGACTCACTAGCTGGTCATTTCTCAAACGCTTGTCCCGATCAGTCAGGACCTTCTGGCTACACTGCGAATTCTGGAGGTGGTTCTCGGGGAAGAGGAACTTCGAGAGGTAGAGCTCGAGGAACGAGTCGAGGAAGAGCTAGAGGTAGGGGTCGGGGGAGAGGACGAGCTGATTCGGAATAGTTCTCAAGATATATACTTCCCGTTGTCGTTTCGTTTCGTTTGTTGTTGTATGAGAAATGATTCAAGTTTGCAGTTTCTGCTAAATCGGATTCGAGTCGAGAAAAGGCCGTTTCGAACTTGATGTCTCATCGTAAAACGCTTGACAGAAGACTGAGTGATAGCATAGTTTACAACAGCTGAGACAGGAACCTTGACTATGCCTCGTTGAGTCTCTCCCTCGCCCTGTCTCGAAGCTTCTCGGCGTAGCCTTTCTTCGCATCTTCACTGCCGACAGCGACGCCTATATAGAGTTTGCGCAATACTCAGCATAGACGACTCGAGAGAGAACAGACAAGGAGACTTACCTTTAGTGCTTCCGAGACCCGCACCTTGAGCGAATTGAGCTGCTTGAACAGGATCGATTCGACCTGCTCCAGAGGCTCCTAAACCAGCTCCTTTCGACCATCCCTACACACAGGTACATCACGAGGAGTAGTTAGATCGAGGTGCCATACAAGCAGCGGGAACGAGGACTCACCATTTTTTCCAACATTTTCATGCCAGCGTTCGTTTCTTCCAATCCATCCTTGTTTGGTGCTTCTGGAGTAGGAGCACGAGGTTCAGGTGCGTCGAACTTCTTCTTCTTGGTGGGAGGCTCGGGGTGATCCGATTGGTTGTAGGTCTGTCTTCGAACTGCAGCTCGATCGACGTACTTTGGTTGTTCGGTCGCAGGGGACGAAGTCGAATTCGAGGCAGCTGAAGCGGCGTGCTTGTTGCGAGCAACGGTTTTGCGGATTTCACAAGCTGAAATGGCTTCTGGTTTCTCGAGGTTGGTCTAGGTAAATTCGAAACGTCGAGTCGAAGATTGGCAACAAAAAGAAGTAGAGTCGGATCAGGTGTAATTTTGACGATTGAGCGAGAAATAAAGGCAAGAAAAGTTGAAAGTGTTAGCATTTGTACAGGAGAAATGCATGAAAAGAGATGTGCCTTGTGCAGTGCCGAGAGCTTGTTGTGTTTTCTCAGCTCGTCGATTTTCTTGAATTGACGTTGACAGAGCAAGCAGATCATCGAGATTGGATCACCGTGCTCGAATTCTGGATCGTCGAACGAGGGTACCGTGGTTGGAGTCGGGGTTGTCGAAGAAGATTCCGGCTAGAAAGTTGACGAGAGCGAAAAAATCAGATCCAGTTCGAAAGGCAAAATGAGTGTGCTCGAGAGTGACAAGTACTGATTGTGTAGAAGGTGCTTGAACAGCGACGGGAGCGGTGTTCAATTTCGAAGTGCTCGCTTTGGGAGCGGTCGGAACAGTTGCCGACGTTGAAGCTTCTTCGGGAGCGACTTTGAGCTCTTTCTGTTTCGTGTTCCATTTGGCGATGTTGCCAGCTGATTTGCGAGAGATAATGAGATCGCCCTTCTTCTCTTTACCTGCCATTGTCAACGTATAAAGCGCGTCAGTAAGAACGAGATAAAGAGTGACGAGGGGCAGGGAAAGAGCTCTCTACTTACCTCCGAGAGAAGCAGATGGACCGGTAGGGATGATGGCAGCAGAAGGAACTTCCTGAGGTCCCGCGGCCTTCGCACCAGGACGAGTAGGAGCGTTGCTAGAAGTTTGACCTGCTTTCTGAATCGGTTTGATCGAGATAGGAGCGATTGATCCTGGGGCTGGTAGTGCTGCCGGCGGAGCTGCAGCGACGACTGCAGCGCCGGACGTCATAGTAGTAGGAGCATTCGGGCTCTCTTCGACTTCGTCCTCGAGTTCTCCGAGAAAAGCCATCATGTCCTTGTCGATCTTGGCGTCTTCGTCTGCCTTTGGACCTTTCGGGATTCTCTCGAGTTCCTCCTTGCTCGGCTCGGGAGCTACCCAAGGTTGTACGTAACCTTTATCGTCCCAGTAAGCGAGTTGTTGTCCTCCTTCTCCTTTGAAAGACCAGTCTGACTTGGCGTAGATCGGGATAAAAGAGTTCTCATGCTTGAACGAGAGAGCGATGATGCGATTGCGAATCCGGAAGCCGGAAGGATGGAGAGTCGCGTTGAACGCGGAAGCGAGAACATCGGTTGCGAGCTGAAGAAGGGAGAAAAAATCGTCAGCTTGAAAAACATCAGAGAGAGGAGATAAGAAGCTCGAGAAAGAAGCGTACCTTGACATCTGAGAACTGAACGAATGCGAATCCCCAACTCTGCCTCGAACCTCTATCTTTGGTGATGTAAATCTTTTTCACTCCACCTCTCGAGACCGCTCCGCTGGCTCGACCTCCGACTCGTGATAGTGCAGCGAGTATCTCTTCTTCATTCGTGAGAGCATCGAGACCTCGAAGGAGGAGAATCTGAGTAGGAGTTGAACCGACATCTCGAGTACCGTCGTTAACGTAAAAGCCTTGAGAATTTCCTCCGTCTGTAAAGAGCAGTTCAGTCAGGTCGACCACTCTACGAGATTGGTGAGAGATAGTGCCTCACCTGCTGTACGACGTTGATCGTCGGTCAACCTAGCTGTAGCACCTTGATCTTCCCTCCAACCTCCGCTCTTTTGGCTGTAATTGATCTTGATCCTCAATCCATCATGCGAGCCTGGCATTCCGCGCTCTTTCCAAGGGATACTAGGGAAGTTGGGCTCGACGAAAGCTCGAGCGTGTTCGACCGAGCTGAACTTTGCGAAACCGTAACATTTCGACAGTCCCGTTGCTCGATCGATAATGACCGTAGTCGAATCGACTGAAGCTCCCATATCTTCGAGGAAGTAACGGAGTTGAGCATCTCCTACGTAGGCGGGGAGACCGAGAAGGACGACAGAGGCCGAAGGAGGTTCAGGTCGAACTGGAGGTTTTCGACCGACTGGAGCTGGAGCTGGAACTGGAGCAGGAGAGGCGGAGGACGACTCGTACTGAACGTATGGATTCTGTTGATAGTCGGCAGGTAGAGGGGGCTGTTGGTGGTAATGAGGTTGCGAGTGAGGAGCTGAATAATCGTCTCGAGGAGGGGGAGGGGGAGGTCTTGAATAATCATCCTGTTCACACGAGAGTAGCTCGGATCAGCTCATAGTATACTTTGATCACTAGACAAAGGTCTCTCACCTCGTAACGACCTCGCTTCTGGTATCTTTCCTCATCATCCCAACTTCTGTTTCTCCCTCCTCCTCCTCGATAGTCTCCTCCTCTGTGATCATCTCGATGATAGTGGTGATCTCTATCTCTGTATCTGTCTCCTCCTCGTGGGCCATCGTAACCTCGCGAGTCTCGATCGTTGTAGTTGACTTGAGGTCGAGGAGGAAGTCCTCGAGAAGGCTCGTTGCTGAACATATAAGGACATAGGTCAGTCGAGAGACGTATTCCGTTATGTCCAGTCTGACTTACCCGTATCCTGACATGATCGAAGTGAAGTGTCGAACCTCAAAACGATCAGCTTCTCCGGATCTCGTTTCGCGTCTCTTCTCCGCTTGTTGGTCATCTCACTGGATTCTCGGTCAGTTTCATTCGGTATCGAGAGTTCTTATTGTACTGTCCGAGCTTCTGATCGAACAAAGGGAAGCGTTTGCACGTTCCTCCTCTCGCGAATCCTTCTTTTTTTTTCCCCTTCTTCTCATCTCCCTTGTTGTGTAGACTCTCGCACAGACGCTACCTTAGAGTCGGTCCCTTGGTTGCACTCTTCTCATCTCTCTCGTATATCTCTCGTTGTACAAAACTTTTCGCCCTCCGCTGGCCGGTAGCGTTTCTCCTTTACCTCTTCGATTCCTCTCTCTCCGACCATCAGCGCTAGTCGCCCTCCCTTTCCCCTCGCCTGCTCTCCAATATGCCTCAGATCTCAACTCGAGTACCTCCTACTCTCAGTATCAAAGTTCCCACCTCTCAAACCCGCTCTTCCTCTCCAGCTTTTGGAAAAATATCGACCTACTCTCACCGGCTTCCAACGAGCGGAAGATCGCGTCGTTCCAGGCCAGGAGCTATTAGAGAAGTTAAGGAATCCTGTGTAGTCTCGGAAGAAGAGCTGGAGGGAGAAGAAGTCGGAGCGGATTTGGAAGAAGTCACGAAAGCTCAAATCACAAAACCTCTTCCCACACGTCGTCGTACCCCCATCCATATCATCTCGTTTGGAGTTCAACCTCCTTCTCCTTTCCAACCTGCGCAGTCGATCGAGGACCCAGTACTCTACCGCAAAGTACCTCCGGGAGTGACAAGAGGAGGAGAAAGTTTCTCGACTCCATCGATTAAACCACAGCGCAGGACCGCTTCCGTTTACTCCACATCTTCTACAGTTTCTACAGATCCGTCTCTCCCTTACCTCCGACCGACATCCGTCTCACTCTCTCACGCGAACGTATCGCAAGGTTCGCTCGTCGACAATTCTCCTCTTCGATCAAGACCTCAGCTCTCCGACACCTCCTCGTCCGCAGACACCTCCTCTTCTCGTACCATTCGTCCTTCTCACGCTGCCCCTCTCCATCGACCAAACAACCTCCCTTCGAACCTCCCTCTCCATCCGATCTCTCTCGCTCCCGTTCCTCGACGCACTCCACCCGACTATTCGACTACGCTCACCACAATCCCGCCAGACCAGACTCCGGCAGCAGAACGATTGAAACGACTTTATCTTTGTCCGTGGGAGTCGAAAGATCCTGAGACTATAGACGTTCAGAACAGGCGACACACAAGTATTGGGATGAGCTTTGGAGGAGGAGGAAGAGAACATGAGAGCAAAGCAGTGGCAGTTTCAGAACAAAGGAAGGGAAAGTTTCGAGAAAGATTTTCAATCGCGGTGGATCGAGCTGGACGAAGGGCAAACGAACGGGTTGAGCAGTTGCAAGAGAAGTCGCAACCGCCTTTCCCGAGCGAGGATACGACGGTAGTGGAGATAGTTACAGAAGATAGGGAGGAGTCATCGGGAGGAAAGAATAAGAAGGAAAGAAATGTGTATCTCGTCAAGCTTGCTTTTATCACTTTGTTGAGTTTGGCTCTGTTGATCGATCTAGTCGTTCTCAACGTCAAGATGTTCATAAGGGAAGACTGGGAGTAGTCTATCTGTTGTGTCGTATTTGTCTCCGTTTGCAACTTTTATACTTTGATGATAAGAAAGTCTTTTTCAACTTGGATAACACAGACACGACAGGAATCACATAGAGAGATAGAGAGAATGACAAACAGAAAGAGAGAGACAAAGGTTGAAAAAAGAGGGTTGAGAAAAAAACTTTGTAGTGGTAGAGAAAGGCGAATAAAAGAGTGTCCTATGATGAGAAAATAAAGGAGTCGAGTGGGTATCTAGAATGAACGGGAGCGATTGTAGTATTTGGGTGATTGAATCGCTTGAACATAGTATAAGAGGTTAGAGGAGGATTAGGGGTATTCGACAAAGAGGGAGAAGCTTGAAGGATATCAAGTATAATTTAATCCTTCTTCTCGAGGGATTTGATAAAGTTGAGAGCGTTTTGAGCGTCATCGGCAGGCTTGACTCCAACCTTGGCTTCGAGGAGTTTACCTCCCTTCTCAATGATGAAGTGGCATCGCCTGCCAAACAAGAAACCAGCGAGGTCAGTTTTTTTATCTCGCGGACCAACAAAGGCGAAACGACAATCTTACTTTTGCGATTCGGTAGCTCCCAATTTTTTGAGGAGTTGAGCTTCAGGGTCGCAGAGCAAATCGTACTTGAAATCGTGCTTAGTCTTCCAGCTCGACTGAGATTTGGGAGAATCCCTCGAAAGACCTAGAACTTTGTAACCGAGAGTTTCGAAATCCGATTTGATATCTCGGTAGTTGCAAGATTGAGTAGTACATCCTGTTTCCCAACGCACAAACGAGTCAGTACTGTTTCGTTCTCGAGGAAAGACGAGAAGGAAGGAAAAGCTTACCGGGAGTGTTGGCTAACCAAAAAACAAAAAGTAAAGTTTCGATCAAAGATTTGAAAAACGCGTCAATTAAAACCGACTGAAGGGGTCACCGAGCGGTATATAAACAGATATCTCCCTCACCTTTAGGGTACGTGAAGATGACGAGACCAGACTCGTTGTAGAGAGAAGAGAGAGCGACTTCTTCATCCGAATCTGGAAAAAAGGGAGGAAAGTGAGATAAATAAACAAACAAAGGTATATCGATCATAATCAATTAAGATTCGACTAGGAAAGAGGCAGAGGGCAAGGGAGGCTTACCATTCTTGAGAGTGATGTCTTCAACGACTTCACCTTCCTTGTAACCTGAACCTGAAGCAGCAGCTCCTCCAGTCGATGACTTTGCGGATGACTTTGCCGTAGCAGCGCTTTCCTTCTTGGCTGCCTTGATTTCCTTCTTCTCTTCAGCGGTAGGGAGGGCACCACGTTCCTGAGGAGGTCCACGAGGAGCAGGAGCCGGTTTCGCGGGAGGGGCCGAGGCAGGTTTCGAACTAGATTTCTTTGCGGGTTTCGCTGTCGACGACGAGGACGAAGAAGTCGCGGTCGCCTTCTTCTCTACTTTGTCGGCAGCTTTCTTGACTACCTTCTTGGCCTTGTCCGCCTTGGGTTTGACAGCTCTGGCAGCTTTGGAAGCGGTAGATTGAGCCTTCTTGTCTTGTTGTTGTTTCTTCTTTTCCAACTCCTTGCTTCTACCACTGCGGCGGGGCGCTGATGCTTGGCGTGTGCTGGGCATGTTCAAATAACTTATTGGGGCGCGTAAAAGGTGATGCGAGAGCGTTGAAGTTGAGGCAGAGGGAAGAGGGGGGAAACTGAATGCGCGCGTCTAGATGTGTTGTTTTTCGGTCTCTTTCTCTTTTTATAATTCTCGATAGACATGACAGTGAGATGTTTACAACGACAAAAGTATCCCTCCAGAGAGACGAGTAGAAAAAAAAAATATACACAAAAAAACAAAAACAATCATTTTTTGAAAAAGCTGCCCAAACTTCTCTGACCCTCTTCCTTCTTCTCCTTTCCATTCGAAGTCATACTCGTCGAAGACAATTTCTTCTTCGCTGTCTTTGTCTTCCCACTATCCTTCGCTTTCGTACTAGTCGAAGTAGTTCTCCAACCTGCTCGTTTCCTCTCCTCTTCGACCATGTCTCTCGCCAAATGATAATCCCTTTCTTCATCTTCCACCTTCTGCAGTGCCTGCTTGATAGATTCTTGAGAGTACTCGGCCTCCACGATAGCTGGTAGTGAAGAAGCAGGAATTTCCAGAGTTCGAGAACAACGTTGACAAGTGAAAGTTGGAAGTTTTCTTTTCCTTTCTTTCTTCTTAGTTACTGTCGTCGGAGGGGGAGGGGGAGAAGGTGATAACGGTGCTTCATTCGGTTCGAGATCTTGAATTTTTCGTTTCTTCTTCTTCGCCGGTTCCGTCAATTCGACAATTTCTAATTCCCCCTCTTCTTCCCCTTGACCATCGTCGTCCTGTTTAATCTTCCTCTTCTCTCTCTCGATAGGAGGTTGACCTTTAGCACTAAAGAATCCAGCGATCCCTTTCTGACCTTCTTCCAGCCTCTCCAAACCTGAAAAACTCAATTGAATGTTGCCATAAGGACCAATCTTTGTCTCTCCGTTGATCCCTCCTCCAGGCCCGGAATCGTGTCTCTCGTTGACTGCCGCAGAACCTATAGCTACTCGTAGAAGTTTTTCGGCTTGTCGGAAAATGTAGGAAATCGTGAGGTTCGAAGTGAAGGGGAAAGAGGATTGGTGAGAACGAATTACAAACGTTGGAGATCTGTGAGTGAACGTAATCGTTTTCGGCTGATAGGAGGTCCTTCTTTTTTGTCAGTTACGAACCGAAAAATGTGTCGAGAAAGAAGGAGGAAACTTACCCAAAGTCCAGGAGATTCTTCTCTAGCATCAGTCAATCTCAAATGAAGTTCAGTCGCTAAAATGTTTAACCAATGAATCTACCCGAATTGACAACGTCAGTAATCAAGCTCTCATGACATAGGAAGAAAGAAAGGGGGGGGGAGGAACTCACGACTTCACTGTACTTGTAAATGTAAGGTCGAAAATTCTTACTAGATAACATGGATTTTACATTCGTTTTCGGTTCAACTATCGAGAAGAAACATATACCCTTCAGCAAACATTCAGCGTAGAGACACGAGAAAGAATCAGTTACTGCTTACCTTCAGTGAAATCTACACCTCTACAGACTTCCCACAGCCAAACTCCACTATCGTCTCCCAATTTGGCTTGTAATTCACTCAAGGAGTATTTCCTGGTTTACAACAAGCGATCGGGGAATCAGTACGAGTTGATGAATCTCAATCTGAGAGGTAGCTGAGAATTCACTGTAGATCTTCAACGGTTTCAGCTTCATAAGTTTCTTTAACTGCAACTCCCAATTTCCCTCCTAGATTTCGAATCTTCTGAAACGGCATAGGTCTCAAGAATGCCAGTACTGCACAATGTCTCAAGATCGTCTGTACTTACAAGACTGTGAGTCAACATCCTTTCTCACAGAGAGAGAGAGACGAGGAAAGTGAAAAACTCACTTGAGCATTCGGTTTCTTCCAAGCTGAGCACAGTTTCGCCAACATTTTATTAGGAGCGATTCCAGCAGAACAAGTGTATCCCAACCTCTTGTGAGTTTCAGTACGAATCGTTTGCACCATTTCTGCTCCTATCGATAATGCTAAATCTGACCAAGTTAAACTAGGTTCTTCTTCTTCTTCTTCTTCTTCTTCTTCTTCTTCTTCCTCCTCCTTCTCTTGGTCTCCTACACCTGAAGTGGAGGGTTTCGTTGGTGATGAAGAAGGAGGTAGTTCAGTACCGTTTGAATCAAACCTTTTCAATTTCTCCTTCTTTTGTCCATTCCTAGGTACCAAATTCCCCAACTCTTCCGTCCAATCGATCTGGTCGATTCCTAACTCTTGAGGTAAAGGTAATGGGGTATCTAAACCCAATGTCGAAGAAGGAGGAACAGTTTTTAAACCAGGGTAACGTTCGAGTAACTTGGTTCTAACTAGAGAAGTTAAATCTAAAAAAGATTCATCAATCGAAGCTTTTTCTACCACGGGACAAAACTCTTGGAAAACTGATAAAATTTTACGAGATTCTTTACGGTACATGTCTAGAGAAACTTTGTGAGTTGCCGGACTTGGAGGTGGATCTTCCCAATAACCTGGTTCGGTATCTCCGTTCCTGTAGGTTTGTACGTGGACTAGTTTCAGATGTGGACATTTCTTTAACGCTTCTGCCGGAGTTTCGTGTCGAGTGATACCGTAAGCTCGAGCTGGGTAATTCACTGCGATTAAACCGTTCCATTGTTGAGTCGCCATAGGTTGAGTCGGGTCTAGCTTCAATCGTACCATCTCCATAGAGGCGTAAGCGCTGTCTGTAGAGAGAGAATTGCTCACAGATTGTCAGTTTTAGAGAAATCCTCAAAGAGTTTAATCAGGTGAACTAGGGCTTACCGATATCGACGTGAGCTATAACTCTCAAAGGGTTGCTACATCGATCGTTGGAACAGCAAAGTCAGTTCAAATGTACAGATAAAGAGACAAGAAAGACAAAGAAAAAATTAAAACTCAACGCAGCGCCCAAATTATTAGTTCCCAACAAATGCCTATAAGTGACTTGACCAATTCCTTGAGCACCTTGAGCTAACTGTGCAGCATCTCCCTGATCCCCTAATTGCATAGCTCGTTCTTTACCTTTGATCGAACCTCCGGATTTACGTTTCGGAGGTGAGAATGGCACTGCACTCGGATCTTTAGGGGGACGAGGACCTGGGTGAGGACGAGGAGGAGATTGTTCCCGTGGTCGGTCGGGAATCGGAGGAGATCCCATCTCAGAGAAAGAGAGAACGACAAGTTGAACGAGATTGATCAAAAAAGGAGAGAAAGATCGAGGGTTGTTTCCTGTATGCCTTGAGATGGTTCTCTGGGGATAGTTGATGTGAACTGACTGTGTCTGTTAGAGGCAGTTCGAGTTGATCGATGTAGAAGAGGTGTGGTCGGAACAGTTGATCTCTTTTACTCTGCTACACTCACTTGTCAAATCAGATTCGACTCTTCCACGCGTACAAAAGCGGTCTGAAACAGGAAAGTAGAGCTAGATGTCTAGCCGTAGGGCAATCGATGGTCTGTTGAGGCGGAGTAACAAGGTCCCGAAACTGATTGTGTCATCTCAATCTCCCATCAACGTGAGTCGCTTCTTCGGAGAAGATATCGTTTGGTAGTTGGATGGGCAATAGAGTCAGGAAAGCTGACCAGTTCTTCTCGCTGTTCATTCGGAATCAGCTCACTCGACCTCCACCTCGGATCTCAAACTTGAACTACAACTCGTCGTCTTCATCTTCTTCTAGTTGCATTCGATGCTACTCAAATTTACCATCCTCACCGATCCCTCGGAGGAGAACCCGCACTTCTATCCTCTCTTCGACGACACAGTTTCGCACTCACGCTTCTTACGCTCGCAACTCTGAACCTACTTCTTCAACACTATCGAAGAAAGACTCGACGAGTACAACAACGACGACGACAACGAGAGAAGAAGATGATCACGACCATCACTTGGCAGCTTCGAAAGCGACTCAACCTCATTCAGGTCCCGAAGGTCATCAAAAAGAACGTTCAAAACCTTCTACTTCTCCTTCTTCTTCTTCATCAGACGACATCAATAAACCTCGACAAATCAGTGACAAAGAACAAACTAGGAAAGATTGGGATATAGTTAAAAAACTGTTACCAAACGTTTGGCCCAAGAATGATTGGAGTACTAAAACTAGAGTTTTGATCGCAATCTCTTTGTTGGTAGGTGGGAAACTTCTGAACGTTCAAGTACCTTTCTTTTTCAAAGGAATTATAGATACTTTGAATGTCGAAGTGGATCCAACTTCTTCTCAAGGGGTACTCGCGATCGCAGGTACCGTAATAGTAGGATGTTCGTACTTTTTTCTCCCCCTCTTCTTTACTTTTCCTCCTGGCCTTTCTATACTGAATCGCTTTACACTCTCTGTGCGTTCTGTGATGGTGATATAGATGGATTAGCAAGAATCGGAGCTGGATTATTCTCCGAATTACGTAACGCAGTATTCGCAAACGTCGCACAAGGAGCGATTCGTAGAGTCGCTAGGAACGTTTTCGCTCATTTGTTGAATTTAGATATCGGATTTCATTTGACTAGACAAACTGGTGGATTGACTAGAGCTATAGATAGGGGTACAAAGTGAATTTTCCTATTCTCTTTTCAATTTCGTTTCGGACGAACAAGGGAGGGGTCTTATTTTTTTTCGAGCTGACCTTTCCTAATTTATCGTTTCGCGTAGAGGTATCTCTTTCTTACTGAGTTCAGTAGTGTTTCATGTAGTACCTACAGCTTTAGAAATTACAATGGTTTGTGGTATTCTCGTAAGTCTTTTTCTCTCGAGCTATCATCTTCCTCGTTAACGAGCTGATCTCTCTCGAAACTGAGTATTGTTTGAATAGAGTTATAAATTCGGTTGGGATTTCGCAGCAGTTACCTTAGGAACTATGGCAGCTTATTCTTGGTTCACTATCAAAACTACCGCTTGGAGAACTAAATTTCGTAAGCAAGCGAACGCGGCAGATAACAGAGCTGCTACCATGTCTGTAGATTCTTTGATCAATTACGAAGCTGTCAAAGTAAGAGAAACTACTCTTTCCCTTTGTCTCAACCCTGACCATTGGCACTCGTTTTCGCTCCATCTCACAAACACTCATTTTGTTGACAGTATTTCAACAATGAAGCATTCGAAGTACGACAATACGACAAAGCTATGAAAGATTACACGAAAGCTTCAGTTAAGATTTCAACTTCTTTGGCAGCGTTGAACATAGGTCAGAACATGATCTTTTCGACCGCTTTGACGGGGATGATGTACCTAGGTGCGAAAGGGATCTTGGATGGTCAGTTCAAAAACTTTCTTTTTGCTTTCCAAAGGATTTGAGGAGTTTTCGCTAACGCGAAAACGTGTGTCGGGGAGGGGAGAAAAAAACAGGGAGTATGACAGTAGGAGATTTGGTAATGGTTAATCAATTGGTTTTCCAACTCTCTTTACCTCTCAATTTCCTAGGTAAGCACACACAGACACACACACACACACTCTCTCTCTCTCCGAGAATGCAAGCTTTTTGAACTGACAAAGAAGTTTTCGAGTCTTGTTTTAGGTACGGTTTATCGAGAATTGAGACAAAGTTTGATAGATATGGATACTCTGTTCAATTTGCAATCTGTCGGAACTACTATCAAGGTACCAAAAAACCCTCGATTTGCACCCTTTTCTTTCGTCCTTGACTCTTCCGTAACTAACTAACCATCATATGAGATAATTTAGGACTCACCTTCGGCTAAACCTCTCGCCCTTCCCCGAGGTGGTGAAATCAGATTCGAAAACGTTTCATTCGGTTACCACCCTGAGAGACCAATCTTTCGGGACGTAAGCTTCACTATCCCAGCCGGGAAAAAAGTTGCACTAGTAGGACCTTCAGGTTGTGGTAAATCTACGGTCTTCAGACTCTTGTTCAGGTTTTACCAACCATCTCAAGGGAGGATCTTTATAGATGACCAAGAATTGAGAGATATAGAATTGGAATCTTTGAGGAAAGAGATTGGAGTAGTACCTCAAGAAACTCCATTGTTTCATTCAAACATTTTACACAATATTAGGTATGGAAGGTTGGACGCAACGGATGATGAAGTTAAAGAAGCTGCTAGGTTGGCAAACGTTGAAAAGACTATTGAAGGGTTACCGGATAAATGGGAGACAAAAGTTGGAGAGAGGGGAATGATGATTAGTGGTGGTGAGAAACAGAGATTAGTAAGTCTTGTCTCCCCCTCTCCTGTTCTTCTTCTTTCTTTGAAGAGTGGTTGCGGAACTGACGTCGAGGTTATGTCGATGATTTAGGCCGTCGCAAGGTTGTTATTGAAAGATCCAAAGATTTTGTTCTTTGATGAAGCTGTAAGTTTCATTCCTTTTCTCTCCCCTTCCCTCCTAAGTACCCTCGAATACTCAATACGACTCAATCGAATAGACTTCTGCACTCGATTCAACCACCGAAGCGGATCTTATGAGAAATATCAATCAAACTCTCCTCTCGAAAGCTCGAACTTCAATCTTTATCGCTCATCGGTGAGACCCTCTCTTTTCATCGCCGTTCCGATGAAACCTAGCGACAACTCCGCTGAGCCGTCACTGACTGATTCTCCCTCTCTTCATGTGATGCAGATTGAAAACTATTGCCGATTCAGATTTGATCATTCTTCTCGCAGACGGGTACGTAGCTGAACAAGGGACACACTCTGAACTGATGGCGAAGAAAGGGAGGTACCACGATATGTGGAAAATGCAGAACGAGGTGTGGGAAGTCGAAGACGAAGGCAAACGAGAAGAGCTAGAAGAGGTCGAGAATAAAGAGAATGACACGGTCGAGGAGGAACTCAGAAGATAGTCAGATAAGGCTAGTGTAGATAGAAAGTGAAAGAGTGACCGTGCATCTCGCAAGTAGAAACTGTATGAATACAATCTGTCTAGTCTACTTCTTGTCAAATTGTTGCAAAAATTGAATTTTCTTATCTCTAATATCATCTTTCAAGAGTATCTGAGTATCTAGATCGTATCTTCACTCTCAAACGTCGATTTACAGCTTGTTGCCTCTGCAAACAATGAACGGTAAGGGACATTGGTAGAATGGTTAATCGTACTTCGAAACAGTCTCAAGAATTTCAATTCGTATTTATAGATACAACAAAGCTTACGCCTTCGATCCAAGGAGTTGCTTGAGTTCACCACTCTTGTGCTTGGCTTCGAGGTCGGAAGATCCTAGAAAGTAGAAGAAGGAATTTCGTTTCAGTTTCTGAACGAGTTTTGAAAAATCGGAGAGAAACGGGGAGAAAAATTCACCTCCGACGTGCTTTCCGCCGATAAAGATGTTGGGAACGGTACGTTGTCCAGTCTTCTCGGCGAGGTAGTTCTAAAAAGGCGATAACCCGTCAGACGCGAATCGTATGCGAAAGAGAGCGGAGAGAAAGTAGGTTGGTGATAACTCACTTGCCAATCTGCACCATCATCCATTTGATCGAGTTCAAAGATCTCGGCTTCTACGTCGAGAGACTTGAGGAGTTGTTTGGCGTTGCGGCTTTGATTACGGGAAATGATGCAAGATGAGGTCAGCAAAAGCGATTCCTCTCTCAAAGCACACTAGCGCGGTCTTGAGAGGGTCAGTAAGAGTGAGACTCACCAGTAAGGGCAGTAGCCTGTTCATTCCAGTAGGAAAGAGCGTGAGATTAGACAGTGTTTGAAGCCCCGGGAGGGGAGGGAGAAACGGAAGGAGGAGGTGGGAAGAACTTACTCTTTGAGAAGACAACTACGTGCTTGTTTTGAATAGTCTCGTCAATAGTCTTCTTGTAGGACATGATGGTGTTTGTAATGGTCTCGAGTGAAGTGGAAGAGGAAGAAAGGAGACCGTCTTTCGATGACGAATTCAAGGCAGGAAGGTTACGGTACGTAACGACAAGTGCAACGATCGGTAGTAAGCAGACGAATCCAAGTAGAGTAAGAAGCTTCCTCCGCGATAAAAGCATGCACAGAGAGAGAAAGGGCAGAGCTCGAGAGAGACTCAAAACTCGACGATCTCTCACTCTCTATTCACATAAAGTTAGACCTCCAATCAATTCATCGGGGAGCTAAATAGATATACATACAGTACAACACACGCAACTTACTTCGACTTACTCTCAGGTTTCCCCCCCTCTCTCTCTCTCTTCCGTTTCCCCCCCACATTCGCAACTCTACCCCCCCTACCGGTCCCTTTCTCGTTCAGGGCTTAGCTAGTGTATGTCCTGGCAAGCCTATTCTAATTCACGACCTTCATCGCGTTCACCTCCGCCGCCTTCTTCGACTCAATCTCGACCGCTCTCTCGTTTCAGCAGTTCGTCACCCTATCAAGATGAGCGAGAAAGAGACGGAGCAGTACCAGAGAAGATCTCAATAGGCTCAACTCAACAACAGAGAGGTGGGATGTATCAGGAGACGTCAACAGCGAGGAGACGAACATCGGGTCCATCGGGAGGAGTCGTCGAACCTACTCAAGACAACAGAGATCCAGCTACGAAACAAGTAGATCAGATTGTACAACATTTCTTCTCAAAGACTGTCGCGGTAATCTCGCAAACGAGAACGACTCAATCGTCAAATTCAGATTTCGTAGATTTGCCATTCAACTCTCCAACGTCGGGTGCCGCACCGTCTCTGAGACGTGGAACGTCGACGACAGGGTCTAATTCTGGAGGAAAGAGAAGAGGGGAGAAAATGAACAGTTGGGTGAGAAGCTAATCCCCTCCCTTCGAGTTCGTCGAGAAGCTGTCGGTTGACTCTTTCACTCGATTCTCAGTTCAATTTGACCTTGCCTGAGAGCGAACACTTCCGAACGGAGCTCAAAACTTGGAGGAACATATCATCTTTGTTGTCTTCACCATCACCTTCTTCGACTTCTTCCTCTTTCTTATCGTCTCAATCGCAACCTTCGACTGTCCCATCTCTCGTTCTCTCGGTCTATCTCGACGTATCCGATCTCACTCCTAATCAAGTACTCGTACTATCAGATCAGAAAGGTCGTCGAACCCGAGTCGATCGGAATCTCGCCAATACAAGCAACCCGAATCGAGCTCGAAATCCTCCAATCTCTACGATCCCTCGTTCTCGTTCAAGGGGAGGAGCAGGTACTTCGACTCCCGGAGGAGGAGGTGGTGGAAGTAATTCTTCAAGTCCAAGTTCAGTAGTTTTAGAGAAATGGAACTTGACTTTTCAACCTACTACGACACCACCTCGTTCTCATCCTACTTCTTCTTCTTCTTCTTCCTCAACTTCAGATTTAGGGAAACCTCAACCTCCTCCTTCCTCCGATTCGAATTCAATCTCTTTACCTTCAGTGTACAAACATTCGATCTTACATTTCAGGTCTTTGTTCACTTTGGTTAAACTTTTACCAACTTATTCTTTAGCTAGAAGGTTGAATAGAACTTCTTCTACTTCGAGTACAAGTACTACTACTACCAGAGGAGGTGGAGGCGTCAAGACTGCTACTATCAATGGAGGACTTGGGATCGGGATCAGAGTAGGGGTGAAAGAACCTGGAGATGAGCCGCCACAAGCAGAATCGATCGAAGGGGAAGTCGAGGTTGATACACCTATCGAAAGTGAGGAGTCCGGAAGAGCTACTACTGAGACTGTCAGGTTTCCTGGAGTTGAAACTCCTCTAGGGTGAGTCTTTTTCTCCACCTCCTTCTTCCGGAGCGAAGAGCGACGAGGAAAAAACTGACGATTGGTTGCCGAATGAGAATAGGATATTACATTTGACGGGAACTTATCGACTCAATACAGATTTCGCGGTCGAAGATATCGAGACACTGTTGAGCTCTAGGTTCATAGACGAAGACTTCTTTCGTCCGACAGTCAATACAGCTCGGTATCGAGAGAAAGAAGAATCTGGACGAGTGAGTCTCCTTTCATTCTCAGTCTCCTTCGACGGAGCTGAGCTTGACTGATGCTTTTTCGCCGTGCTCGACAGCCGGGTTCTCTGCCGATATCGGCTCGAGCAGGACTCGCAACGACTCAGACTCGGTTGGGTACTTCTCCTTCGCACCAATCGCCACCGATAACCGGTTTAGGTCCTCTGCCGTCTTATGGATCTCTCTCCTCTCGACATCAATACGCTCCCCAGCCTACGACATCTTCTGTTGCTCATCCTCCTGTTTCAGCTCTTCCTGCACCTGTTCCGCTCCATCCTTCGACAACCACGACGAATGAGACTTCGGAACCTCGTCAGTCTCTCGAAAGTGACCGAAGTCCGAGCGTCTCTTCGTCAGCGCGACTCTCAGCTTACGGTACTTCTGTACCTTCTCGACCCGGAGGTGTCGAACCCGCTTTCATTTCTCTGTCTCGAGCTCGAAGTGGAACCAACATCACTGGGATTCAACGAGCTTCTCCTTCTCCTTCCTTGCAAGGTGGAACGAGCGGGATCATTCGACGTTCTTCACTGTCAGGAGGAGGTCACAGTAGCAGCCCTTCTTCAGGTTCACCAATCTTCAGACCTGGTTCTTACCTCTCGAATCCTTCAGGAGGAGGAGCTGGTGTAGTTACTGGATTCCCTAGTAGTTCAGGTTCACCTTCTTTCGGTCCTCCAACACGACAACAACCTACTTTCCCTCCGAATGCAAACACGACGACTTCAGGTTCGCAAATCAATTTCGGAAATCGAATCTCACCTTTGTCACCTCCAACGATTCCTTCAGGTCCTTCAAATCTAGGTGCTACTGCACCTTCTAGACCTATTCCTCTACCTTCTTCTTCGTCATCCCCTATTCCACCAGGCGGGATTCCAATACGAGGTTACAGTTACAGTTCGACCGGAGCAGGAGTCGGAGTTGGATCTGGAAGTTGGTCCAGGAGTTACGGTAGAGGGTCTTCTGGAGGTGAGAGTGGAGGAGGCGGGATAGAAGCACCACCAGGGTTCGCGAGGAGAACTTCTTCGAGGTTGTCTTTCGGGGGAGCTGGAAATGGAATTAGTAGTTCTAGTATTCCTCGATCCGCGACTACTACTACTACGACTGGAACAGGTAGTTCGAGGGAAGAAGAGAAACGATTCATCAATGAAGGGAAACCTCCTCAAGATGCTGGAGATATCAACGATTTCCTTAAACTATTAGATGAGAAACCTGATTTAGGTGGATTAGGAAGTTCGAGGTTGGGAGGAGATAGTGCGATTGGAGGATCTACGGTCCTGAGGAAGAAAGACGTGGACGAACAATTGAAGATGTTGAGGAGCAGCGTTCTAGGGTTCGGAATCGGAGGAGGAGGAGGAGGAAGTAGTCCGAGTCCTCCGATGCCAGCTTTCGCTATCTCGACTGCGTCAGGGACTTCGAGTCCACGAGGAGGATACGGAGGGATCTCAAACTTGCGAAGGCAGACTAGTCGACTCTCGATCGAAGAAGAACCTGCCGATTACTCACCTCCGAAAATTCCAGCGACGACGACGACGACTTTGAAGAGCGAACGACGATCTTCGAACGAAGGTGAAGAATCCTCCGACAACGGTCTCACTCCTCGGCAACCTTACCGTCAATTGAGACCCGACGTCGTTTCTCCCCCGCTCTCGACAACTTCAGCGACTTCAACCGTTCGTCAACAACAACCTCTCCGCTCAGAATCTCCGATGAGAATCGGTCTCGAAGCTCGTTTGTACCCTCTCCCGAACTCTTCAGCCACTTCCCCTCTCGCGTCCCCTGCGACTCTACCTCCTTTCTCTTCTGTCTATCCTCCTCTACCTTATCCACCTTCGAAAGCGAAAGCTTCGACCTCGACTTCGACTCGTACCGAACCGATTTCATTCTCTCCTTACATCTCGAGAGCTGCGAGGTTAGCTCAACAGGAACGCGAAAGTGGAGGAGGGTCTGGAGCAGGAAGTGAAAGGAACTCTGCTGCAGCGAGCGTTTCAAGTTTCAGTAGTGCTCAAGGGGACGAAGTCGATGCTGGTAGTTACCGAGGGGAGGAAGAGGCTGTCGGACGACTTGAACTCGAAGAAGAGGAGGAGGAAACCGTCGACACTCGAGGTAGACGGTACCGAGGAGGAGGAGGAGATGTCGATGAGGAGGAAATCTCTCTTTCTCGAGATCCGACTCCAGCGGCAGTGATTCGACTAGGGTCTGGAGGAACAGTCAGCGCCGGTGTCAGTCCTTACCGTAGGACAGCAACGGCTGCTGGATACTTCGCTGCGAGGAGTCACAGTAGAGGAGCAGGAGGGAGAAGGAGTAGTCCTTGAAGAAAGAGTTCTTACTTGCCTTACCTCGATGTGTGTTTTTGATCCTGTCCTGCATTCTTGACCTCTTGACAAGACACCGATCAGTCTGTAAGCCGTCGCAGATTTGAGAGTAGAAAGTCGATTTTCATTGCCATTTCGCAAATTCGAAGAAGAAGCTCGAAATTTATCTTCGTATGTGCTGTGGTCATCACACTCTTTCTGCTATAGTCACTTTCACGTATCAATTGTCTCAACCGAGAAGGACAGCCCCGTTCAAATTGTAACTGCTCGTTCCGAAACAAATCCGAAAAGATTTTCTTATCATCGACTTTTATCTCTCCCATCTCTGCCACCTTCTAGCGCTCACGTTCAGAAGATCCACATCATTGATCATCTATCGCTTCAATCCCGAGCACAACGCCCTCACCGTTCGTCGCTGGGAGGAGTTTCAAGATGACATCTGTTCCAGGAGCCCCGACGTCCTCCGGTCAGAAAAGGTCCGGTATTAGTCAGGAGACCTCTACAGCAGGTAGAACGAAGGCACAAAAGACCCGTCAGCGAGCCAGTCTGAGCTGTAAAGAGTGTAGGAGGTTGAAATTGAAGTGCGACCGGGAGTTTCCTTGCTCTTCTTGCAAGAGACGTAAGTTTGAAACTTTCTTTTGAACTCAGATTGTCTACACTGCGGCCCTCGGGTCTCAGATCAGCTGCTTGAGGGCTTCTCGAGCAAGGAAATTGTCCCCTCTCGCCTCTTTTGAACCCTCATGATTGACTCTCCTCTCTTTTACGATCACAGGCGGTCGTGAAGATATCTGTCCCGACGGTATGAGCAAGCCTCCGGGTCGAGCGCTCGAGATCCAAGCCGAGTTTTCGCTTCTTGGAAAACGAATTGAATTTCTTGAGAACCTCGGTAAGCTCTGCTCTCTCCAGCTCAACAGCAGCGCAAGTCTGACTCAGAACCTATTGCTAGTCACTGAGCTCGGAGGAGGAGACAAAATACCCCCGCCGCTCAGATTGCAACACGCTGCGAGAAGACCCTCGTCGTTCTCGAAAGAAGTAGAATCGCAAATTGAACATGCTTCAAGCCTTCAGGGATTGACAGAAGAACGTGAAGGCGATCACGGAGGACCGGATCTGAACGGGACAGACGAGGAGGGAGAGAAAGGTGCGAGTGGAGTCGCAGACGAAGAAGAAGCGAAACTGATTATCGGAGTTGGATCGTTGAGTATTGGAGATGACAATACTGGCCGCTATCTCGGCGCCTCAGCAGCGCCGGCTTATTTCTTCGACGACGAGGTGATTTGTTGCTGTCTTTCTCATCTCGACTTTGTTTTTCGACTAATCCACATTCTCTTCCTCAGGATGACGAAGAAGAGCAGGAGGGGGAAGAACCCCGGGCAGAATACGAAGGACAACGCGTGATCAGCCTCGGAACTCGACATCGAGGAAGCGAAGAGATTGAAACTTACCGAAGCATGCTCCCTCCGATTGAAACAGCTCGGCAGCTCGCAGTCAATTACGTGAGCAGCTTTTCATTCATCCAATCGTTCAGATCGATAGCTGACTCGAAGTCCGCGCTGCAATAGTACAACTTTTTGGCGTTCCAGTTCGTTCCGCTCGCCCAAAAAGATTTCTTCGAAGATTATCTCCCTTCTGCGTACACGCCAAACGACCCTTCTCCGACCAAACTTGGTGCCGTTTACATGATGCTATCTCTCGGTACCCTTTTCGATCCCAACAGACCCTCGACGTTCAGCGAAGAAGCTCAAAACTTCTTCCTCCGATCACACGCTGTGCTGGCCGCTGCAAAAGCTCTTTCTCAGAACACCTTAGCTACTTCTCAGACACTTCAACTCTGTGGATCTTTTCTCTTATGTCAGCACAATCTGAAGGAAGGTGGGGAAACCTTCTTCCCCCTCGTGAGTCTTCTTTCTCCTCGCTATTTGTAAAGTTCTGATCTGATCAGCTTCAACTGTCGTAGCTCGGTGTTGCATCTCGACTGCTGGTGACACAAGCTCTCCATCGAGATGGCGCGCTCTTCGGCCTGCAGGGAGAAGAATTGGATCGTCGTCGGAGAGTATTCTGGGAGTTCACAACGATCGAGAGGATGCAAGGTCAGCACCACTTCCTATCTGCCAACGCTGTATCTCTCAGTGAGGCTGACGTTTCGTCACGCTCAGCCTACATCTCGGGTCGACCCTACATGCTTCAAGATTCGCAGTTCGATACCAAATTCCCAACGAACGCTAGTCCTTTCGACATTGCTAAATGGAAATTGGGCACCCTGATCGGCAAAATCATCAACGAAGCATTCTCGATCTCTTCACCAACGTACTCCACCATTCTCAAGCTTGACGAGGAGCATAGAAACCTCGTTCGAGACTCTCCGAAATCTTTACGCTCGGGAGCTCTCCCCGAAAACGCTTTTCTCGAGAAACCTCAGTTCGTACCGCAGATGCCCTCTTCAAGTCCTCCTACAACTGCTTCACTCATCGAGAAGTTGCAGAATCACACTATGGATCAAGTGAGCGCTTCTCTTTTATGATCGCTCTCATCGATATCTCAAAAGCTAATTTTCACCTCGAATTTCCAGATGTTCGCTCAAGTCCTGTGTAAGCACGTTCATTGCCGGTTGCAACAGTCGAGAGCTTTATTGACGAATCTCCTTCGATACAGTCTATCTGCACAAGCCGGCTTTTGCGAACGCACTCCTTCACCATTCGAAGGAGCCTCTGCAATCTCCTCACCGAGCTTCTGTAGAGGCTCTCGCCCTCGAGACCTCCGTCTATCTCGTCGCTGTTGCAAAATCGTGGACCAAACTGGATCCAGTGCTTTGCCCTCGTTGGTGGCAGTGAGTTTCAAAGCTTTCTCTGATCTCGCAGGTCTAAATTCAGCTGATTGTGCGTATTACGTTTGTCTAGCATCTACTTCCATGCGTTTGCTGCAGCAGTCTCTCAAGCATCGCTGGTCATCAAGAGTCCTTCCTCACTTCTCGCACCTCATTCTTGGACGCAACTCAAGGAAGCAGTCTCAATTTTCGAAATCGCTGGTGCATCCGGTGCTCCTTGCAGTATGTACACCCCTCGACTGAAAGTGCTTCAGGAGAAAGCGTACACTTCTCTGCAGAACCTTCTCTCGGTACCTTTTGGTCTCGGAGATGGAGGTTTGAGCGACGCTCTACTCGAAGGAGAAATTGCTCGATCTATCCTGTACGTCATCTACTACTCCTCTCTCCGTCAGGGCTTGTCTCGCTGATGTGGCTGTTCGCGGCGAACAGTAATCCGCCAGTTCGGTTGGAGCGTAAATCGAAGACCGCAAGTTCCGAAGGGTCTGGGGGAGCTTCACCGAGCGGCTCAGTACTCGCAAACTCCCACGGCCGTAGCTCTACTTCTCCTCACCCGCCTAAGATCCCTGAATCGAACCCCGAAAACAGGGTTCAGTACAATCGCTTCGACACTTCCGTCTTTCCTCCTCAGTATTCCACTCCCTCTCTACCGCCTCAATCAGCTCTTCCTGCTCTTCCTATCGCTCAGCAATACACAGCATACCAAGATCAATACAATACCCCAGTCTTCCCGACATATCCATCTCACTATCAATCGGAAACTGAACCTGACTCGTTCCGTCCAATACAATCTTCTCTCCCTTCGTTCCCTGCAAACGCTGCTTCCGCTCCTCCTCTAGATACTTATTCGGTACCTCTCGAGTCGTGCTTGGAATTTGGTGGGTTCGCTACCGATTTTCCTGCTTCTCAAGACTGGGGTCAACAGAATCAAGTCCCTCCACCTCCACCGCCACCCCAGCAGTTACAACACCCTCATCAACAACAGTCTCAGGGTAAGCTTCTCTCTTTGTCATGTCCTTGTCTGCGAAAGATGCGCTGACTAAAAATGATGGATTTAGGACCTTATCATTTCGTCGAACCGACAGCGTTTCCTTCATACTTTAATCTGGCGGATTTCGCTCCACAATGAGCGATCTGTCGAAACCGTCATTCCGGGTTCTGAAGTCTCTCGAGAAGGACGAGTAGGGAAAGTGACGGAGTTTCTCTTCTTTTTGTCTTTTCGCGCATCTCATAATTTTGTCGCATCCTCTTCACTTGTTTCACTCACCCTCGTGTAAGACTATAGCATTGTATCCACTCTCTCCTTGTATATATAAACTTTGCAGTATCGAGAGGAGAAAAGGTTGACCTCGGCGAGGAGAGGAAAAGGAGGTTTTTCCGCGAGCGCAGGATTTCGAGCATCCCTTCCCACTTCTTCTCCCTTCTCCTCCTTTGAGCTACCCTGATGACAGAGCGACTACAATCCGATCTCTTTCGATAACCATCGAAAGCGTCGCGTGTGAGTATGCTTGCCGAAAAACGTCGCGAAAGCTTGCAAATTTTCAAAGCTCGACGATACTGTACTGCATGAATACACGTGCTACAGTAATACTTTATTCGCGAGTGTTCTGTGTCGATCTTGGTTCCTTTTTCGATTCGATTTTCCAATGCTGCGGCGTTGCAAAAATTTGATTTCCTGCCAAGATACTTTGAGGAATGTTTCGTCTTGCGGCTCCTCTCTACATCTTCAACCTAGACAACCTTCTCCTTTCACGATCTCTCTTCTCAACTACAGCGGCAGTCCTCAAGCTGCCTCTTTGAACATTGAAGATGGCGATCAAGGTTGTGTTGATTCAATGTTTACTGTTGTTGACTTCATTCGCGACTGGATTTCGACACGGAGTACCTAGCAACGATCCTACTCTATTCGTACCCAACAGTTATATCGTAGAGGTAGATGGAACTGCTTCATCATTATCAAAGAGAGGGCTGAGCGCTTTCAAGGTTCGTTGCCCCTTTCAATTCTCTCTCTCCTTGTTTTTTTTTGATTCAACATCGACATCTCGAGATGGAAGTTGAACGCACTGACGCCATTCCTTCTTGTTACAGCTCATCGACCACGTACTACTAGGGATCAAAGGTCAAGGGATCAGGTACACGCTCGGACAGACTTTCCAAGATTTACCAGATGTTTTTCATGGAGCGAGTATCAAAGTTCCCGAGGGTACCTCGATCGATGATTTGAGAAAGGTAGACGGTGTCAAGGTGAGTGTGCCGGCATCTAACACGAGCGGTAGAGGCCAAACTGACACGCTCAATGAAACAGAATGTTTGGCCCGTTCGAATTCTTCGCAGACCTGATGGACCTATCTTTGAAGGAACTGGCAATGTCGACTCTACCACTACTACCACTGCTTCAACTTCTCGACTCGCGAAACGCGCAACGACTTTCCCTCCCGCTTCGGCTTACTTGAATGATACTTTTACCTCACACGTTCAAACTGGAGTTGACAAATTGCACAATGCTGGAGTGCTCGGAGCTGGTATCAAGGTGAGTTACATCAGTTCTATCTCAGCAGAACTCCTGTAATTGACGAAACCGAGTTTCGTTAGATTGCCGTTCTCGACGACGGAGTAGATTACACGAATCCTATTCTTGGAGGTTGCTTCGGCAGCGGTTGTCACATCTCTTTCGGCTACGATTTCGTCGGAGATGCCTTCACCGGAGAGAACACGCCCGTGCCAAAAGATGATGTTTGTGAGTGCTTATTTCTTTCCAAAAACTTTGTACCGCAACTCGAGAACTCAGATTTTCGATTCTTTTCCCGAATCAGACTCTACCTGCGCCAATCATGGTAAGCCACCTTTTGACCAGACTCAATAGTACTATCCAGATTACTGACCACACTCACACTCTCCTAGGCTCTCATGTTACGGGAATCATCGGTGCTCTAGCGAACGAATACGGCTTCTCAGGTTAGTCTGAGCTTGTTCTACGCACTGGACACCTAGACCTAACTGTTCATTTGTTCTCAGGTGTCGCTCCTCAAGCTGAACTCGGCCAATATCGTGTTATCGGTTGCGAAGGATTCACTAGTGAGGATGTTGTAGGTTTCTATCTATTCTTAGCTTTAAATCTGTTCCTCGATTGACCCCGATCGTTTGTATCGACAGCTCGTTCAAGCACTTATGAGAGGCTACAGCGACGGTGTAGACATCATGTCTCTATCGATTGCAGGAGGGGTCGGATGGCTCGACATCTCTCCTTCGCAAATTCTTATCGAATTCCTTACCGCAAAAGGTATTCACGTCGTTGTCGCGAGCGGAAATGATGGTACCGAAGGTTAGTTACTCCAGATCATCCTTCGCGCTTATCGCAAACTAACCATTGAATTCGCATTCGACAGGTCTCTTCTTCGCAGATTCACCTGCTGCTACGATTGGAGGAACTGCAGTTGGCAGTGTGTGAGTGTTCTCCCCACTTCTCTCATGAAATGGCAGAAGCTAAGAGCCTCGGCTGCAATCTTTCCAGCGATGTTGCCTACTTCCCAGCTTACAGCGCTTCGCTTCTCGGTAAACCATCGATCCCTTACCAGTCTCCTACCCCTTTCAACGATACCGCAGACTACACTCTCTACTTCACCTCGGTGGATCCCGGACTCAAAAATGATGCTTGCAAGGCACTTCCCGCCAACACTCCCGATCTTTCGAAGAGAGTCGTCGTTGTTCAGCGAGGAACTTGCGATTTCAACGTCAAGCTTGCCAACATCGGTAAAGCTGGAGGGTGAGTCGAAATTCTTCACATTGCTTCCCGCTATTCGAGGAAGAACGCTGATACTCTTTTCGTCAAAATTTATAGCAAAATCGTTCTTGTTTACAACAGTGCCGGCGCTCTCGCAATTCCTCAGCTCAATGTCGGCACTACCGGTCTCACTCACGTCGGAAGTCTTCGTCGTGAAGATGGATTGAAGGTAAGTGGTTGCTCGCTTCCAATCGGTACTGTCGCTCCAAAACTCACGTTGCTCATCGTCGGATACAGCTGCTTCAATACTATCAAGCTCAACCTCGAGGAGTCCGGATTTCGTTTCCTTTCACTCCTCTCGTTCCTTATGTAGCCGACACCGTCAGCGGTGGTATCATCTCGTAAGCTGCTCGATCACTTCTTCCCTCTCGATTTCGATTCGAAAACTCATTGCTGATTTCTCATCTCTCACTGAAGCACCTACTCGAACTACGGACCTACGAACGATCTCTTCGGGGTTCCTTCTGTCGTTGCACCTGGTTTGAACATTCTTTCGACTGTCGTTGGAGGTCTCGGAATCATGCGAGGCAGCAGTATGGCTTGTCCCTTCGTCGGTGAGTCGAACCACGCCCTTCATTCGTTACTGTACTGGTGTTGACTACGGAATCTTTGGCTCGCAGCTGGTGCTACCGCTCTCGTGCTCTCGGCTCGCAAGTCCGAGAACCTCTCTCCCGAGCAAGTCAAGAGTCTTCTCATGAGCACTTCTCAACAAACTCCGACAGCGTACGGAGGTAACACCCTTGTCACTGCCGTTAGACAAGGTGCAGGTAAGCTGCATCGAGCCAGTTGCAGGAAAAGAGGGAAATTGATCCTCTTGAGTTGCGACTAGGTCTCGTTCAAGTTGACCAAGCAGTCTCTCGCAAGACTCTCATCTCGCCGAATATCATTCAATGCAACGATACCGCCAACTTCAACAAGACTCAACCTCTCACCCTCACCAACAAGGGCGACTCAGCTGTAACTTACAGTTTCTCTTGGACGAACGCTCAAGGTGTTTCGACTTACAACAATGTAAGTGTGCTTGTCTTCTCCCCTTCAAGGCATCTATCAATGCTGACGCGGTCCTACTCCCTCAGGGCGCTTCGAACCAAATCATTCCTTCGACTTCTCCCGCCGCTCTCAGTACCGCAACTGCACTTCGAGTAGCTTTCTCAGCCAGAACTTTGACGCTTCAACCTGGAGAATCAAAAACTATCACTCTGAATGTCGTTCCTCCCAACTTCGTCGCTTCCGACATCGACAAGTTCCCCTTCTACTCTGGTTGGATCAAGGTGAACGACCTTTCGACAAAGGAGAGCTATAGCGGTAAGTTCTCGATTCCGCATTCTCTTCAGTCGTTCGAGCATAGCTCACATTGCGCAAACATGTACGTTAGTCCCATTCTTCGGTCTCGGAGCGAAAATGATCGATATGCCAATTCTCGACACTACCGATGTCGCTCTCGGTCCTAAGCTCCCCTTCATCGCAGTAGGAGAAGATATCGCCACTGGACCTGCTACCTACTCTACTTCGGATCCTCCCATTGTCTACTTCCGACTCGCCGGTGAGTTCACGACTATCTTTCGAATCATTTCTTTTCTTTAGAGACTGAAACCGTCTCCTTTCCCTACAGCTGGTACTCGCAAGTTGACTGTAGACCTTGTCGACGCCGACATCGACTACGACGCTACTGTTCCCGCCGTCACCAATCCGGCTCGACGACTCGTCAAACGATCGGCAAACGAGCTTGTCAAACGAGCGACTCCTGCAAACTACGACGATGTTTCGACTGTCGGATCCCTCTACGCTCCTCCTTACGCCCCCGCTCGCGATTATCTCGTCAGCTACTCGCCCGCACCGTTCTCGGACTACGAAATACCAGTCCTCACTTACACAAACAGCAACAATGTCAACGAAACTGTCGCCCTCGACACTCCTTACCGCGTTCTCGTTCGGTGAGCTCTCTGTCTGTTTTCATTCTCCTTCTGCTTCGATGAGCTGACCCTTTCACCCGATCGAAAATAGCGCTCTCAAAATTACGGCAGATCCCAAACTTTCGAGTTCTTATGAAAGTTGGCTCTCTCCCTCGTTCACTTTCATCTCCTAGACCGTTATTTATATACTCGTAACTCACGACTCACGATCACGAACCCATCGTCTACTTATTCATCGATACCAATAACTTATTCAGTTCAGTGCTTGCCTTTTCTTCGGATTTCTCATCGTATCTCAAAAACCTAGTTGGATGTCTTATTACTTTACTTTTATTTTATCCTGTGTAATAACGCATATCCTGCCCTGTCTCTTTCTGTACTCTCGATCGTTATTCGCAAAGTGAGCTGTCTACTCATCTCTCGGAGAAAGTTAAGGCAAGAATGCAGTGAGAATCAGATAATGGTAAATGCAAGATGCTAAGCACAGAGAATGAACATGAATGATGATGAAAAAAATCTAGCTACAATGAGAGAGGAAAGAGATCTAGAGAGATAAAAACACCCGTTTTCGAAAAGAGAATAAATAGTACAGAAAAGACGATCAACGTCTGCAGGGTCGTTAAGCGTAAATCCAAGGAGAAGAGAGGGAGGAACAAGCTAGAACCACGGCTAGTAGTAGCTCTTGACTTCAGCCCTCTGAACTCCCCTAGCCAACTCGTAAAGCATGATATCTGCCCAAACATAGCCTCCCGGTAGAGGATCTCCGTGAAGTCGATCTTTCTGGTGAGCTTCGTGACCTTTCAAAAGAGTTCCCCATTCGTTAATTCGGAATTCGGGATGAGGAATGTCGGTCTCTTCGTCAGTCGGTAAAGGATCGAGGGAGGAAGTCGAAGTCGAGGAAGGGAGAACGAGAGATCGTACTGCTTGATCGAGTTGGTGGATTCGGTTATGAGAGAATGAAGGAGGTTCTGAAGCTCCACGAGAACCGTTACTTGTTCGAGGATTGATCTTGTCCTAATTTTCGAAAAGCTCGTTCATTAGTACTGAGACGCGGAATGCAAGAAAGGAAGCAGAGTATCGACTTACCATAAAGTAATCGTACTCAGCGACTTGATCAGTTGGGTAGTGAAGACTTCTCCAAACTTTCGCTTTCGCCTCTGGGAAAGCATTTCTGACTTTGTCCATCATTTGACCAACTCGGAACCGGTACCACGTCAATCGGTCTTGTGAGAGGGCTTGCTCCGTAGGTCTTTGTGCGAGGATGTCTTGTTCGGCCCATCGAGCTAGATCCCAAGTTCCCGAAGTAATTTCGACATAGTCAGGAGCTGAACGACGACCGTCTGCTCGGATGTGGTTGATGAGGGGGGTAATTTGGTCGACGAGTCGGTGTTCAAACATTCCGGGAGAAGAGTATTGAGGCATGCGAGAGTCTCGCCAGTAATCTTCTTGGTCGAGTCCGAAATGGAAAACCGAAACGAGCTGCAAAAACGAAGACGAGTCGAGTCAGCTTTATCATTTCGAGTAAAAGTTATAGCTGGTAGGGAACTTACGAGGAAGTCAAACTTGGGGATGTAGCAAACACGAGGCCTGCTCGCATCTCGAACTACTCTGTAACCCCTCTTTCCGTTCAAACGGTGAGGCCTCTCGATCGAATGTTGAGCCTTGATAGGTGCTCTCATCGGTGCCGGTCCAGCCGCCCAACGATGATTCGGCCTGATAACTTCACTCTCCTCCCCCATGAGCTGACAGAAGTTCTCGACGTGTTCCCTCGAAATACTATCCCCTATCAGAAGCGCCGTTTTGTTGTACAACCACGAGAATTCGGAAGCCTTGACATTAGAGTCAGGATGAAGGGTGTAATCTCGTAATTTGGCGAGGTAGTTTGGTGGTTGACAAGTAGGATCGAAAGGTATCCAGCGATTTCTATCAGCGTCGTTCGGATCGACCTGAAGAGTTCCGAACGAAGAGTAAGGGTCGCACGAGCTCTTGGCAGCCATTCGTATCCGAGATAGTATATTGTTTGCTCGAGTATTCGTACTAAAGACAGAGTGAATTGATTAGACGTTGGACTAGAATTCGAAAAAATGTGAACTTACGAAGGAGGAACGATATGTGATAGCAAGAAGACGAAGGTCAAAGTGACAGCTCCTAATGCGAGAGCAGAGTACCAAGGTCTCGGTAAAGTGTAAGCCCTCCCTTTCGGTACAGACGTCTTCCATTGACCTGAAGCTGGTGTAGCTTTTCCTCCATCATACAATCCTAAACCAGTCTTTTCCGATCTCTTGTCGTCCCATGCATAGAGAGGTGGTGAAGGCGGTAAGGAGATCTCTCCTGTACTTGCGTCGTAGGTAAGGTGAGAGATGAAGGGAGAAGCGATTGAAGCTGATGTCGAATTCTGGGAAACTGAAAGTGAACTCCTCCGTCTGATGTGAGGTGCGATCGTTCGAGATGCAGAGCTGTTATGAGTGTTGATGTAAGGGAGAGGCATGTCGATCACAGTGTCGATGTAAAAGGGAGGGAAAGAAAGGGAATGATGGAGCCGAGTTTCTTCAATCCAGTCAAGGACTCGGGAACGACGACGGTGTAGAGGGCAGAGGGTAGTTGTAGGTTATAGTATAAGCTGGTGAGAATACTTGATCACACGAAAAGCGACTAGTCGGATGGCGGGATAAAATTGAACTGAGATGAAGAAGCTTCAAGATGAGATGAATTTGGAGCGAGAACAGCGTGTGAGTGCTACACCGGGTAGTGACGAATAGGCCTCCATGCTAGTTCTAGTCCGCAAAGGAAAGAAAACGCCTTATTCGAGCCAGGGTTGAGACATTTATCAAACCCCTTGAAAAGGAAGGATTCGCTTCTAGGGAAAAAGATCATCAAGCCCCTCTCTAGCTCTCTCCCGCTTCGAGCAAAGAAAGTTTTGGTCGTTAGAGCTCTCGTAAAGGAAGAGAATTGGGAATGCAAGTGATCCAAACTTTCACTACAACAAAATGTCCGTGCTTTTTCCAAGTCTCTCCCCCTCGAGCTCACCCACGATCAGGTAAAAGAACAGTCTCACTCCGTGTGTAACACTCGAGCCAACTGTCTAGTCGATCTCATCAGCGATTGACAGTACTTTCACAATGAATCGGCGTGCGAAGAAAATTGAAAATTTGTCTCGACCCCTCTTCACCTAGACTGTTCGAATATGTTGTATTGTCGGTCCCGGTACTGTTGAATCCGAGAAACGACAGGAAGCTCAACGCCGTTGTATTCAAAATTTGTAGGCGAGGCCTGACAAATCCCTGCCTCGAGCTTTTTCATTTTATCGTAAGAACTTAATTTCCGACAGATGGTCCTGCACTGAAGTTTTCGAGAGCCGATCGTCTCCAGCACTGGGACTGGGGTCTCGGTTGCTGTAGTTAGCAGAAGTGACGCAAAGAGCTCATGCGACGAACGTGATTGTCCTTTAATAAATTGTGACGGATGCAGTTGTCGAAGATTTGGCTCAACCTTTCTCGAAAATCGTGACTATCACCCAACTGGCGACCTCAAAGCTTCCTTTCCGCTATCTCATTCTTCTGAGTGAAGAGTTGGTTTCACCGATATCTCGTAAGAGGCAGTCGTGGTTGATTGGATTCGTTGCTCAAAACTATTCTAACGACAATCATCTCCCTACCAACTCTTCTGTCCTATCTCCTGTTGTCTCTCTTCGACTCTCTTTTTCAGAATCATTTCCCTCGTCTCCCAACGTCGCATCCTTGAGTTTCTCTCCCCAAACTTTGGCGAATTCTGCAACACTCTGTCCTTCACTCAATTCGACAACGTCTTTCGGGTATCGATTGTGTGAGTATCGAGGGAGCGCTCCTGCTGAACCTTCGGACTCTACAATCTTCAATATCGGTAATGTGGTAGTCGTTGAAGAGGAAGAAGGAGCGGAGGTCGAGAGCGAAGCCAGCTCAGAGTAAGAAAACAGGAGAGAGTCGGTAGAAGGCGAGTAGGGGTTGAAGTCGATGATGAAGGTTCGTGATTGATCTCGTGTAAGGTAAACATCAAGAGTATCTGTTTTGCAACGTCAATTTCGCGTCAGCTTTCACCTCCTTTCTTCGGAGGAAAGGGAAAAAGAAAGCTGCTAGTCACAGTCTGTCAGAGGGAATTCGTCTTTGACGATATCACTCCAGAAAGTAGAGATCTGATCTATGATTTGCTGCCGTGCAGATTCAGGTTGCAGAAAGTCGTAAAACGTCGTATCTCGTTGAGAAATGCCTAAAAAGTCAAAGTAACGGTGCTGAGTTGTCAGGTCACTCTGCTTTTGTCTTCGTCCAAGGAGTGAGATATAGAGTGACTGTGATTCTCACCGACAAGTTGACAGTCTTTCACGAAACATCTCCATTCTTGCGATTTAGGCATGTCGAACCATTTTTTCAACACTAATTCGAACGAGTACGGTCTACGCTGCCTCCTCGAAGGCTGAGAGGAGGATGTTGTTGTCGAGTCGTCGATGTTCAAGTTCGACACATCGGGAAGACCTTCCGAGGCGGTCGAGAGAGAGGAAGGGTCAAAGTCGACGCATTCGTCGAAAGCGTGATCCAGATCGTGCGAGATGAAATCACTCGACTTGAGCAATAGGTAAACATCTGCTGGATTTTGACATTTGAGATTCTGTCCCGGAATCATCCAAGCTGCGTCCTGCACAAATCAAGAAATCGGGTTTCAGCTCATTAAAAATCGTACACAATGTTAGGCCAAACTTCGCGGAAAAGGATTGACATACTTGAGGTGAAGACCAATTCAGTTTTGGAAAGACTGCGCCGTCGTATCTCGAAAGTACTGATCTGATCTCAGCGTCGAGTTGAGGAAACGAGAACTGTTTGACAGGTTCGTCGTCCGAATCTGAATCTTCGTCCTCTTCCTCGTCCGACTCTGAATCACTGAGCTCGCTTATTCTATTGATCATCGAGTCAAGTCAGCTTATTGATCGAATCGGGAGGACGAGAGGTCTCGGTTCGAATTCGAGCGAAGTGAGGAAAACGGTGACCCTCACCCATTCGGACCACTGCCTTCTGGTAGGAACAGACCGTCACTCTCCAAGTACTCCAGCAATTCTTCCTCTTGAGGTATAGGTCTGATGATGGTGGCTTTGGGAGCATGCCTTTTGAAGCGAGGGTACCAAGAGGAGAACTGACAAGCGAGTACATCGCTTTGCCGCAGCAGGGAGAAGGTAGAGGTTTCGGAAGAGTCCATGGTCTCAGCAAGAAGCGCGCTGAGACGGAGAGGGAGAGGGAGATGGTTTTTGATGAAGGAGGTTGGTTTTCACAAGTTGCTTTTTCCGTGTTCGCGTTCGCGTCAATCCGATTGTGAAGAGTGGAGAAGTGATTGTCTATCTGTTTTGAAGGAGGAAGAGAGGAGTTGAGCGAACGGGAAGAACCGAGTGGAAATTCGGAGAGCAGCGAAATTCCACAAGTTCTCAAATTGACTCCGAAGTTCTTCCCTCCTCCCTACCCTCTTCGAAGCTTGCCGTACACCACTGCAAACAAGCTTCAGAGCCGCTTGAAAGCTACGACAACCCTCGACCGGCAGCTCGCTCACTTCGACAGCACTTCTTTCGCCTCGCCGATAAATTCTCGAAGCCACATCAAATTGAACGTTGAATCGATTAGAATTCGCCAAAAGTAGCTTTACAAGGTGACAGATCAGTAGCAGAAGGATTCCCGTCCAACGCAAATTTCTACCTTCCCACCTCAGTCGAACCATCTTTTCCGAAAAGATGCGATCCTCCTCTCCAACAAGGTCCGATACCCTGTACAAGACTTCCTCACTAGAAGACGGCATGAACACACCTTATGCTGAACCCGACCTCAAAACTGGGAGAGCAGAAGTGATGGAACCTCGAGCAACTTCGCTACCGCTTAAACTTTGGAGAAAACTTACAACGACGGATCTGGTAGAAGGTCATGGAGTTGCACCGTTAGCAGAATCGGCGAGGACAGATTCAAAATTCATTCAGAACTTTACTCTCTGGTAGGTGTTTGCAAATTCTCGCAAAACGATGACTTTCGCTGATTTTCGGAAACGCTCTTTCTTCATCATTCCATATCGAATGTGGCATCTACAGGCTCTCAATGAACGCAACCATTGCGTGTTTCTCCACCGGAACACTCGGGCCAGTACTGTACGGGCTCTCGATGAGGGATTCTTTCCTCGTGATCGCTCTCGTCAATGTCTTTTCATGCGGAGTACCGTGAGTCGCCTGCTTCCGCTACCTTACGCTATCGTCTTTTCACGGAGAGCGGGATAAAGAATCACTACAGCCGGAACAGCTGTCAGGGAGGCGAGGAAGATTCGAGAATGCCGATTCGCGAGGGAAACTGAATTGACTCATTCCCTTTTCTCCCTCGCAGTTCGTACGTCGCATGTTTCGGTCCCAAACTTGGTGCAAGAACGATGCTCGTCGCTCGTTACAGTTACGGATACTACGCGGCTATTCTTCCTGCTCTCCTCAACCTCATGTAAGCTCGTCGTTCGGTCTCGTGCTCTGTCGGTCACAGCTGATTGCCTTTCGCACGCCTCAGCTCTTTCATCGGGTTTGCAGCAGTGAACTCTATCGTAGCGGGACAAGTCCTCGTCGCTATCAATCCAGGTCACCTTTCAATCACAACGGGAATCGTAATCGTCGCAGTCGTCTCGATGGTCATCAGTTTCTTCGGTTATCGGGTGCTTCACGCATGCGAAAGATGGGCATGGCTACCCGTCACTATCGCTTTCATCCTTCTCGCTGCCTTCGGAGGTCGACACCTCGGAGCTGCTACCTCGTTCAACGCTGATACTGGTACATCGAGCAAGGGAGGAATCTTGTCCTTCATCTCCATCATTGTCGGCTTCACTCGTGAGTTGGCGAACTTCATTCTCATCGGGAAGATATCAAGAAGAGACTCGAACTAACCAAAACTCGCCATTCCTTCAGTTTCCTGGTCGGGATGTTCTGCCGATTTCAACTCGTACATGCGACCCGACATTGCCAAGACGAAAGTCTTCATCTACACATTCTTCGGTCTCTACCTCCCCGCTTGTCTCCTTCAACTCCTCGGAGCCGCTTTCGCAGCCGCAGCTTTATCCGGTCTCGTCCCTACTTGGGAGGAAGCTTACAACACTGGATCAGTCGGATCACTCGTCGGAGTCGCTCTAGAACCCCTCCATGGATTCGGAAAATTCCTCCTAGTCTTGTTCGCACTCGGAATGATTTCGAACAATGCTCCGACGACCTATGCTTTCTCTCTCTCCCTTCAAATCGTGTTCCCCTTCTTGACGAGGGTCCCTAGGTTCTTCTTCGCTATTGTCTGCACTGCTATCTGTATGTAGATTCCTCACACTCAACTTCAACCTTGTATCTGACTTTTTCGATTCTCGTATTTTTTTGGTTCGGTTTAGATTTACCGATCGCTGTTGTTGGTGCTACAAATTTCGAGGAGGTACTCAACAACTTCTTAGGAATTCTAAGTGGATGGTCCGCCATCTTCGTGTCTGTCTTACTCTGCGAGGTAAGCTCGTTGCCCTACTCCCCTTCCGTGGTTTTCCTCGCAATTCTCCATCACAAGACTAACTTTTTCCGCATCCTCTTCTCGAATCTTAGCACTTCCTTTTCCGACGAGGTTCTTTTACGTCCGGTTACGACTTATCAATTTGGGATCGTTCTTCGAAGCTGCCCCCCGGAGTCGCTGCTCTTTTCGCATCTTTCTGCGGCGCAGCTTTCTATGTTATCGGAATGGATCAGGTTGTACGTAGCTCTCTCTCTCTCTCTTTTTTCCGTTCGTAAGATTCAACAGGCGTCTAGATCAGTGTAACTGATTCATGTTGCTTGATTCGAGTAGTGGTTCCGAGGACCGATCGCAAAAATGGTTACTGGTCCATCAGAAGAGTTTGGAGGAGACGTCGGTTTCGAATCGGCTATGGCAGTAGCTGCTATCATGTATGCTCCCAGTCGATGGCTCGAGAAGAAGGTATTCGGAAGATAAACAAAGAGGGGAAAAAAGCAATTGGGTTTTCATTCCCTTTCGCAGGTCGGAGAGGGAAAGGTTTTGGGCTTCATAGGAATCACAGGGATTGTATTGCTAAATATTGAAGGACATAGATGAATCAGGTTCTAACGGAAATGTAACGACTCTTTTATCACCAAGTCAATCTGAAAGTGTCGAAAGGAGAGAGCTTTGCAAGAAAAACAAAATGTGGGGAAACGGAAGATAGCTTACTGCGAGCGATACAGAATACAGAGTGCGACTAGAAAATATGAGAGATACGACAGTGCGTCCGACAGAGAGACAGAGAGAGGGATGTGGAAACAGTATGAGGGATACAAAATTGAGAGAGAGAGGGAGCGTAGAGGAACGATTAAAATTGTGAAGTGTACATGCTTGACGTCCTCGTATTTCCTTACAACATATCCGCCATCTGAGCCAATCCGACAGTGCTCAAGAGTATCACAGCGAACCCCATCGCGATTCCGGATAAACTACTTGACGACGTCAACCTCGCTGCATCACTCGTTCCCGTCGCCTGACTAGCTCCTGCTGCCGAGTTTGTCACTGTGACTGTTGTCACACTCCCACTAACAGTCGAAGTAAACAAACTGACGCTCGGTTGAGACGCCGTGTAATTTGATAGCGAGGCCGAGATCAAGGTTGTTTGGTTTCGACTTGAACTCGTCGGGGTTCCAGTCGCTGAAGGTGAGGTTATGTAAGAGCTAGGACTGATAGCTGGGCCGGGTCCGAGAGTCGCTGATGTGAAGATTCGAGATACCGAGGTAGTTGAAGCCGAGTTTGACGAGGTAGAAGGGTTTACAATTGAAGGGAACGTCTCTAGATTGTTACCATCTGTGTGACCAGGAAGAACTTCGGTTAGTCCCGGTCTGTTCTAGCTAGTGTAGTCGCGCGAGAGGAGGAGAAGTGGGGAGATCAAAACAAAGGCGTAAAGGGAAGAGAGAAGCTGACCTGACGGCTGGAGCTGTCCGTGAGCGATACCTATGGCCTGCACGAGTAGAAAGAGAAGCAGTCGCATGACGTGAATGGGAGAAGGAAAATATTGTAAGGTCGGAAACTTCGATCACATTCAGTTGTTGTATTTCAAAGCTAATCCAGAGTATTCAAGATTAGATTTACTGTATTTGAATACTACTGCAATCGAATTGAACCAAATTTGCTTGGCGCAGTGCGCACCAAAATTAGTTCACCCTTGCTTTCCTCCACTTCACTCCCTCTATACTCTCTAAGCAAACGAATGAACAAACCTTCCATATTAAAGAATGCCTCAAACTCTACTACACTCACCTCTCCTCCTACAAGCTCTCTTGACGCTCCTACCGCTGACGACGAGCCTGGTAGTAGAAGGCCCCGAATTCTTCATCGCCTCAACGAGTTGAACCCGTACAACTCTCAAATCTACTACTTCCTCGCTCTACTAGTCGCCCTCTCCTGTCTACCAGTAACGAACGCAACATCGACTCCAACCGCAACTACCGCGATCGAAAGATCCGGAGGCTGGACTAATCTGATCAAGCGCGCAACTAGTGATTCGGCCTCTGCCGCTACTTGCGCCTGTTCTTCGTCATCGGAAGGGACCAAACACGATGCGGCTTTCATCGTCAAGGTAAGCAAGTCCCTTCATACCTTGCAGTTGGAACAACGATTGACGCAAAATGTTTCGAGCTTCCAGGCCTGTTTGATTCCCGTGCTCGTCGTTTTGTCGGGTGCCGCCGCCGGATTGACGATTGGATTCATGACTTTGGATACAACCCAATTACAAGTCCTAATCAAGTCTGGAAGTCCTCAACAACAGAAGTGGGCGACGAAAGTTTTACCCCTTCGCAAGAATGGTCACCTCCTCCTTATCACGCTGCTCATTTCGAACATGATCGTGGGTCTTCTACCACTTTGAAGGTTATCTGAGGCTGAGAGAGTCGGAGAGCCCTGGTGATTCGAAACTGACGACTTGCTTTTCCGATCTAACTACAGTTCAATGAGGCTCTTCCAGTTATCGCCGAGAGCGTTTTCGGAGGTGGAATCCAGGCTGTAGTAGCAAGTACAGCGATGATCGTAAGTCTCACCTCTCTGGTCCACGCGAGACGCTGGACGAGCTTAATTTGGGTCAAAACGCTGATTTCACATCTTTATTCCCTCTTCTCCCTCGACTTGGACTCGGTTATCTACAGGTCATCTTTGCTGAAGTCATTCCTCAATCTGTTTGTTCCCGCTTCGGCTTGCAAATCGGAGCAGGTGAGTGAACAGCTCTATCTCGCCATGTGGACGAGAAGCTGACTTTCCCCTGACTTTTCAGCTATGGTCTGGCCTGTTCGAATCATGACTTACATCCTCTTCGTTGTCGCTTGGCCTATCGCAAAACTTCTCGAATGGATTCTCGGACCTCACGATGGAATCGTTTACCGTCGAACTGAACTGAAGGAACTCGTCGCTCTCCATGCCGAAGGTGCTGGGCAACACGGAGACCTCGACGTCGACACCGTCGCTATCGTCGGTGCTACACTCGATCTACAAGTCAAAACGGTTCGAGAAGCTATGACTCCTATCTCTTCTCTCTTCTCGCTACCCATCACCGCGAAACTCGATTTCGAAACTCTCGGCAAGATTCTCGAAGCCGGTCACTCTCGAATTCCCGTCTACGAGGAGATCCCCATCGAGTCAAAGGGAGAGAAGAAGATCAGACAAAAGATTATTGGAGTTCTCCTCACCAAGCAACTTATCCTTCTCGACCCCGAAGATGCGACTCGTTTACGAGAAATTCCTATCAACCCTCTACCCCTCGTCGCCGACGATCTCCCGCTTCTTCAAATTCTCAATACGTTCCAGGAAGGTCGTTCTCACATGGCCGTAGTGTGTCGACGCAGGTTCTCTCCAACTTCGGCTCCCGCTCCTCTCGAAACTATCCCTTCTGCTTCCGATTCGGAGGATCTCGAACGAGGTGCAGTCTCGACCAAGGAGGACTCGTTGAATGAAGGATTCTTCCATACTCTCTTCCGTCGCGGGAGGTCTGGCAGTGGAAGCTCTGTCTCGTCGTCTTCGAATAGAGGAGAAAAGAACGAGAAGAAATCGGTTTCTGGATCTACCGCTGTCGACAAACCTTCCGTTTCTACCTTGAACCTGGTAGAATTGGAGGACGAGTTCCCTCAAGGTATCATCACTCTCGAAGATGTTCTCGAAGAATTGATCGGAGAAGGTGAGCTGCTAAGTATTGTTTTTCTCGCGACTCTCACTTTTGACTGATCACATTCGTTTCCTTTCCTTTCGGTAGAAATTCTCGATGAAACGGATCAAGACGCTTCTCATCAACCTTCGATGACCTACTATATCCCTCCAGAGGCTTACGGAAAAGTTGGAAACCTTTCTGGTCCTCCTCCTGCTCCTTCGGCTCACATCGCTCAACAAGCGAAGCAGAAATCTTCTTCCTCAAAGGGAGGTATCGTTGGAGCAGTAGGAAGAATCTCGATGGGAAGGAGTCGTTCCGCTCCTGGTCAACGCCGAAGTGGAGACAAGTCAGGAAACAATTCGGGAACGACGACTCCAAAGGAAGAACCTTTTTCAGAGTCAGCATCGACGACGAGTAGTGGACCATTAGGTGGAGTATTCGGAGCATTTGGAGGCGGAGGAGGAAGCGGTAGCAAGAAACGAGGTTCTTCACCGTCGCCCAAAGTAGCCGCGTCGGATTCTCCTAGTTCCCAAGTCCTCGATTACGCCACCGCCGATTCCAGTTCGTCTTCTTCGACCCCTCAGACTGTTTCGCTCACTGGTCAGCCGCAAGTCGAAGAACCTCAACCTCTCGATTCGATCAACGAAAGTTCGGTCCCGACTTCTTCCTCTTCGCAACCAACCCCACTTTCGATTCGACCTCCGACCACTCCAGGATTCCCTTCGGCTGCCCTACCTTCACCTTCCCTCCTCTCAGACGCCGTTCTTCTAGAACGAGGTCGTCGAGCAATGATCGCGAAGGGAACTGACCCAGCTCAACTCAACCTCGTCAATCTTCGACTGTCCGGTGCAGCTCGTAGTCAACCTCCCTCACGTAGTAGTACACCTGCTCCTACTACCGCTGGATCTGACCCCTCGTCGTCAACGAACGTACCGGAAAGGAGCGGAAGCGGAGCTAGAGCACCTAGGGGAGCGTTCAAGTCTCCTGCACAGATGAGTGCTCTACCCCAAGCTGCCAAGGTTAATCAGTCCAAGGAGAAATCGGTGGAGAAGAATGAAGAACCAGTCGAGCAGGATGAGGAGCAGTTGAATTAGTTTTCTTTTTCGTTTTTCACCTGTTTTGCCTTTCTTCGACCTTCAGGTTTTCCCGGGATCAGGGTGCCTTTGACTATTACAAGTATACACGACCTCCTTCACTACCTGTTTCCTTTGCAATCCATGTAAGACTACTCTTGACCGCTTCTCAGTGTCACGTGAGTAGTCTCTCGACGATTCTGCCATGGATCCGTTGAGGCTCCTTCTTCGAAAGCACTGTTTCATAGCCAATGGCTCGCAGCTCGCTAGAAGATGAGCGATTAGCTTCGAGGCAGCTGCGACAAAATCGTTCAACTTTCTGACTGCCGCGTAATCTTTCGTTCTCTCAGCTCTCCTCTAACCTTCTGACAAAACCCACACAATCTGAGAAGACGCTTGAGCTCGCAGCGATTGTAGACTCGTTCATCTTTCAGCTCACATCAATCAGCAGAATTTCATCGCCTCCGACTTGATCAAACGACTAGACTTACTCTTCAACCCCTCAAAAGGTGAGTAAATGATAGATCTTTTCGTAGGAAGAAAACACGAATGTTCCACGTCCAATCAAACGGCGGAGAGGCGCTGCAAAGGAGACAGAATGAGCTGTTTGATCAAGTCGAACAAAGGTGGGATAGGCTCGAGAGATACAAGGCAGCAGGACATCTACCTCTGATGGAAATGAGCAAATCAAAGTACTCAGAAGCTGACCAGTCGCGCCCATTCGCCGAACAGAATCAACGAGGTCTTCCAAAATGAGCGGTTTGACGAATTTCATTTACCACGAGAAGGTGAGTCGAGCTATTCCTCAGAGCGGCTTACTGTACTTGTACTGACTCCTATCGTACTCACAGCAAGAGCGTATGTCTTTCCTTCGCGAAAAAAATGCGTTTTCGCGCCCCACTTGCTGACTTTTCTCTTACTCTCCGTACTCGCTACGAACGAATGGATGAACAGCTGGCAGTATGATGTGCCTTCAACACAGTGTCAATAACCTTTTACAGTCAGAACTCTTCAGTCCAGCTTCGTTAGCCGACATCGCACGAGAACTCGACTCTCTCGAATCCGCTCAACTCGATCCCGGTACGAGGTTGAGAGGCGAGATTGGAAGTCAGAACGTAGATGAGAGTGGATTCTTCAGTGTACAAGGTGAGCTCATCATTTCCTAGCTGACTCTAGCGAGCTTGTTGCTGATTCAGTTCGACTCTTTCAATTATAGTTGCAGAGAAAGCGCTCGAAGTACTAGGATTGAGACTCGTCAGGTGGGGTAGCGAGGAATTAGCTCATGTACACAGTCATCCCGAGTCAGTCATCTATAACCTCCTGCGCTCGAATCCGAATGAGGAAACTGACGCTTTGAGAGTCGCTCTTGCAGACAAATCGAAGGATTCTTACTCAACTATCAGCTACATTGGTTCTCTATCCGGTAAGTGGTTTCTCCCGTGACTGTGAATCTGGCCAAGGGTCAAGCTAAATCCCTTCGTCCGCTCGTGAAACAGACGCTTCGCACCGAATCGATTCTACAACCTCGATTCTTGCATTCCAGAACCTACGTGGATTTCGGAAATGTATCTCGGTCTCCAACTGAGAGAATTTGAGCTCAAAGGTACGAGACTATCTCACGCTCCTCCCAGGTTCGCACGGGACAGAATTGACCCATTCCTGGTTTCTTTCTGGCAGGCTACTCGATCTTCGCCATTGTTCCTTCCGCTGAGAGTCACATAGGCGGTCTACCACCTTGTGACGCTTCTTCAATCGCACCTTCGTTACCTTCGCCATCAGGAGGAGGAGGAACAGGAGGAGCTTCTTCCTCAACCTATGCTTCTGGTTCGGGTTCGAATTCTCACATTCGCTTCAACGGATCTGGTCAAACCCTCGGCGGCGGTGCAGCTTCTTCCTCATCAACGAATCCTTTCTCTTCTGGATCGAACCCAACTCTCAATCGAACTTACTCGAAAGGAAAACGACCAGCTTCCGATGAGGATGACGAAGATGACGATATAATCATAGAAGAAAGCGGAGGACCTCGTACTGTTTCAGCTGGATCATCGAGTGTCGAAGAAGAGAGCGAGCAAAGGAGGAGGAGGAGAAAGATTGATGATAGCAAGTCAAACGGTGGAGCGGCAAATAACAATGGGAATGGCAACGGACAAGAAATGAGTGAAGAGGACATGATGGCTCGGGCGATCGAAGAGAGTTTGCGAGTCAGTCGATCAGGAGGAGAAACGAGTGCGAACGAGAGTGCCGGAGGATCAGGAGCTAACTCAGCTAGAGTAAGTCTACCCTCGGAACTTTCTCGAGCACTATGCCTCTCTCCATTCTGAAATTGACGCGATTGTTGTACAGCCCCGCTCACGCGCTGCCGAAGCAGAGGAAGAAGAATTTCAACGAGCATTACAAGCTTCTCTCGAGGGAGCTCAAGCTGAAGGAAAGGATCAAGGTGAGGCGATGGATGAAGAGGAGGAAGATGCTCCGACGATGGAAGAGCTCAGAGCGAGGAGGTTGGCTCGATTTGGTTAAGCAGATTGGAAAAGAATTGATTCTCCTTTCGATTAACTCGTTTCTCTTTCGCACGCTTTCTTCGCAATTACTTCGATTTACTTTTGCTCACTCTATCAAGTGCTACTGTTTGTCTGTAGCCTTCGAGAAAGAGAGAACGATGAGTGATGGGCGCCAACGTCAAAACTTTTTGCGCGATCTTGTAGCCTTGTTAAAAACTTTTTCATTCCTTCACTCTCCTCTCTTCCTCTCCATTCACCACATCTCTATGCGTCAACTTCACGTTGTCGGTGGAGAGACCCTCTCAGATGAAGCTCTCCTCGAGGATTTGATGCTATGCTCCATCGCGATTTCAGAGAGTCGAAACTCGGTAGTTCTCATCGGAGCCGGAGTCTCGACAAATGCTGGAATACCCGTAAGTAGCCTCTTTACTTCTCTCCGCTATCTACTAACCCTCCGAAAGCGAATCATCCAGGACTTTCGATCAAGTTCAAAGGGAATCTACTCAAACATCTCTTCGACCTCTTCAACGCGTACTTCTGGACTCGGAATCTATTCAGCCAAGGAACTGTTCTCCTACTCGAGCTTACTGGAGCAAGAAACGCGTTCAGCACACGTCAAATTCATGGCAAATCTCCATCATCAATGTTCAACTTTCAACCCTACTTCAAGGGGTTCTCCGACCTTATTCCACGATCTATTGAAACGATTGGACAACATGGAAAGGTTGTTGAGGGTTTACAGTCAGAATGTCGATGGATTCGAGGGAGATGCTGGATTGGACTTTGTCAATCTCGAGCTCGACTACGACAAGCCAGGATCCAAGGAGAGCGGAAGGTCCAAGGACACCGAGGAAGAAAGTAGCGGGTCGGAGTATGAGGAAGGAGGCCGGAACGAGCCCGCTCGCAAAAGACGCAAACGTTCTCATTCTTTCTCGAGCTCAATCGAATCGCAACGCTGGGACCACCTACCTAGCTCTCATAAAGTTGTCGCAATGCACGGAAACCTGAGAAACGTGATCTGTTCTGCATGTGGTTGGAAAGGAGACTGGGACGAAAGGATCTCGAGGAAATTCGAGAAAGGAAAACGAGTTGATTGTCCGCGTTGCGAACAGCGATGTGAGTCTCTCCTCGTGTCCTCTTCTCGAACTCATCCGCTCATGTAAATGATCCTCGCTGCTGAACAGCAAATCTTCGACTTTCGGCATCCAAACGACCACTTTCAACTTCAGCTCTTTCTTTCCTCCGTCCAAATCTCCTGCTCTACGATGACCCTTCTTCGACACATTCTGTCCATCTCTCTTCTCTGACCTCCCTCTCAGCTTCCGACCTATCCTCGAATCCCGACTTCCTCCTCGTCGCTGGAACTTCCCTCCAGATACCCGGTTTCAAGCAATTGGTGAAAGAGTTTGCGAAGGAAGTCAAACTGAATGGTGGAATCTGTGTGTTGGTAAACCGTGAATCGGTAGCCTCGAGCTGGAATTCCGTCTTCGACATCGAGTGTATGTCTATTTCATTCCGTTTCTTTCGTAGAACGCAGCTCACGACTGATTCTCGTTGCTCCGGACAGTCCGAATGGACGCAGACGTCTTCTCCTCTTCGCTACTCTCAAATCTCGATGCCCTCTCTCCTTCGACAGCATTCGTCAAGTCGAGCTCCGCGACCTCAACTTCAAACTCGGACCCTCAGCCCCTCGCTTCTCATGGTACCCCTTCTCCTCAACGATTCCGTAAACTCTCAGACTCGCACAACGTCTCCCATCTCCCTACTCCTTCGCCGACTCCCTCTCTTCCCCTCCACTCCTCTTCGAAATCACCAGATTTCTTCTTCGCACCTCAAATCCTTTCTCCGAAAGTACTCCCGCAGCTCGGTCAGAACGATCGACAAGTCGTACAAGTTGACCCCGTAGTGCATCTCCCTTCTCCACCTCCCACTTCTTCCCCGACTCGATCTCGTTCAACTCCTACCTTGCAACCTCGACCCCTCAAAGCTCACTCAACGGCGGAAGACCTCGTCTACGGGGACTTAATCGAAGAGCTTCCTCAGAAGGAGACTCAAGAGGTCGAACAGGAGGTTAACGTTGAAGCAGAGGAGGAAAGAGTTTATACTCCCGAAGAATCCAGATCGCTCGTTGACGATTTACTTCGACAAGCTCAAATAGTTTTGGAACAGGGCTTCTTGTTCGGAGGGAGATAGTCTGTCTGCTCTTCGTTTTCTCGATGGTCTTTGTAGCTTCTCGTGACGAGTTAGTAAATAGTTGTTGTTCCGAAAGTAAATTGGTTTTTACTCATCATTTTAGTGCTTCATCTACGTCGATTGTCGGCATTCTATCTCATTACGTGAGTAAATGACAGCTGTGTTACTTTGTTGAGCTACTCGCACTATAGTCTGGCTAGTCGAGCCGAACGGATTCTTGATGACCAAGAAAAACTGTTGAGACGCGAAATTTGGATGTATCTCAGCCTTGCTCACTTCCGACTCTCGAAGTAAGCCACTTGACTGGCACAAGAAACAAGGCTTGCAAACGAGCAAAATAGCAAAAGTGGCTAATCGGGGAGAAGTTGCAAAAACGGTAATTCAGACGAGAAATAAAGGGGAGACTAGGATAGTAGAACTATTGGGCTATCGATAAGATTGGAGAGGATGGAGAGGAGGGGTGGGAAAAGCCGAGAGATCCGATAAGAGTTTTCTTTGCGAGACTGGTCGACGCTTGTGGTAGCTAGACGTCATTTTTAATGCGGCGTAAAGAAGTTCGTAGTTCACAGGTCAGTCAAGCTCTTGTGGAGCGAACCATCGGGCAAAGCGGGGGCGAACTCACAATCAAAAGACATCGATATGACGATACCATTTTAAATCTCCAGTACCTTTTGCTCTCCAGATAATCGTAGATTCGTGATCTCCTGTCTCGAGAGGGATCACTGTCATCAGAGTTTGATACTCGGCCCAGCCGGTTGTTGAACTTTCCAGTTGGCGCTTCGGGATCGAGTCGTATCCTCCGAAAGGCTTTATGGCGTAGATCCTCATTAGAGTCGGACACCAAGCTTCCAGTAGACGGGACACGGGTAGGTCGAAAGATTGCGCTTCGGAACTGTCGTGCATTTCGAAACCGATTTCTGCTAAGACTTGGAAACGAGGAAGAAGTTCGACGAAAGAGGAGAGGGTCGTTATCGAATGTTGATCATCGAAGAACCGAAGCTTGACCACTAGACAATCACATAATGTGAGCTCTTCGAGCATCCGAGAACAGGCCGCGGATCCGGCGAGCACAACCTCCTCGAGGCCAGAGACGTCTAGGGTCGAAAGAACAGCATCGATGACCTCCCCCTCTTCCCCTTCCTCGCAGACCCATCCTAGCCTCAATAGTCCGACTCTCAACCTCTCTTGGCGGCTTCCTGAACCTTCGGGCCTCCTCCTCTTCGGTAATCGAAATTCGCTAGCCTCAAGTGTCAAGCTCTCGAGGGAGGGGAAACCTTCAGCAAATATTGATGCGATCTTTGGTGACCATTCGAGCGGATCTTCGAAGAATATGGAGAGCTGGCGAAGTCGAGTGTTCTGACTGATTATTTGGAGGAGCTTGAGCGACGGTAGGCCTTGTAACACCCGAAAGTGAAGTTCCCGAAGCTCGGTACATTGACTCAAGATTGAGCTCAATGCCGATAGTTCCCACTTGGTACTCACACCCGTTCCAGCTGTTTGATTGGGGGGTGGCGTTTGGAAGTTGATGACCAAAGAAGCCAGAAACGGATATCTAGAGAAGTGAATTGCGAGAGATCGAGTCTTGAGGATGTGACATTGAGTATTCCTCCATCTGAGAGCTTGACCAAACGGTTTGAGTCGTCGACAGACCAACGATAGTGCCTTGCCTGCCTCGACCGAATCGCTGTTGTCGTCGCCGAAATAGGTTCGAAGCTCGTAGATGATTTCGTCGAGAACCTCTGCTGGCAGAGTTGTCAGAGACATAACTCAGGGTAGTGATCGATCGTTCGGAGAATGTAGGGGTAGGAAGCCTGGTGAGGAGGTTTGGAAGAGAGAACGTGACGAAAATGGAGTGGAGGGAGACGGAGGGGAGCGATATGGAAGCGGGAGATCTACACCGTGCGCATCGTAAGATTTGGCTTCTCTAGTAGGAACCGAGAATCGATGGACTCACTGAGGAGAGACAGTTGCTCGCGTCTTGATTTGAGATTTGGCAATCGGAAGTTGATGCGGTCCAACACTTCCCGTTGCTGCTTCCTCTCTGTTCCCGTATCTAATCTACGTATCTAATCTACGGCTACTTTACTTCCTACTAATGCGTCCCTTCTGGTCGTTCCCGCTTGTAGGAGGTACGAGAACGTGTTATTTTGTCGAAGTTGATGAGAACGCGAGTTGAATGGTGAAGTGAAGTGATGATGCTGCAAGCTGCCCTGGTAAGATCTTGAAACTTCTCTGTAGGTACTGAAATGGTTGTTGATCTGACTGGAGAGCCGAGTGACTACCGAAGTGAAGAGATAGAAGTCAAGCTTCGAGTTCAGATTTTCCTTCGACTTTCTCACACAAAGTGAAGTTTTCAATCGAATAGGAATGCACTTATTGATTCTGTGAGAGCGCTGCTCCCCCATCGAGGCTCAGAAGCTTGAAACCAACGCTACGTTACTTTAATTCCCTTCGCAAACTTTGGATGAAACGGAGCTCGTGCTCGTTCGATCACGATTCGGAGCTTTCACGCAGCGCTACACAAAGATCTAGTAGAGGGAACGGAGTCAACCATTGCGCGACTGGATCGGACAAACATGCGAATCCCAAACTTGCGAAGCAATTCAGAGTTTCTCGGACAAACTTCACTCGAGACGATTCTCCTCACTGCTTATGTCTCCGCGCGATACTGACAATCTCGACGATTAGATAGACATACGCGAGACGGAACAAGTGAAAATCTAGAGGGAGTAACAAATTGAGAAATTTCAATCGACAACAAACTCGTGCTTTCTGTTTCTGAAGCCTTGTAGCTTTTACTTCTTCTTCTTCTTTACATTCTTATCGACTACCGACTCGCTCTTCTGCTTCTTCTTCTTCCTTGGTTTCCCATTGACTACTTCCCACATGGCGAGAGAAGGATCCAAAACTTCTTTGTTCTTCTCAGCTCGATCACTTTCAATCTTGATCTTTGAGATCTACTCTCACACACGAACGAAGTTAGTTTCACGAGAGTAACAAGTAGAGGTTAGAAAACTTACGATCTTTTTCCAATCTGATTCTTTTTTGCTTTTCCCAAACACAGTTCGAGGTGCGTTTTCCCATTGAAGAAGAGTTTTCTTTCCTTCGAACAACTCGTCGATTTCTTCCTCCGTAGTGTCCCATCGGTCTTCATCGTCTGACTTCTCGAATCCTCCCAACTCCAGGAGATCGGTGATCGCACAAGCGACGGGAAGAGGTAGAGAGAAACGAAGTCGGAAAGGATTCAATTTCTTCAGAGTGAACTTGGGAGCTAGGTCTGAATGAGCTTCGTGTTGATGAGTCATGAGGTCGTCGATAGAACCGAAGAAGACTTGATGATCGTCCGAGAGAGTTTGACAGTTTGGAATATCGCAACAAACGAGAGATTGAACGCTTTTGAACCATTCGTCGTCCTCCAAGTAGGGCGAGTACGACTCAGGGTCGTCGTCGAGCTGTTCCTCATCTTCGAGATCGAGAGTACGAGAGAGTACTAGTTTGACGAGTTCGAGTTTGATCTCGTCGAACCAACCGTTCGCTTCTTGCACGATCTCTTCTTTCAGTTCTCCCCATCGTTTCTTGTCGATCTGTTCCGATTCAGCGTCTTCGAGATCGATCAGTTTGAGTACCGAAGGGAGGATGCACCAATCGGCGAAGAGAGGGTATTCAGTTTCTCCGTCTCGAACTTTGTCGTAAAGTGAACGGAGGTGTTTGAGTCGAGCTTCGAGGTGAGCTTTCTGTTCTTCCTTCTCCTTCATCTTGCGACAGTGTTCGATCACCTTGATGACTTTCGGTTCGAGTTCTTCCCAAGCTGAGAGAACAAACAAAAGAGAGAGGGTCAAAACTTTGAGCGAGTGAAATTCGAGAGAGGGGGAAAGAAGCTCACCTTGGTCATCAATCTCGGATGATCCAGTAACGATCAGTTTGTTCTTCTTCCAGTGATCATCTTCGAAGCTGGAGGGATATAGAGTCGAGGATTAGCTTTTTTTCAAAGTCAATCAGAGAGAGGGAGAAAGAAACTCACTCTTCTTCAGAATAACCTTCGAGATCGAGCATTCGTTCTTCGATGCTGTTTCACGATCGATCAGGTTAGTGAAGGAATCAGAGGAGACAGAAGTAGAGTGTCGACTCACGCTTCACGACGTTCGTTGCCAACTTCTTCTTTTTCCTTTTCCAACTCGTCTTTCCTTTTCTCCATCCAGTTGTACAAAGCTCTTCCCTCCTTAAGATGAGAAGTTTGAGAGAGAAGTCGTCAACAAGAGTCATGAGAGAGAGAGAGAGAGAATAAGAGAGAGGAGAGAGCTCACTTCTTCAAAAACTTTGAGTTTTTTCTTCCTCTTCTCAACGTAACTCATCACTCTCTTTCCGGTTCCTGCCTTAGGTAATTTCTCGTCAAAATCGGGAAAGTAGAAGGTCTTTCTGTTCTTGTCTGTTCCTTGTTGAATTTCGTTCCATTTCTCTTCTTCTCCTTCGTCAATGTCTCGTCGTTCTTTCGAAAGGAGAATTTCAGATTCGTCTTCTGCTTGATATCGGAAGACCCAACCTAGCAGAGAGAGCAACGTCGAGGAAAGTCAGCTCTAGCTCGAGAAGAGTCGGAGTCGGAGTCGGAAAATAGGGAGAGAGAGGGAGAGAGGGAGAGAGAGACGAGAATGAAAACGAACGAGTTTTAGTGAACTTTCCAGAAGCGCTGACTGAACAAGAGAAGGGAGTAGAGTAGATTGTGAGCTCAGATCTAGAGAGTGAAGGAAGCGAGAAGAGAGCGAGTGGGGTAAGCTCACTGAAAGTAGAGAGACAACATTCTGGAGCTTGATGCATCAGTTCTGGATACTCTGAACTCATTTTCGTAGCGTTGAACAACCTGACAGACGAAGAAGACGAGTCAGCTAGTCAATATAGGAGGGGAGATAGATAGAGAGAAAGGGAGGAAATTCACTCTTCTTTGCGATGAGTTTTGCAGAGAATTACTCTCAAGAAGGGATCTCCTTGTCCTTCTTTATTACATCCATCGAACTATCAGGAACAATCTCATGAGTGTCTTAGTACAACTAATGACGAGAAGAGAACGAACTCACATAGCATTGTTTTCCAAACAACAAATGAGCGAGTTGTCTCTCGTTCAATTCTGTAACTTCTTCCGGTAACTCTGGCTCGACTCTCTCCTTCGCTTGAGCCCAAATCTTCTTGATCGTTTTCTTCTTCCTCGAAGAGAGGATAGAGTGGAAGGATTGTGAGATTTGAGAAAGGTGGTAAACTGATTCTAAATCTGCGAAATTCAAAATCTACAATCACTCTTCCTCATTAGCTTAACATCTCTCCTGAGGCAGTGAGTGAGAGACTCACTCGTAGTATAATCTCTGTGGGTACGTTCTTCCTCTCAAAGATTGAAGGTCCTTTGATGATCTCCTTTCCTCCTCGTTTCTGTTTCTTCTTGCCTTTCCCTGCTCCTTTGACTCCCTTCTTGCGTTTCTTCCTCGAAGAAGTCGAGAGGTAGCCTGAATCATCTTGGTCACTAGCTAATTCATCGATTTCATCTTCCTCCTCTTCTCCTGTCCACACGACAGGGAGGGAGAGAGAGCTTGAGAGTTGAATCAGTCTGAAAGAGAGATAGTTAGTTACTCACGCTGCTTCTTCTTTTGCTTCTTGATTTGTTTAGCTTGTTGTTTGTAATCCTCTTCTAGATCGTAAAACTCTTGAGGTGGAGTGTAGAGTGATTTCACTTTCCCTTTCTCTTTCCCTCTTTCACTAGATCTAGACATCTTCTATCCTTGCCACTCTGTTGTTGTTTGTTTGTAAAAGTTGAGTGAAGAGGTGTGTGCAGAGAGAGAAAAGAGAGAAGAGTGGGGGAGGTTCGAGGAATGTCAAAATAAAAAAATTTCGAAAGTCAAATCGCACGAATCTAATATCGCAAAAAGTGTGAGGAGAAGCGAGAACATCAACTCCTTCCGGTCAACAAGAGCGAGGTAACTGAGTAACAGAAGCTAGGTATGCTAGTGAGAGATAAGCGAAGAAAAGGCACATGTTTTTGCATCGCAAGAACAAGGGAAAACGATACTCTATTTTCGGATCCCCTGAACCCTGAATCCTGCTCTCTCCCTAACAGCGGCAGCTGCTGCATCAGATGATCACCAACTCTATTTCCTACATCCTTGACTGACTAACCTGTAGCTCGGCCGAGGAGTAGTTCCTCTCTCTGCTTCACTCCGAGTTTGAGTTTAAAGCACTCCACCTTTCTCCTCCTCCTTCTTCTTTCCCAAATCCAACTCTTTCAGAATTTTGCTCTGTTCAATTGCGACATTGTTGCTTGATGATGCTGTCGTACTCGGAGGAGCAGAAGGAGAAGGAGCTGAATCGAGAGTCGACCTAAGTCGGTTGTCGTAGTCCGCTTTCCAACTTCTCATGGCGGTTTCCGACTATTGGAAAGATCAATATAGGAGGAGAATGGTACGTCAGCGCAGTCCGGCGAAAGGCAGCGGTGTGTTTGGAACGAAGTCGAGGGTGAAACTCACAGGGACGATACCTTTTGCGGCAAGTTCTAGAGTACGCAATCGAATAGAGAATACTTCAACATACTGTCCAATTCTACAAGGTGATGTAATAGATTGGGACTAACCGTTTCGAGCTTGAGTTCTCCATTTTTCCGAAGCTACTCGGTGCTCAGCTTCGTACTGCAGCAGGTAGTGATCTGTATCGCAGAAAGGTGGTCAGTCTGAGATTTGACGGTACCACAACTCAGTCTGAAAGTAGGTAGATGCTCACCGGCGTGTGTGACCATCTGAGCGAAGTTGAAACAAAGTTTTGGTCAGCACGAAACGAAATCGAATCTCCGTCGTTTTCGGAAAGAACTTACACCAAAGATAGTAGCCCACATGACAAGGAAGCTATTGCACCGATTAACGAGGCGTTATGAGTAATACGTTCAGAGGCAGCAGAATTCGTCGCAAAACATAACTCACGCTTTTCCTGCCAAAGTCTGTCGCTGTACCCAAGGATACCTAGCGCATACAGTCGAAAGTCCTATCAGTATACTTTGAAGCTGCCGGCGATGAAAAATGAAGTCCTGAGTTACCTCCATTGAGCTCTGCGAGATTGAGGATGAGGGATCAATTTTCCTTCGAATTCTCGTCAAACAAGCGGGACTGAACTCACAGTGCCATGAGTGTACCTCCAACTAGTGTTCCCTGTAATAGTTCGCAACAGAGTTAGCTACAAAGTAGAGAGAGTGAAAGAACTAAAAGTGACGTACCTTGATCGCTCCTTCCCTAGCTCCCAAGACTTGCAATTTATCTGTGCAGGATCCAAGCAGGCTGGATCAGCATTAGTCGGGAGATAGCAAGCAGTGAAATGGAGCGGAGGGAGAAAGAGGCGGATCAACGAACAGGCAATCTCCGCTTCGTCCTCGCCATGGTAGACACGTTTGGCAGGTTCTTGTGACATCTTGCAGGAGTTGTAGTAGCGAGATTGATTGATGGGAGGGAAAGAAAGAGACTGAAACTGAGATTTTGGAGGGTGAACTCGGATCTCGCTTGCACCGATCTGGGGTCGACTTTTCCGCCTCGGGTAGAACCTCGCATGCTCTCTAGGACGTTGTACGAAATGTGCGAGTGGATACGAGATCTTTGTTGCGAAAGAAACAATAACAAGAAAGCGAAGAATAAAATCCAAAAAGTTTTTTCACGCCCAGTTTTCTATTCCCTCGGAGAATAGCTTCCTTCCTCCTTGCTACGAGAAGCATTCCATCTAGAAATGCTTCTTGTACTTGCTCGTCCGTAGCTGTAAATCAACCGCGATGCAGAATCGTCAGTTTCCGAAAATCTTACAAAGGGAGAAACGAAGCTCTTTCCGTCGAGCGGAGAGAAGTATACTCACCTCAGGCATCTCTAATTGATCCGCCAAAACTTCCTTCAATCGATCGATCCAATCTATGGGAGTCTGTTCCCTCTTTTGTTTTCCACCTACCCACAACTCGATCCTGTCTCCACGAGCACGCCTAGACGCGACGACTCCCATGATCATACCTTCTTGTAGAGGTCCGGGAGTAGGGGGACGTTTCGAGGCGGGGGAAGGACCTTCGGTAGCGAGGAGAGTAGAAGTTGAAAGTTCGAGAGAAGAACCAGCGAGGAGGAGGACGAGTCGTTCATAGATGGGATCGAAGAGAGCAGCGGGAGGGGAAATAGTCAAACGACCACCCTGTTCAAAGCGTCAGCCGAACGAATGAATCAGTTAGCAGCTAATCTCGAGGAAAGGGTCGAAAAGTCTAGAAATAGAAAAACTCACCTTCTCGTTGTAAGGATCTTCCCAAGTTGGGGAGATACCAGTTCGGAAGAAGTGCAAGTTCATTCCAGGACGGTTCAAACCCAAACCATCGGGATCGGTAGGTTTCGCACGCTTGTGTCGAACTGCCTTTTTGAAAGCTTTCAATTGCCCGCAGAGTCCGGGAACGGTGGTTGCGACAAAGACGGGGTTGATTCCTTCAGTGTAGGCGTCTTTGGTTGCTGCTGCTGAAGAGTGCTTCGAAGCTCCCGAGGTATCTGAGAAGTGGAGAGCTGAAGAATCCAAAAATTGTCAGTTTTTGATACCGATTTCGGTACGAGGTGGAGAGCTAGAGGTGAACTCACTCCAAGATTGACTCAAAGGCAACTCCTTGGGGTATTCGCTGATCCTCTCCAAGTTATCCTTGATAACTTGTTGTTCCTTCTCTGAAAGTTGATCCAATTGTTCCAAAATCTTGGTCAAAGGTGCATCTTCTCCTTGAACTTCTACCTTGGGTGTAGTGGAACTGGCAGCGTCGGTTGACTCCTCAGTATCCTTCTTGGCTCCCTCTGCTTCAGTCTCACTGATTTCTCCTTCCTCCTTGACCTCCTTCTTCTCTTCCTCCTCCTTGGGCTCGTCTACTGCTGCTGGCTTCTCTTCTTTCTGTTCAACGGCTTGTCCGTTGACTTGCTCCTCCTTCTTGGGTTCTTCTTGAGAGGTAGACATGGCTGATCTAGAAGTTGATGAAAGAGAGTTTTTTGTCCGAGATGAATCTTCTGACTGGATGGAAAGAAGGGTTCGCTGTAAGGGTAAGATAGGGTGTTTCTCCTCGGGTATAGGCGTAGAAAACTTTCTACAATAAGCACAGGGAGCTGAGGTTGAGAGCGTCGAAGGGGAGAAAAGTTAAAAGCCTTACAACAAACTGAAATTTCTCTTTCTCAGTTTGTATTGCATTCGCAATTGATTGTAACTCTCAAACTTCGGACGGAGAATTGAATGAGCAGTCGAAAATGAATTTCGTATTAGAGAATGTATATATAAGGGAAAGCGAGGCAGGCGAGCGCATTTCGACCGACAAGTATAACAAGGGAATGAGAGAGAGAGAGATTGGAAACAAGAGAGCGAGAAAAAAAAGAAACGGAACAGCGAGAGACAACCAGGTTCAGCAAGAGAGTGTGATGGATCGAGGGGGTACCGAATGCGAGAAAAACGAGAGACGAGCGAGAGAGGGGGAACACCGAGTGAATGAAAAAAAAGAAGTCTATAGGGTGAAAATTGAAAGAAGAAATAAAAACCGGAAGCGAGAATGGGTTTACTTTCCGGATCTGTGGATGGTAAACTCTATCAGTTTCTGCGCAACTAGAGGTTGCAGCTTTAACAGGAAGAAGTGAAGCTTACCTCATTCCAGCGAGTTGAGGAGTCGAAGTTTGAGCCTTCTTCTTTGAAGGAATACGGAGAGCCTTTCCTTGGAGAGTTTCGTCCTCGGATTCCGTATCAGGCTCACGTGTAGCACCAGGAATAGTAGACGAAAGGAAAGCGACTGCGTGGAAATGAAGTAGGCGATTATGAGAAACGAGCGAAACGTAGGAACGGGAGGGAACGGCAGTAGAAACTTACGAGTTCGAGCACGACGACGATCTTCACGTGCCTTCATCTCCTTCCTTGTCAACTTCTTCTTACCCTTGGCAGCCTTGAACTTGAGTTCTCCGTCGGCACCGACCTCATCTCCGGATCCAGCAGGAGTCGAAGTCATGGGAGTACCAGGGGCGGAACCAGCGGGAGTAGTGAGAGCGGGAGTACCGGGGAGAGGAGTACCAGCTGCAGGAGTGTTGATACCTGATTGAGGGTTCGATTCGAAAGCTCCGTCATCGACAGCAGCTTTACCCTTGTGAGTGAGGACACCGGCTTCGACGTTCCAGATTTCCTGAGAGCGAGATCGAGGATAATCGTCAGTCTACTGCTAGAGACAGGAGAAAGCGAGGGCGGGTAGAAAAGGGAGACTTACACCGCAAAGAGCGTTGACGAACTCCTGGTTGTGAGAAATACAGAGGAAAGCACCAGTCCATTCACGGATACCGACAGCGAGACCTCCGAGGGCGTCACGATCCAAGAAATTGGTAGGTTCATCGAGAATCAAACATTGAGGTTTCGACCACATGGCGGCAGCGATAACGACCTTTACTTTTTGTCCTCCGGACAATCCCCTCATCTCGTTGTATTCGGCGATATCTCCATCGAGTCCGACATCCATCAAGTGTTGACGAACGAGCTTGAGCGACATCTCACGAGATCCAGCTCCCTCTCGGGAAGCCTCGAAGTCGTCGAACTCTTGAACGAGTTTGGTGAACCCGAGGTCGATAAGCTTCTCACGAGGCATCCAGACGTTCTTGTTCATTCCGAGTCCTCGCCACTTGATCTCGTAAGAGTACGATTTCTTGAGCTTTTGACGACCGACAATGTTTTCGAGGTATCGAGTAGTTCCGTCCTTTCCGGTGATGGGAGTTTCGAGGATAGCCTTCTCTTCGTCACTGAGAGCACGAGTAGCTTTGAGAGCTTGCTCCTTGTCTACACCTTCTTGGTAACGCCATTGGATGTATTGGACAGCCGATTTCTCGAGATGTTGTTCGATGTGGTGGAAAGCGTGTTGGGCGACGTAGGCGACTCGAAGGTTAGGGTGCTTCTCAACCTTTCCAGAATCGGGAATAGTCTCTCCAGTGAGAAGCTTGATGAGAGTAGACTTTCCGGCTCCGTTGGGTCCGACTAGCGAAAAGAAGAGAGCGATATCAGTTCCGGCCGAAAATTGACTGACAAGGCAAGGAGAAATTCGAGAGCTCACCGATACCGACACGGGAAGAAAGAGAGACGGCACACGAAGCATTCTTGAGTTGTGGTTGCTTCGCTCCAGGGTAAGTGAAGGTGCAGTCGGTCATCTTGAGAATGGCACGAGTTCGGGAACGGACACCCATGAGCGAACCGGGAGGAGGGAAAGTGAATTTGACAACGTCGTCGGAGAGGGTGTAGTACGATTTACCGGGAGGGTACTTCTCGACGAATGCTGCGAGGTTACCCTTGTAGTAGTGAAGTTGCTTTTTGTCGTAGTGAATAATGTTGGAGCAGACAGCGTCGAGGAAACCAGAGTCGTGGGAAATGATCATCGAGGTGACACCATCTTGAGCCCTGAGGTCTAGAGACAAAAGAACAGCTGAAGGATTAGTTTCAATTCCTTCGAAGCGAGCAAGAAGAGTGAAACTTACAGTCTTGGAGCCAAGCGACGGATTGAACATCCAAGTGATTGGTAGGTTCATCGAGAAGGAGGAGATCGACCTTCATGAGCATAGCACGGCAGAGAGCGACACTAGGGAAATAAACGAGAAAGGGGTGAGTACGGGTTCGAGCTGAAAAGCGAGAAAGGAAGTTTCGACTCACCGCATCTTCCAACCTCCAGAAAGCGAGTTGATGGCGACATCTTGCCTTTCGGGAGCGAAACCCATCTCCTCGAGCATGTTGCGGATCTCCTTCTCGGTAGCGTTGATGCGAGGCTCGTCAATCATAAGTTGACAAACGGTGATACCAGTCTCGTCGCCTTCGATATCGTGTTCGACGTAGGCAGCCTTGAGATCTTCGGGGAAGTTGTCGATTTGCTTGCGGTTGATGGCCTTGAGAAGGGTCGACTTTCCGCAACCGTTCGCTCCACAGATTCCGTATCGGTGACCACGTCGAAGCTTGAGAACGGTGTGGTTGAGAAGTAAGAGACCTCCGTAAGCGAGAGAGAAAGGCAAGTCACAAGTGATCTCGCCCTCCTCGTCATCGTCGTCGTCGGCACCTTCAACGTGGTTTCGCTTCTTGTCGACATCCATCCAGCGTTTCAATTCTTCTTGAGCGATCGAGTCGGCAGATTCCTTTCCGACAAAGGTTGCGAGGTAAGGTGATACGTAGAGAGATTGCCAGTCCTTGAGGGCGAATGAACGTTTGCGGGTGAGGTGAGCGATGGCGAAAGAAGAGTAGGCGAGGGATCGTTCGACAAAAGCGTCGGGCTTTTCACCAGTGTGCTTCTCGACGAGGGAAGCGAGTTGAGCGTAGGCGACCTTTTCGTCTCCAGCAGCTTCGGTGAGGTGATCAACGGCGGGAACGGCAGCTCCTACACATGCCTTGTCGACAGCTCGTTTGGCTTCCTCAGCGAAAGCACGAATCTCGGGGAAGGCGGCGGACTCGATGATACGTTCGATACCGGGGAGGACAGCGGGAGAGTGAAGGGCGGCGAGGTCGGCAGATCGAACGAGTTTGAACAAGTTGGTGATGAGAACGACCTAGAAGCATTAAAAACGAAAACTGGTCAATTCTCGATTCTTGAAGACCGACTAGTTCGAACAAAACACACAGTTTGACGAGTGACAACGTTTCCCTTCTCGGCGAGAGCACGAGTGAGAAGAGGAGCAACTACGGCGAGAGTAGGTCCGTCGATCTCGCGAACCCAGACAGTCGAAGAGAGTCGCTTGATGGCGGCGGCGACGGTGGTAGGATCGGCCATACACCTAACGAGATCGGGAACGAAAGGTTGAATATCGGGATTCGTGAGAACACCACAGAGGGTGACACCGGTCTTCTCGGCAGTGGTGGAAATCTAGAAATTTCACAAAATAAAAACCACATATTCAGCTTCCCGACTCGAGCAAAACTCGAAGAAAACAGGTTCGCAAACTCACCTCACTCTTGACATCCCTCATCGAAGGGGTCAACCTGGGAACGTATTCTCCCAAACGTTCTGCGACTTGATCCCTAGCGGTAACTGCAAACATTCCGAGTAATTCTAAAGCTCCAACCTTGCTCTTCCACTTTGCGTTTCCTTCGAGGTATTGGAAGAGTTCTTCGATGACCTTGGGAGCTACTTCGGGAGGAGGAAGTCGAACTAGTTGTTTGGCAGCTTTTTCAGCCGCCTCTTTAATGCTGGCAGTCTTTCCTTGCTCGGTAAAGTTGTCGAGGATGAGGGAGAGTTGAGGTACAAAGTAAGGGTCTGCTCCTCCTAATCTTCCAACTTTGGCGAACAGTTGCTCGTAAGCTACCATCGCTCCCTCCTTCTCTGCGGGAGTTTTTGATTTTGCTGCTCGGTTGAGTTCATCGAGAATTCCTTCGGTAACGAGTGAGCGGAGACCTTGCGAGGCGGCGTGGGAAGCGAGGGCTGATGCTGCAGCAGTTCTGGAAGAGCGGTTGATGGCTCCGTAGAGTTCTTGGAAGAGAGCTGAAGTAGCGGGAGCGGCGGAATCAGACCTAAACAACCGCCAAATGCAACAATTAGCGCGTCATTTAACCGTTGAAAAGCTTCTGAGAGCACTCACATGTCTGCGGATGGCATCTATGAGTTGAACGGGAGAGAGAGAGGAGGGGAGAAATGAAGTTGAGAAAATAAGGAAACGGGAAGAGGGAAGGAGAGGTTGGGAAAGAGAACGGGTGGTTCACGCGAGCTCTGGAGGATATCCCGGGGACCAGCTGATGAGCCGGAAGAGTCTAGAGGGGAGAGGAGAAGAGGAGAAGCGGGGAGGTGAAAAGAAAGGGAGATCGTTGAGAAAATTTTTGAAGGTTTCGAAATTCTACACAGCCAACCCAGCCAACCGCAATTTTTCGAAGTCGACTTTTTCCCCGTCGCCTGTGCCATCTGTATGAAGGTTCATCTGAAAGGATGAGCATCAGGTTAAAAATTGAAGTCAATAAACTCGACACTTTACATTGAACTTGAGAAAAAGCTCGCTTTACTCTCTTCGCGCAAAGTTATGGAGCATGGAATTGTTTCGACAACATTACAAAGCTACTTGTGAGATAGAGTACATGCAAAGAGGACGGAACGGAGATCATTTGCGCAGGGGTATGGAACGACGATTCGAATTATGTATTTCGAAAGTTTTACGCCAATGCAAAACTAGTCTCTATAGTAAACGTTTGTCGGAAAGACGACGCCGTCGAAACGTACGATCGAGATGCGACGAGGTGGAACCGGGTGATTGAAAGCTGAGGGAGCTGGTGCTGGTCGAAAGAGAATGGATTTCGATGATTGTACCGTCTGTTCCGAGCAGGGTTGATCCCCTACCCAGATAGTATAGCACGAATCGAAGTTGTCTCCATGCAAGACTGTGGAGATCGGAGATGAGCAAGTGTTGTTGGCAAAGTCGTGAGCAAAAGTTGTGCAGCTCATCAACCGCGAAGAAATTCGAAAGGCTCACCTGCATAACTGGACCCATCATCCATCGAGCGCTGTGTGGAGGAAAGTTCGCAGCGTACCGCAGAAGGCAGCGCAGGTCCGATTGGAGTAGAAGGAATTGGATTCGTTTCTTGCGAAGAACTGCCGTGAGCGAAACCTCTGGTTAGCGGACAAGCAAGCAACAGAGGTCCGCTTCTTAAAACTAGCTACTCACGAGGCGTACATTGACGCGACTGGCATCGAGTCGACCGAATTAGGGATGAAGAAAGTGTGTCGAGCCAGATCGATCGCCAAGATTGACCAAACTCCCGATTCTACCAGGTGAGCGATGAGGGATGGGTTAGTCAGCTTCGCGGGAACTGCCTGAGAGAGAGGCTACGCGGACTAAGGGAACTCACCTCCGCAAGGGACGGTCCAAACTATCTCGGACCCTTGACGAGGTGAAGGAGAACGACTCTTTTGTAAACTTGCGAGACTGCTCAATGACTGACCTCGCCGTTTGTGTCGAGAGGCGTTTCGGTTCGATGCAGGCGATGGAGGTACAAATGCTTGAGGCGTGAACCCCATCGTCGTAGAAGTTCGAGCTCGTTTCTTTTTCGATTCCGAGTCGTCCGAAGAACCTTCCGAGATCGATTCGAAGCCTGAAGAAGCAGGTATAAAGCTATTTGTAGAAGCGTAGAGAGGGTTTCGAAGTTGAGAAGTGGGAGACGGAACGTTGAGAGGAGGCGAGGTGTGCGGTTGATCGCTTTTGATGACCAGTTTCTCTTCTTCCGCTACATGTATCCCGATCTCGTCGCTGATACAGCCAAGAAAGCTACTCTTTGGTAGTCTGCGATCGAAGGGGTTGTCGCTTCGAGGTGCAGGAGAAGCTTGATATACTTCGAAAGCGACGTTCTTGTACTGCGAGACGGGTTCTCCGATGCGCTCTCCAGGGGCTACCGAGAGGTGAGAGATCTCGATCAGATTCGGTGGAGGTGGTTCGAGACTTCCTCCACCGATGACAGTCGTTCTCGAGTCGATTCGACGGAGGATGAGAACGGGCTATGACAGAAGAGAAAAGAAACGATCGAATGAGCTCTGTCTGATTGGCAAAATCGACAGGGAGGGGATAGAAAACATACCGAGACGACTCCAGTAGCGAGACATTGGAGAACGACGGGCTGATTATAGTACAACGCTTGCGGTCTTCGGATGTCGACGGGAACGACGTTGAGAGGAGGTTTCGGGTAGCCTTGTTGAGGAGCTGGCAGTTGAATGTAACCTTCTCCGCTCGTCGGGATCGCGAGATCTACCACGTAGATGATGAAAGCATCCCACGAGTGAGTCTTTGAAACGAATCTGACGTCCGAAGTGTCGTTCGGGGCGAAAGGCCGAGGTGCGTTCGAAGTCATGGTCTTCCAATCTGTCGTAGGAAAGTTTGCTTGAGGTCCTGAAGTGCAGAGGTATCGAGTTGAACCGGATCCAGCTTTCGCCCGATTGAACAAAGCGACTAAACTTCCATGATTCAGTCCAGCAACTGCGACGAAAGAAAGGGGTCAATCGAATCTTGAGTAGAGCTTCCGAGACGGAAAGATGCTGACTCACCTCCTCCAGCAAGTATCGATTTCTTTTTGCTCGGTTTCGAGATGACAGTGATAGGTTTTCCGAGAACAGTGCACACCAGCTGTTGAGTCTCCCGATCAAGAACCGTCACTACAGTTCTCACATCCGACACCGTGTCTTTGTTGAGATCTCCTTCGAGCGATACAGCCAAGCTCTTGCTGATGAATCGACCACTGATCGGAGTCGGAGCGTTTTCTTCTTGCTCGGTGATAGTTTTGCCGTCAGGAGCCATCCAATTTGCAGTCGGCAGAGATTCTTTCGAGCTGAGAGCTTCCTTCTCTGCTGAACGTGGAGGATAGATCGACACATGAACGTCGGGAGTAGAAAGTATTCCGCGAGAAGAAGGGGGAGAGGGGAGATGACCGGGGAAAGAGTTTGTCGAAAGCGAATGCCATGAAGTACCGAGAAGGTAAGCCATAGGAGGCGGATTTAGTAATCTATCAGGTGAACAGTCAGTGAGAGTTGATTGTAGCGTGCGAAAGTAGCGAGCAAGTGCGATTCTCACCTTCTTTCTGTTCCATAACTCCTCTGAGCTATTCGAGGATTCAATATCAAGATTGTCCTTTCTCCCGCCTGCAACTTGTCTGTGGCTCGTATGTAATCTCTAATCTCGCTCTCCCTCACTCTCCTAGTGTCTTCCAAATTTGCGCTCAATCTTGGAGGAGGAAGAGGGAGAGGATCTGATGCCGGAGTTGGGAACGGGATCATCTGTCGGTAATTCAGCGGAGGAGCGTTCGATGAAGATGGTCGACTCGCTAGATGTAGCTCTCCTACTCCTTGCTCTAGACGGTAATTATCGACTAATTGCATCGTGCTTCCGAATTGTGAAGGTTCCAACGAAGGTTGTTCTAGTCTAGATCCATAAGCTTGCTCATTTGCCCTCAGTTTGTAGCTTGCAGTAGACGAAGTAGGATTACTGGAGCATCCGCCGAGAGCCGGATCGTGCTGAGAATGGTCATGATGACTTGAATGAGGGCGCTTACGAAGAGGACTGAGAGGGGATGGTAGAGAGCGGTAAGGCGAGGTAGAGAAAGAAGTGCCAGAGGAAGAGTCGGGAGAATGATTCGAGAAGCGAGCTGCTAAATCAGCTTGTTCGATCGAGATGCTCAGGTTCGAGTTTAATCGACGAGGAGTCTTATGGATTTGGTTCGAGGAGCCTGGTGATTGTCTACCTCGTGGAGGGCTCGATTGAGAGCGATCTGACCCGTATTTGAGCGAGTTGAGAGAGGAAGGCCGACCGAGATGAGGAGGGCGAAAATCTGAAGCTGTAGGAAGGTTTTCGAACGAGGGTTGGTATCGAGCTGAGAGAGTCGGATCGTGTTGATCTCCGCGAAGCAATCGAGGATCCGGATAGCTGCCTATCGGAGGTTGGTACTGAGAGTTTGCGGGAGGAAGAAGAGGATAGGGAGAGTCGGTGGGGTAAGATGAGAGCGGAAGGTCTTGCTGGAAAGGCGGTTGGTGGGAGGAATAGTTGTAAGCCGCAGAAGGGTAATGAGGAGTGCCTTGATCAGGAATGCTGTTTCGCTCCAAATCGACTGAAGGTTCGAACTGGGCAACTGGTCGACTGTCAAAATTGCTGCCCGCTTCTGAATAGAGGTGTAGCTGATGCGTCGAGGAGTATTGCTAGGTGTCAGGAGCAAGTCAGTGGACGCGCGAAAAGCTAGCAGAATTCACACCGGAAACACACTCACAGGAAAACTGGATCTCTGATTCGTTTCGTACTGATTGCTGTATTCCTGCATTCCGAATTTTCCCTCGTAGTCCAATCCCGAACATTGTGTCGGCTCATCTACTCTCCACAGCTGCTCTTCCGTCGACGATACGAAACGAGGATCTTCCAAACTCCATCTCGCCTCTTCCCCTTCGTTGAATTGCTGATTGTGACTTCCTGCGGTTCCAAAGTTGTAGTACGAATAGGTGGGCTGTTGATGTGTCGAAAACATACGTTTCTAGCTTCTATCGAGACACCGTCGAGTATGTCTGATCAATGTTGAACGACGCTCTCTGGGTGGCGACGGGGAAAAGGTAGAAGGAGACGAGGAAGAGGAGGCTGCAGATCGGATCCGGACGCGACGCCGGTACGAAAGAGGAATGCTGAAACTGTCGTTGAATGATCTAGGTAATTCTGTTGCGACTTGAACTGGAGGAGCGAGGATTGCGATTCGGACTGCTTGAGGAAGTCGGAGGTTTCGGGAAGTGCCAAGGACTTCTACGCGCTCCTACGTTCCTCCGAGGTCGTTGTTCCTACTTTGTTTCGATAAAAGATGTCGATAAGATCCAGAGAGAGCTTGAGTAGGTAGAGAGGGTCTCCATTCGACAGACTCGGAACCAGTGGCGATGAAAACAGATAGTTCTTTCGTTTCATTATGAAGTCGTTCTTTGCCGAGCAATCGCTGTAGAAAGAGATCATACGAGCTGGAACTTAGGCTCCAAGTTTGAGTCTTGCCGACGCGAGCGAAACTTAGAAAGGAAGGTGAGCTAACAAATCTTTTGGAGCCTACCAGTTTGAGGCAACTATTCGACATTTGCATTGTTGTTTGTACTGTAGTAGCTGTAGCTATACATCGTCGGGAGAGCTCCTATCCTTTGCCGAGGGGGAGTAGTCGTTCACTGAAGATCGAGTTCAAAGAGAAGGGTTTGTCCATTGTACCGAGAAAGCTGACTGTCCTCCTTGTTGCCTAGGCGTGCTCTGGTACTTCCCTGTCGTGACACTGTGTGAAGTAGCTGCTGACACGTCAGCTGAAGATGAGATGAGAGCGAAATTCAAAAAATCTCTGACGTAGCCTCCTGCCTACTCTCTGTCTTTCTTTCTCTTTTGACTGTTCTACTCGAACCTGAACATCCTCAATATGAGCACTAGGACAACGACAAGAACAGCACCCGTTCGTTCGACAGGATACTCACCTCGTCAACGGTTCCTCGCTCTCCTCGTCTTGACCGCTTTCCTCGGGACTGCTGTCTCAGTCTTCCAAACTTCTGCAGCTACGACAGCCTTCAGGTCGCGTTTACCAGCTCAGACGCTGTCTCGCCTAACTTCGAGTGAATCGGCGTTCCCGGTACCGTCTCTCCCGTACTTCGCAGATAAAGTCAGTCTTTCCTCCCTCTTCCAGTTTGTTTGCGACTTGTCAATGAGCTGACTTGAAACCTCAACCTTTGCAGCGGAACTCCCTCAATCAACTTTTCGTCAAGAGGTCGTGGGGTTGGATCACCGGAATCTTCATTCTCCATTCTCTCGCACTTTTCCTCACTGCCCCCCTCCTCACTGTCAACACCTCGAAGAAGAACGACACTCCGGCTCCTTCACAACCTGCGATTCAACTCTCCTCGGCAGCGAAAACCCCTTTCAACCTCCTCGTGACTTCCCTTCGTCGCTACCTCCTCTCTTCGCTCTTCTGGTTTTACCTGACGCAAAAGACCTGGTTCGGAACCAGAACTGGACCTTCCATCTCTTCTCGAATCCTTCGACAATCTGGAGCGATTTGCGTCCCTTCGACCCTCTCTTCAGAAACGACGACCACTCTCGGAGGAGGAGGAGGACCGATTTGTACTGGAGCACCTGGAGAATATTGGAAAGGAGGTCACGACGTTTCAGGTCACTCGTTCATGATGATTCACTGTTCAATGTTCCTGTTCGAACTCGTTCACCCTCTCCTACCTTCCCTGTTACCGAAATATTTCACTTCGACTTCGAACAGAACTCAACCTAGGAAATTACCTTTGGCGGTACAAGCGACGGCGTGGTTATCGATCGGAGTCATCGGATTATGTTGGTGGATGTTGTTGATGACTAGTTTGTTCTTTCATTCTCCCGCAGAAAAATTGAGCGGTGTAGCTTTCGGATTATTAGGTTGGTGGGTTGGAGGTTTATAAACCCTGAGTACGACGTTGACAATGAAGGTCAGAAGAAATATCTTAAGAAAAGTATTGTCGAAATGTAACACTTTCCAGTTCTCTCAACTCTCAAATTCTCACGGAGAGACGAAGAGAGGTGATTTTTTTTTTTGACCAGGAAGATAGTATCCTTTACGTTTCAACTAAACAAATAGCAAACGCCCAAAAGAATCCTTCACATCCGTCAAACGAAAATTTAGATCGGAGAAGAGTGTTACCTTAGATATTGCTACAAAAAAAGAAGAGAGGAGGGGGAGGAATATTTAGAAGAAACGGTATAGACCCTTCACACTGGCGATTATTTTTACGATAACAAGTTTGTAACGAGAAATGAATGGAACGATGTAATAATGGAATAATGGACGAGAAACGTTGATTGAAAATGGAAAAATTGGTAGAACGAAGAAATTGCGATTTTTTTTTTTTTTTTTGGGTGATGAATGTTGGATTGAAGATGCGAGGAAGTTTACTCTTCAGCGACGGGCTCTTCAGCAGCCTTGTGGTGGTCATCGGCTCCGGGGATAGTCTCGAGCTAAAACATGAAGCGAGAACGAGTCAGCTCGATCGAATCACGGAAGGAGCAGAAGCGGAGAAACTCACGGTATCGAGTTCCTCGAGGGACTCCTTGATGATACTCAAGATCTTGTCGAGCTGTTCCTCGGAGATGATCAGAGGAGGAGCCAATCGAATGATGTTGATGTGAGTAGGCTTGGCGAGTAAACCTTTGCTCTTGAAGACGCAGCAGAGATCCCAAGCTCCACGACCTTTCGTAGATTTGGTTTCGTCGATAACGATAGCGTTCAACAGACCTTTACCGCGAACTTCTTGGATCCAGCCTCCGTTAGGTCCGACAGATTTGAGGTCGTTGAGTCCGGCTCGCATTTTTTGACCGAGAGTTTCCGCTCGGTTCGATAGATCTTCGTTGACGATGACCTCGAGAGCAGCCTTGGCGACAGCACAAGCGAGAGGGTTCTACATCAATGAAAGAAGGACGAAAAAACGTCAGCTCAGTTTTACGAAACCGTCGAAAAAATCGGAGAAGCGTTGCTTACACCTCCGTAGGTCGAACCGTGTTCTCCAGGAAGAACTTGAAGAAGGATATCCTTGCGAGAGAGGACAGCTGAAACGGGGTAAACTCCTCCAGAGAGAGCTTTTCCGAGAAGGACCATATCGGGCTTGACCTTGGGGTTGTGTCGGAAGCAGAGAAGCTTACCGGTACGAGCTAGACCCTATACACGAGAAACAGCATATCTTCAGCTACGAGGGCGCAGTGAATGAGTAGCTCTAGTTGACTTACGGTTTGAACTTCGTCGCAAATGAGGAGAACGTTGTGCTTCTTGCAGAGAGCTTGAACTCGCTCGAGGTAATCTTCATCGGGAACGACGATACTAGAAGTCCGAGAACAGGGAAGTTAGCCGAGAGCATAAATAATTGGGCGGGAGAGGAGGAGGAGGAGGAGTTTTAAGCTTACCCAGCTTCACCTTGAATCGGTTCAACCAAGAAAGCAGCAACGTTCTTTCCGTGAGCGTCGAGAGCACGTTCGAGAGCTCCTACATCGTTGTAAGGAATCCTTCCAGTATCTCCCTTGACAGGGCATTGAGGACCGAGAGAAGGAACGAAAGGACCAAACTCTTTACGAGATTCAGGGTCGGTAGACATCGAGATGATACCGATAGTTCTTCCGTGGAAGTTGTTCTCGGCGGAGAGGACGATGGCTTTGTCGGCTTCGACTCCCTTGACTTTGTAAGCCCATTTGCGAGCGACTTTGATAGCAGTTTCGACGGCTTCAGCTCCAGTGTTCATCATGAGTGCCATTTCGAATCCAGTGAGCTATGAATGTACACAATGTCAGCTTCTAGAACGGAAAGAGAGAGAGGGGAACAGGGAGGGAAGCCTCACCTCGGTAAGGTATTTCGAGAAAGGACCGAGAGAGTTGGTGTGGAAAGCACGGGAAGAAAGAGTGAGCTTGGAAGCTTGGTTGGTGAGAGCTTTGATGATGTAAGGGTGGCAGTGACCTTGGTTGACAGCGCTGTGTTTCGCAAAGAGAGAGCCAGATTGATTGATGAGTATTTTTTTGCGAAGGCTGAAGGAAGGACAAGAAATTCGAGCTCACGAGTAAGCACTCAAGCAATCAATGTATTGGTTTCCCTATCATTCAAAACAAGGAGAATAGCAGTCAGCATCTTTCGTCAAATCAGGTGAGCGGTGAAACGCGCCAAGAGAGAAAGAGAGGAGTTCACTCACCTCGGGATCCCATACTAGTGCACCTTCAGCACGTTCGAAAACTACAGGAAGAGGGTGGTAGCTGGTTGACAAAACAGAGATTGAGTGTCAGGTATCGTTATCAAAAGCATGGAGTTGAGTGGGGTCCTCGAGAGGAGAGAACCAAAAAAATGTGGGCAGATTGAGAGGGGGGAATTGACTCCTCAGAGGGAGTACAGGAGCGATTCGAACATCCAGTAAGCTTATCTCCAGCTACAAGGTGCTACTCGAGTGTGCATAGCTCCTTGCAAGCTTCCCTGGACGAGAGACAAGAGCTGCTCACGAGACTCGTTTACCCTCCATTCCTTTTGTTCGAGCCATTCCTTTCCTCCCTTCTACACAGCGAAAAAGAGTAGACAACTCACTTGTGTGCAGAGTACTCCTCCTCGAGCGAGATAGCATCTTGAGAGGAAACTCTGATCTCTTCAGGTTGAGCCGTTGAAGTCGAAGAACCGAGTCCGAGAGTTTCGAATGCACGATCGATTGATTGACGAACTACTGAAGCCATTGTGTAAAAAGTTGATTGATTGATGGCGGGGGAGAAGAAGGGAGGCGGACGCGAAAGAGAAAGGAAAAGCTCATCAGAGATCCGAAGTTTTCCATCCAATCGCGAGCCGCATGTTTCACGTTTCGGACCAAGAAAATTGTGCAGAGAGGAAAGGCAGTCGGGAAAAGCTTGAACGTCTGGACACTTTTCGGACGAACTTGATGCGACCAGAAGAGACGTAAATTAGGATAAGTATGACAGCATAGAACAGCATGAGATGGTTACAATACTAAGAGATGCTCAACATAAAGGCTAAATAACGAGAACAACAAAAGACTCATTTCGAAAAAAAAATCGATATTCCTACACCTTCACGACACCCCTCATCTCTATCGCATCTCCCCCTCCGGAGATACCTCTGTAGTATCCTCGAATCCTCCTCGTCTCGCTCAATCCAAGTTTTCGATACAACGCTTTAGCGTTCTCATTTTTCGCCTCTACGTGCAATTGCAGCACTGCCGCCTTCCCTGACACTGTCGTTGGTGTTTGACTTGACGATTCGAGTAATCTATTGACGAGATCTTGGACTAGTTGGAACCCGACTCCTTGATTCCGTGCGAGTCGATCCACTGCGAGTGAAGTCAAGTAAACGATTGAAAGTTCTTGCCCGTCGTCTTCCGAGTCGTCAGAGAGTGAACATTGAGTATAGGAGAGTAAGTGGCCAGAGATACAGCCTAGAAGTGTCGAAGGACATCTGGGAGAGAATGCGAGTAGACAGAGAGAAGAAGGGTTTGTGAGGAGTAGAGTGTAGAACGTCGAAGGATACGCGAGCGGTAGACAGGATGTCTGATTCAAATCGGTGTTAGTTGTCTAATGAACGTCAAGTAAGCGAAGCAGAAGAAAGGGCTCACCTGGAGTCGTTTGACAAACTCGACATCGCTAGACTTCATAGCTCGAACTGTCATCTCTACCCTTGTTGAAGCCGGTCTCACTTCCCACTCCCGAGCTTCATCTCTTGAGCGTTCTCGAGCTATCCGTGATGTCGAAGGCCGCAATGGAAAGGGAGTAAACGATCGCCGGAGAGAGTTGATCGAACATGAAGAGGGGAGAGTAGAATGGACGATCGGGGAGGCCGGACAGACTGGGGCTGAGAGAGGCTGTAACGGGAGGAACGCTGGCTCGACCAGTAGCATCGTCGAGGCTGGAAGGAAGGGAGGGAAGGGGGAAGAAGATCCGAAAGTGGGGTGCTAGTAGGCAAAGAATAGGACTAAGGTGTTACGCAGTTATTCGGCAGTCTCGAGTGTCTGTTCGAAGAGAGTGGGAGCGGGCGAGCAAATGGAGAAGGAGATCCGGGAAGAAGGAGAGGAACGGTACTCGGCAGGAATCGCATCAAGTATTTTCGTCTTTTTTTTCTTGCAATTTTGATTGACAAATTGGAACGTCTTGACGAGCTCTCAAAGAGCTGGAAGTATGCCCAAGAGACCTTCGAGATCGTATCAAATTCCGATGAGTTCACACGAAAAAATCTCAAAGTAGACGACGCGTTCGGAAAACTGCTGCTCTCGTCTCTGCTGGCACTCACCACTGACCGCTCAAGCGTTCACCTAGTAGACCACCCAGTCAAGTCAGGCGCGTCCATCACCTCACAGAAAACAGCTCAACCTTCAGTTCAAACTTCTCTCGATTTCATCTTAAGTCTTCTCACGCATTAAGATGAGTGCTCAATTCGACGACTTCAGTAGCATGTTCGCTGGCTTGCCCGGCTTCAACCCTCTGATGAGTTTCAACATGTCTGGAACGTGTGCAACCACTCGATTGCTTCAATGCCCGTAAGTTGAAAGACTTTCTGTTCCGTTGCACTAGCTCGACTGACACCGAATGCTATGTAGCTTTCTCGGCATCTCGACCGTAGAAGTATCAGGCAAATTCGCCCCTCACAAGAAAGCAGGAGCGACCGATTTAGGACCAGAGATGTGGGAAATTTTAAAGAAGTTGTTGGAAGATGTCAAGTCTAGGCTCAACAAGGGAAAGAAGAGGCAGGAATGGTGGCCTATTCTTTACGCGTGGGAACTCTACAGAGGCGCAGCGACGAGTCCGGTCGATTTTGGGCAATTAGTTTTCACAAACGGTACCTTTGACAAATTTTTACTGGTAAATGCGTTCGACGCTCCTTCTTGCAAATGCGGTAACCCCTACCACTCTGACTATGCTGCTAGTAAGTTCCCCTTTAATCAGTTCCAGTCAAATCCGAAAGCTTAGTTTTCGTTTTCGGTTTTCAGTGATGAAAGTGCAAGCTCAAAGATTCTTGAATCTTCTCACTCTCCTCCCTCGTGGCGATCTCGCACCAGTCAAATAGTACGTACTCGGAAATTGCACGACTGATGACGCTAACTTACACCTCGCATCTACAGTGTCCGAGCGACCTACACCACGAGCGCTCAACCACTCACCACCGACAAATTCCTTTTCGAGGAAGGCCCCTTTGAACCCTCAAAGTACTCTACCGTCTCGCCAATCGTTCACCTCACTCCCAAAGACCTGGTAGCTTGTCTCAACGAAAACGATGTAGAAGTGATCGCGGCTACTGCAGCGAGAGGGAGTGAAAAGATCGAGGAAGGAAAGAAAGCTCTAGTTATCTCGAAATATGGCTCGGGAGGTCACCAACCTTGGAATTTACCATTGGAGATGTCACAAGAAATCAAGAGAGAATGAGGAGGTTGTCATGAAGCGAAAGAGGGGAGTAAACTTATGAGATGTAAGCTCTTTTTCTTCTCCTACCCGCAAACCCGACTCAAGCTGAGTTTTGTGACCTCATACTTAGGCGGTGCATGCAAGATGACTTTCTACTGCAGTCCTGCATGTCAAAAGGAGCATTGGCCGACTCACAAAACTCTTTGCAAAATTACTCAGAAGAATCAACAAAAAGCATAGTTCTTTGATCATCGTTACCATCTGTATATAGTCTTTCATGTCGTTCGCTTTCTCGATTGGATTGCATGAGAATCAAGCACTTCTCGTTTTATTTTATTTTTCCTCTCGAGGACGCTGGATAGCGATATTCGAAAGCAAGGTGTTTTGAATTTCGTTCAAATTTGAAGTGATGATGAATGAGAGAATAATGAAAATCGAATAAATACTAAGCTACGCCTCACGACTACCGTTGAACACTCCCTCGACTTTTGGACAACATCAAACTCGCCGACCTCCTTTCTCCTGAAGTTTTCTCCTCAAATCTCCAGTGCTCGCTTTCCTCTTCGCTGATCCCGATCTCAACAACTCGATGATCCTCTCCTCTTCTTCCCTCGAAGATTCGGCTTCCTCAATAGCGACAACAGCTTCCCAGACTTTTCCTTCTTCTCCAGAGGACCGCCTGCGACGGATAGATCGATTGCCTCGCAGAGATGTATGAGGTTCTGGGATTTGAAGAGTTTCACGAGAGCTTGATGCGATCGGAGTACTCGTCGAGACAGGGGCAGAGGAAGAAGCATGAGATGCGTGAGGAGGATGAGGGAGAGGACGAATTTTTCGATTCGACAACTGAGGTAGGGACTTGTCGTTTGAAAGTCGAGGAGTAATGACGGGAAGTCGAAGCCGAGTCTCGGTCATCTCTGATCCTTCGGCAGTTTCAGGTTCGGGAGAGGGAGAAACCGAGGAAGAGGGTGCGAATTTGCTCGACGTCGGAGAGGGAGCTGGGGATCGTCGGACGAAAGATCCAAGGTAGGAGAAGAGTTTTTGGGCTGAAGAAGCGGGTTTCGAACTATCTTCTGGTTGAGCTTCAGGTTCTGGAGTCGCTTCGACGGGTTCGATAGATTCTCCTCTTTCCAACACTTCCTTCATCGGTAGTCTAGGCTTCTCAGGAGCTGGAGCGTCATCATAGATATGAGCGAGTCGAGGATTCGAGAGAGCAGTCGGAAGTCGAGTGTGAGGCATCGAAGTTCTTCGAGTTCTTCGAAGTCGTCGATTCGTCGCGAAGAATGTATCGTCTTGTGGATCCCTAGTCCTTTCACCCTCGTCTTCCGAGTCGGAGGCGTCAGAGTCGGAACCGTGATCAGACTCTCGTTCGAGAGTGTCTTCATTTTCCTCCTCCTCTTGTTTCACGATCGTTCGAGCCGGACTGACAGTGTCGTCTCGATCGGATGAAACGTTTCCTGAACTGCTACCTTCCTCCGCGACGTTGCTCGAGTTGGCACTCCGAGCCGAGGACGAAACGGAGAGTGCTGAAGCTTGAGATCCAGCTCGATGTTCTCGAACGTCCTTCGCTCTCCTAGCTTTGATCGCTTCGACCCGAATCAACAATTTGTCCCTGTTCACCGAGGAGAAGTCGTCAGTCATTGCAGGCCAGCATCAAGTTGGAGAGAGAGCAGACTGACCATTCCCAATCTCCTTGACATTCTTCTTTCGAAACTCCCCATTTCTTCAAAAACGCTTCAACTACATCGATTGAATCAATCTCCTTTTTCTCGCCTTTCGTCTTCCTCTTCAATTCGACCAAGCTCTGCTCCAATCTTCTCCATTCTTGCGAAGTCCACTTCTCTCCGACGACGCTCGAGAGACCAGACAATGATCGTGACCGGGCGTGGGATTCAACGTCGGATCGAGCAAGAGGTTGAGAAGACGACTCTCTTCCAGCGACCGACGGAGAGCGACTGTGGTTGGAGAGGAGTACGGATCGAACTTCTTCCTCCTCTTCGTCTGTTTCATCCTCCTCCGCTGCAACTTGCTTTGGAGGTCGAGGTTGAGGTGATTTCGAGGTTGAATGTTGTGAAGATTCGACCGACAATCCTCTTCCGAAAGCTTCTCTGACCTCTTCCTCCGCATCCAACAATAACGTTCTCAATTCTTCCTCTTCATCAGATTCTTCTCCCTCTGCCGCTTCTTGACCGTTCTTCTCCGCTTCTCGAATAACTCGACTAGCTTCATCCCTTGCCAAACTACCTTCGATTCCTTGCTCGACGTATTTGTGGTAAACCTTGAGAATCGCTGCTGCTCTTGCAGCTGCTTTCGCATCTGTTGACGAGATCTCGATTACGGGAAGAGAGGAATGAGCTGAAGTTACGCTTCTTGAGGGACGTCGGTTTCGACGGGAGGTAGAATTGGCGGCGTAGGAGAAGTTGGAAAAGATCGATTCGTTCGCCCTGGTGTTCGAGGTTGAGAGATCGTGAGAAGTGGTAAGGGGTTGAGTCGAAGCTAGCGGGAACGGTTGATCTTCGTCGTCTTCGGCTTCTCCTTGTTCTTCTTCGGCTGGACGATTCGAATCTTGTTCCAGTTGAACTTTCGAGGTCGACGCTTCTAGCGCAGTCTCAGTCATCTCGATCGGAGCAACGACAGGTGTCTGAGGTCGAGGTTGAACAAATCTTGGACTTCCAAACGACAGTAATCCCGTCAATTTCTCTTTTCCAGCTTCGACCAACTCCTCCAACTTCGAAGGTGATCTTCTCAACTCTCTTGGTTGGCTTACCGGTTCCCCTCCTGTTGCTACTCCTGGTTGACTTCGGGTCGGAGAAGGAGAAAGCATCGTTTGATCCTCAACTGACGCTACTGGAGGTGGAGTTGCCGGAAGTTTCTTGTTCGAAGTAATGCTCTGAGGAGATAGCGACATCTCGACCGAACGAGTGGATCGGATCGAGGCGACTGGGGAAGACATGATGAAGTCTTCCCGAGTACTGACGGGAGAACGAGGAGGAGAAACGACGGAGGAGTGTCGGGAGCGGAGAGAAGCTGCAGGCGAGCGCATCGACGCATCGGAGTCACTGTCTTCTCGACCTCGAGAGGGAGAATGTCGGTCTTTCGAGGGGGTCGGAGGCGGAATCGATGGTTCTGCGTCGTTTCGCTCGTTCGAAGGTGAAGGCGAAGGTTGTCGAACTAACGAGATTTGGTCCTCCTCCTGTTCTTCTTCCTCGAAATCGACAGTTTGACCTCGTTCAGAGATGTGAGGACTAGTCCCAGTCATAGCTCCCGGTTTCCAGTACTCCCTACTCTCTTCATCTTCTTCGACCTCATCTTGATTAAGAGCTTTCCCTTTACCCTTCCTATCGAAGCTTGATCGTACAGGAGGAGGTGTGAAAGAACTGCTACGGAAGAAAGCAGGTCCTCGAGTCCATTCTTGCTGAGGTGCTGGAGCTGGTGGAATTGTTGATTCGAGAGCGGCGAGAGGAGAAGGTCGACGAGCTCGGGTCATGGAGACACCCGATGTCATTGCCGAGGGAGATGGAGAAGGTAGTTGGAATCGTTGACGAGAGCGAGGAGAAGGGAGAGCGACGAAATTGAGCTGAGGAATTTTGTGGGAAGCTGGCGATCGATCTACAGGAGTAATCGAGCGAGTTCTTGCGAAAGTACGAGCGAGGAACGACGAAGGGGAGAGGAGAGACGGTGCGGCAGCGGAAGAGAGTGCTTCATGTTCGAATTGAAGATAAGCCTGAGGAAGCGGAGTCACTTCTCGTGCCGGTGTCGGGGGAGCGAGGGGAGCGAGACCACCTGCTTCAGTCTTCGATTCCTTGACCGATAGAGAGTTTCGCTGGAGGAAAGGGGAAGGGAGCTGCGTAGGTCTCGTTTCTTCCTCCTCGGGTTGCTCAGGTTCAGCTTGTCCTGCTCCAATGGACCCTTCTTGAACTATGATTTCAGGAGGCGGTGAAGAGCTGAAACGAGTCGGTTCTACGTCATCGTGTTCGCCTGTGGTGTTTGGGGAGAGAGGTGGGACGATCTCGGTGTAAGAGAGCCCTTCGAGCAGAGGTGGAGGAGGGGTTTGATCTCGTTGGTTCGAGGGAGGGGATTGAGACAGGGAATAGCGAGGTTGATCGGCAAATGGAAGGTCATCATCGTCCTCGGGAAGTTCAGGTTCGTTGTCGGATGAAGCTTGTTCTTGAAGGAGCAAGAAATCTTTTCGGTCCTCCTCCTCCTCTTCTCCTTCTTCCTCCTTCTTCCTCTCCCTTGTCGCTTCTGCGTCTTGAGCTTCATCATTCCCACCTACGTTCTCCCGGCGATGTTCTCGTCCTGCGTCTTCGTCGTCGGAGCCAAAGTTGACCTCCTCGACTGACTCGTTTAGGTCGACGGTCCCTCTTTCGTTGGCAAAAGCTTGTTCGACTTGCTCGGGTCCGTCTCGCTGCTCATCCATCCGGTCACCGTAGTCGTTTCCGATGTCTCCCGCGTCGAAACCACCCCAATCGTATTCTTCGGTCTGCTCCCGCTGTTCCGATTGCTTCATCTCCGATTCTCCTTCTTCTGTCGATTGAGTCGGTGCACTGACATCTCTACTGAGACTTCTACTTCGGCTCCTACTCCTCAGCTCTCGGATCTCACTCCTTTCCCTCTCCCATTTCTTGTAAACTCCTTCTTTCCCTTCCCCTTTGCCCCGATTTCTTTCAGAGGGTAACAACATCAATTCGTCTTCCTCTATAGGCTCTCCCTGATCGTTCTCGTCGACATTCTCGTCGTCGTCGGGATGTTGAGGAGGACCGACGGGAAGTGCAAGGATTTCAGAGGGGCGAGGCTTTGGAGCGGGCATGCGGAGTGATGATCGTCGAGCTGGAGGCGGGGCTTTCGAGACCAAGGTAGTCGATGAAGACGACGATGACTCTTCGGGAGCAGAGAGAGATTGACGACGGAGAGCAGCGGCAGCAGAACGTCTTCGGGAAGTAAGAGTCGCGTAAGTCGGTTTCGAAGGAGGGAGGATTTGGGGAGACTTGGACCGAGATCGAGAGCGAGTAGTTCTCAAGGTCGTTGGAACGGGAAGTAGCTTTCGGAGGGTGATCAATCCATCAGTCCGAGGGCTCGAAAAAAGCAGAAGTCATCGAGTTGAGCTTACGGAATTCTTTGACGATCCTGCTCCAGCTCCTGCTCTCAATTGAGCTTTTCCTGGGGCATTTCTTTCTCCCTCTGTCGCATTCTGCCCCTCAGTTGAGCCTTGACGGGCTTGTTCAGATTCCTCCATTCCGTCGGTTGCTGAACCTTCTCTCGCTCCGTCACTGCTAGGTAATTGAACTGAGATCTCTATGGCTGAAACTTCGGGCGTATTTGAGCGGTCTCGTAACTTCTGTGATGCTCGGGTCGTCGCTGCAGAGGAAGAAGGTGGGAAAGTTGAACCAATTTTCGGGATAGGTTTCTTGAGTGAGAGGGAAGAGCGAGTCGAGTGGGACGGTGGTAGGTTCTCGTTGTTGCTACTCGTACCGGAGAGAGTAGCTTTTGGTTTGATGGAGTTGCGAGTTGGGATTCTAGAAGAAGTCGGCATTCAGAGGAACAAGAGGAAGGAGGGTCCGTGAGATCTGTTTCGCGCAGTCTGAACGCGTTGATCAGTGACAATTAACATCAGAAGCACACTACATCTTCTGTAGAGCGTGCAAAGCTGTCGAAGTAGAAGACTCACAAAACAAACAAAACAGATAATCGAAATCTCTGACCTTCTCCGGAACTCTGCTCTCACCCTTGAATAGCTTGCTGGACCCTAGTGAGTAGCTTGAAGTATGTCGAAGTAGCTGTTCTACAGAGATAGTCGGGTGAGGTGAGAAGACAGAGGAGAAAGTCGCTTGTTAAAGAAACGCGTTCTATTCCTCTCAACTCTCCACTGTTCTTCCTTCTAAAATCACGTTGATGATCACCCATAGTAGAAGACTCATCCCGACAATCTCGTAATCCGTCATTCGCTCAAACAAGTCGAGCTCTCCGAACCGCATTCATTCAACCTACAACTTCTACCTCTTCAAGCTCCGAAATGACAGCACCTACATCCCGCAGAGTCAGTTACATTCATTCGACCCGGCTCCAGCAGATCGGCGATGAATTGCCTTCGAACCTCGGTCGAGCCTCTCTCGTTCATTCTCTCATCTCTTCTTGTGGTTTACTTGACGATGGAGAGGAGGCCGTAGAGGAAGAATCAGCAGAAGGAGAAGTCAAGATGAGAGCAAAGATTGTCGAGCCAGAAGTAGCGACGAGACAGGAATTATTGAGCTTTCACGACGAAGATTTCATCGGTTCGTCTCTACTCCCTCTTCGCATCTCGATCCCAGACGAGCATTTCGTTGATCTATAAGCTTCTCAGATAGTCTACTCGGTACGGGGTCGTCCACGCCAGAATCGGGATCCGAATCTGAATCAGATATCGAATCGGATTCACCTCGCAAACGGCAGAAAACTTCTCATCACTCTTCCTCCACCTCCCTAGTCGACGACTGTCCACCTTTCAAATTCCTTCCTCAGTATGTCCCACTCGTCGCGGGAGCTTCCCTCACCGCCGCTCGTCAATTGAGGGATGGGTTAGCAGACGTTGCGATTTCCTGGAACGGAGGAAGACACCATGCATCTCGAGGAGAAGCGAAAGGGTTCTGCTATGTCAACGATATCGTACTAGCAATCATGGAACTTCGCAAGAAACCTGTACCTAGACTATCAACTCGGTCTCCTTCACCTACACCGGGCGACGAAAACTCGCCATCAAGTTCTCCTCGACCCATTCAACAACCTCTCAAGAAACTCTCCAAAATCCTGTACATCGACCTAGACCTTCACCATGGAGACGCAGTAGAATCTGCCTTCCTATCGTCTCCTTACATCCTCACTCTCTCTCTTCATCTCCACGCTCCACTCTTCTTCCCTTCAACCGGTTCTCTCTCCTCTTCTGGACCTACAAACCCAAAAGCAGCTGGTAGGAATCATGCGCTCAACTTAGCGTTGGAACCTGGTCTGGGAGGAGAATCGTTGAGAAGGGTTTGGGAAACCGTTGAGAATGTGAAAGAGAGTTTTGGACCGGATGCTGTAGTCGTGCAGTGCGGTGTCGATGGATTGTATGGAGATCCCTGTAAAGTGAGTGAAAGAAATGTATCAGCTAGAAGTAGGACGTAGAGTAAGCTGACGTGATAGTGCGAGGACAGGAATGGAACCTCGCTCTGGAGGATTTCGGAAATTGTATCACTTCAGTGCTCGATTGGAAACTTCCGACTCTCTTGCTTGGAGGTGGAGGTTACTCTTCGCCCAATGCTGCAAGAACGTGGACGTACCTGACATCGATTTGTGTGAGCAACTCTTTCTCTTCTGACCGTGAGGTGAAAAGCAAAACTGGAGAGCTAATCGGTTTCTCGAACATAGTTGAATCGACCTCTCTCACCGAGTTCTCAAATCCCTTCGTCCCTCTCTCCAGAAGAATATGAACAGTTCAGCCCGTCTTTCACTTTGGACGTCGAAGCGAACGAGACAATGAGGGATAGGAACAACGATTTGACTCTTTCGAAAGTCGAGGAAGCGTTTGATGGATATTGCGAGAAGTTGAGGGAGAGATGGGGAACAACAACGACTAGGGAATTAGTCAAGTCGCGAAGAGAAGTTGCTGACAAAGGCGGAGTTGGAGCAGAGGAAACGTCAAAGAGAAGCGGAAAAGAGAAAAAGAGAGTGAGGTTTGAACTTCCGGAGGAACAGTCTGAGACGGAATGACTTCTGTTACTAATCTCACAATATTGACATATCTCTCGCTAGCTGAACCGGCGGAGAGAGATGGCAAAAGTAGGTGGCCTCGGATCTCAAAACCAAAAATATTTTCCTGTTACAGTGTTTCACGATGTGAAAGACGCATTTCCCCTATCTGTCCTTTTTCTCGTGCTCTCATCGTTGATACCTAGCCCTCTCAACCGGAAGAAGTTGATGTTCTCGCCTCAGTTCACACTTTTTGCGATATTACTGTGCGAGATTTGACTTTCGAAATTTTTTATTTTGACATTCCTCGAACCTCCCCCACTCTTCTCTCTTTTCTCTCTCTGCACACCCCTCTTCACTCAACTTTACCAAATTCAAAACAAACAACACTAGAACAGTAAAGGGGATAGCGAGAAGATGTCTAGATCTAGTGAAAGAGGGAAAGAGAAAGGGAAAGTGAAATCACTCTACACTCCTCCTCAAGAGTTTTACGATCTAGAAGAAGATTACAAACAACAAGCTAAACAGATCAAGAAGAAGAACAAGAAGAAGCAGCGTGAGTAACTAACTATCTCTCTCTCTCTTTCAGACTGATTCGACTCTCAAGCTCTCTCTCTCTCTCGTGTGGACAGAAGAAGAGGAGGAAGATGAAATCGATGAATTAGCTAGTGACCAAGATGATTCAGGTTACCTCTCCGCTTCGACTTCGAGAAAGAAACGCAAGAAGGCAGTCAAAGGAGGAGGGAAAGGAAAGAAGGAACAGAAGCAGAAACGAAAAGGAAAGGAGATCAAAGGTCCTTCTATCTTCGAGAGGAAGAACGTACCTACCGAAATTATACTACGAGTGAGTCTCTCACCTACTCCCTCAGGAGAGATGTCAAGCTAATGAGGAAGAGTGATTGTAGATTTTGAGTTTCGCAGATTTAGAATCAGTTTACCACCTTTCTCAAATCTCACAATCCTTCCACTCTATCCTCTCTTCGAGAAAGAAGAAAACGATCAAGAAGATTTGGGCTCAAGCGCAGGAGAGAGTCGAGCCAGAGTTACCGGAAGAAGTTACAGAATTGAACGAGAGACAACTCGCTCATTTGTTGTTCGGAAAACAATGCTATGTGAGTCCGTTCTCTTCTCGTCATAAAGTTGTACTTAGACACTCATGAGATCGTTCCTGATAGCTCGATGGATGTGAAAAGGAAGGACAAGGAGATCCCTTCTTGAGAGTCATTCTCTGCAAAACTCATCGCAAAGAAGAGTGAGTTTTCTGCCTCTCTCCTTCCCTCCCCTCTCTTCCCTCCTATCTCTCTAAGTAACTGGCTCGTCTTCTTCGTCTGTCAGGCTGTTCAACGCTACGAAAATGAGTTCAGAGTATCCAGAACTGATGCATCAATCTCCAGAATGTTGTCTCTCTACTTTCAGTGAGCTTACCCCACTCGCTCTCTTCTCGCTTCCTTCACTCTCTAGATCTGAGCTCACAATCCACTTCTCCTCTCATGTTCAGTCAGCGCTTCTGGAAAGTTCACTAAAACTCGTTCGTTCTCATTCTCGTCTCTCTCTCTGTCTCTCTCTCTCTCTATCTCTGTCTCTATTTTCCGACTCCGACTCCGACTCCGACTCTTCTCGAGCTAGAGCTGACTTTCCTCGGCGTTACTCTCTCTGCTAGGTTGGGTCTTCCGATACCAAGCAGAAGATGAATCTGAGGTTCTCCTCTCGAAAGAACGACGAGACACTGACGAAGGAGAAGAAGAGAAATGGAACGAGATTCAACAAGGAACAGCCAAGAACAGAAAGGGCTTCTACTTTCCCGATTTTGACGAGAAATTACCTAAGGCAGGAACTGGAAAGAGAGTGATGAGTTACGTTGAAAAGAGGAAGAAAAAACTCAAAGTTTTTGAAGAAGTGAGCTCTCTCCTCTCTCTTACTCTCTCTCGTCACTCTTATTGACGAGTTCTCTCTTGAACTTCTCATCTCCAGGAAGGAAGAGCTTTGTACAACTGGATGGAGAAGAGGAAAGACGACTTGGAAAAGGAAAAAGAAGAACTTGGAAATGAACGTCGTCAAGCGTGAGTCTGATCACTCTACTTCTTTCTCCTCCGCTCTCTATGCTGACCCTATCGATCGTGAAACAGTATCGAAGAACGAATGCTCGATCTCGAAGGTTATTCTGAAGAAGAGTGAGTTTCTTTCTCCCTCTCTTTGATTGACTTCAGAACAGAAGCTAATCCTCGACTCTGTGTCTCTCTAGCTTCGAAGATGATCACTGGAAGAAGAACAAACTGATCGTTACTGGATCATCCGAGATTGACGACCAAGGTGAGCTTCTTTCCCCCTCTCTCGAATTTCACTCGCTCAAAGTTTTGACCCTCTCTCTCTTTTGTTCTCTCAGCTTGGGAAGAACTCGAACCGAAAGTCGTCAAGGTGATCGAACACTGTCGCAAGATGAAAGAGAAGGAAGAACAGAAAGCTCACCTCGAAGCTCGACTCAAACACCTCCGTTCACTTTACGACAAAGTTCGAGACGGAGAAACTGAATACCCTCTCTTCGCCGATTGGTGCATCCTCCCTTCGGTACTCAAACTGATCGATCTCGAAGACGCTGAATCGGAACAGATCGACAAGAAACGATGGGGAGAACTGAAAGAAGAGATCGTGCAAGAAGCGAACGGTTGGTTCGACGAGATCAAACTCGAACTCGTCAAACTAGTACTCTCTCGTACTCTCGATCTCGAAGATGAGGAACAGCTCGACGACGACCCTGAGTCGTACTCGCCCTACTTGGAGGACGACGAATGGTTCAAAAGCGTTCAATCTCTCGTTTGTTGCGATATTCCAAACTGTCAAACTCTCTCGGACGATCATCAAGTCTTCTTCGGTTCTATCGACGACCTCATGACTCATCAACACGAAGCTCATTCAGACCTAGCTCCCAAGTTCACTCTGAAGAAATTGAATCCTTTCCGACTTCGTTTCTCTCTACCTCTTCCCGTCGCTTGTGCGGTTACCGATCTCCTCGAGTTGGGAGGATTCGAGAAGTCAGATGATGAAGATCGATGGGATACTACCGAGGTAGAAATCGACGAGTTGTTCAAAGGAGAGAAAACTCTTCTTCAATGGGAAAACGCACCTCGAACTGTGTTTGGGAAAAGCAAGAAAGAATCAGATTGGAAAAAGATCGTAAGTTTTCTAATCTCTACTTGTTACCCTCGTGAACCTAACTTCGTTCGTGTGTGAGAGTAGATCTCAAAGATCAAGATTGAAAGTGATCGAGCTGAGAAAAACAAAGAAGTTTTGAATCCTTCTCTCGTCATGTGGGAAGTAGTCAATGGGAAACAGAAGAAAAAGAAGAAGAGGATGGAATCGGTAGTCGAGGAGAAAGTAAAGAAGAAGAACAAGTAAAAGTTACAAGGCTTGCGAGTTTGTTGTCGATTGAAATTTCTCAACTCTTTTCTCTCTCTGTCTGGTTTCCCTTGTCCCCTCTCGCTCATGTCTATCTAATCGTTGAGACTGGCAAGTCTCGCGCGGAGACTTGGGGAGTGAGGAGAATCGTCTCGACTGAAGTTTGTCCGAGAAACTCTGAATTGCTTCGCAAGTTTGGGATTCGCATGTTTGTCCGATCCAGTCGCGCAATGGTTGACTCCGTTCCCTCTACTAGATCTTTGTGTAGCGCTGCGTGAAAGCTCCGAATCGTGATCGAACGAGCACGAGCTCCGTTTCATCCGAAGTTTGCGAAGGGAATTAAAGTAACGTAGCGTTGGTTTCAAGCTTCTGAGCCTCGCTGAGGGAGCGACGCTCTCACAGAATCAATAAGTGCATTCCTACTCGATTGAAAACTTCACTCTGCGTGAGAAAGTCGAAGGAGAATCTGAACTCGAAGCTTGACTTCTATGTCTTCACTTCCCTAGTCACTCGACTCTCAAATTAGATCAAGACCCATTTCAGAACCTACAGAGAGGTTTCAAGATCCTACAAGAGAAGCTCTGAGCATCATAACTCCTCTCCTCCATCCAATTCGCGCTCTCATCAACTTCGACAAAATAACGCATCCTCGAACCTCCTCCAACCCGCAAACCCGGCTCAGCTCTCGTTAGATACAGTAGGATAGTAATAGAAAAGGGTACTACAAGCGGTAGAAGGCAATTGATCGGGCCAAACTTGTTTCGAAAGTCGTTATTCTCTTCCAGTAGTGAGTAGCTTCTCTCTTTCGAGCGAGTCTCCCCGGATAGCTTGAGCTCGCTACAGAGCGAGCTGACATACAGAGTACGTGTGTCCGCAGGCCACTGCTTCTCAAACGCTCCCCGTCTTCTTCTCCTTTCTCCTCCACTCTCTGTTCCCTTGCTCGATACTCTCCCATCTCATCCCCTTCGCAGCCTCTCCTACGATCCCTTCCGACTACCCACTCCCTCTCTCTCCTCACGCCATGTCGATATCCTCTATTCCCCTCGAGATCGTCACCGAGATCGTATCCCACCTCGAAACTTCTTTCGACGGTTACATGTTGGAAGAGACAATCGAAGTAGGAAAGTCCATCTCACTGGTATCCCGTGCCTTCCGGCCCATCGGTCAAGCTTTACGCTGGAGGTCCATCACCATCGCCCTCCGTTCAACTCCCTCTCTCGCTCGACATTTTGAGACGTACCCTCACCTCGCCAAAATAGTCCGATTCTTCCACCAGCTAGACCACGTCGAAGACTCTCAGCGCTCTCTCAGAGGACTCGTCGGTGTTTTGACCGAAACTCGCGAGCTCAGGGGCCTTGTAGTAGGTGGCAAGCTAGAGGGCACCTTTGAGGAAGTATTCAAGATCGCCAGCTCGTTACAACGTTTGGAGACATTCGCCCTTGACTTATTGGGCATGTGTAGGTGGACTCCGGAACTGGTGGCTGCTCTCCTCGGCGGCTTTCCTCACCTTAGACGACTCCTATTCTCCACCGGCGGAACGGTAACTCGGGAGGATCACCAGGAGGATCACCACCTGTTAGCTTCAAACCACTGGTCACCGAAAAGATTGGCACATCTCGACCTGTTCGCCACCGCCGGAAACCATGTTTCACGCTTCGTCGATTTTTTCTTCGGAGCGTTAGATCTGTCGGTACTGAGAACATGTCGCCTCACCACAGGTATGGCGGTAGAATCAACGTACCGAAATCTATCACACTGTTCGCAGTTATGGAAGCTGGAAGTTCACTGTGTATTCGATTACGGACAAGAGAAGTTCTCCGAACTCGTGACTCAACTTCCTCAACTACGATCCCTTCAGTCGCTCACGTTCAAGGTGGCGTATTTCGATGGGAATGAGGTTGTAGTCTATCCCAACATACTTCTAAATTCGGTTCTCGCGGCTTTCCCTTCGAAACTTATGCAATTTAGCGCCAGGCAACTCAGTTTTAACGACTACGAATCGATCCCTCTTCGCCCACTCTCAGAATCTTCACATCCAACTCCTCCAGTCTTCGAAGCTCTTCATCCATCGGCCTCAGGTTATCGACCTCTACTCGTCTGGAGAGAAACGGAGTCAGGGAGAGAAAAGTGGTATCGTTCGATCCCGAAGGGAAAGACTTGGTCGGAGGTTCTTCCGGTGTGAGATCCATTTACCTTCTTCGTAAGTCTGTGTAACGCCGCAACTCAGTAAAATCCCTTCTCAGACTCAGGACTCACGCCTAAATTCTCATACGAATTCGCCAACTTCTCTATTTCCTCTGGATCTCCGCCCACACTACTCTCCCAAACCCCTCGCTCTCTTTCAAATCCTCTCTCTCACTCAAGTATCATCTTCGATCACCTCTGAAGAGGCCTCTCGCAACGCTCAATTTCAATTCTCCAACTTTCTCGACCTTTCTTTTGTTCAACCTTCGACTCGACCTATTACCCTCGACGGTCAACGAGATACTAGAGTAGAAATAGGAGGTAAGGATTGACTGGTATATTCGGAAGCGGGAAAGAGGAGGAACGGGAGAAATCTAAATCTAGTTCAACTGACAGTAGATTCCCCTCATCCATTCCTCCATTCTCCAGCTAAGATCTGTTTTCTACCTCTTTCTTTTTCGACTCACCTTTTGTATCCCTCCTAGCTCACTTGTGTCGTGTCTCGTAACCTGACCTTTCTTTGTTCGATTGACCGACAGCTTGCGAAACAGAAAAGCTAAAAATCATTTTGTATTCCTCAGAGATCGTCCGCGATTGCATCGAGTCTGATAGATCTAGTACGTAGCTAAAGCTGACTTCGTGGTTCTTCTCGTAAGTTGGACTTGTCACCGCGGAGGAGGAACTGAAAGATGGAGGTTCGAGAGCTCAGACTTTTTCGAGTAAGTTCCCCCTTCCTCTTCCACTCTCTCTCTCTCTCCCAACCTTAGTCTCGTCTGAGCGCTACAACGCTCTCAAAACACCTCTGCAGCTCGATAGGATGTCAGCAGCTTCTCCCCCTTCACCTCTCGGACCATGCGTAGTTTGTGGGAAAGAATCGACGACTGCCTGTTCCGTCTGCAAGACAGCTGGATTAGATTGGATGTTCTTCTGCTCAAGAAATCACCAGAGATTGGTGAGTGTCCGATAAACTGCCTCCGTCTCCTCGAAGCTAAGGAAGCTGACGACATCCTTTCCTCGATTCTCCTTCTTCTTTTCCCCAAAATCCTGCTCTCCGAAACCGCTTCATCTTGCCTTGGTCGTTCTGAAACGCTACGATACAAGCCTCCAGATCTGGAAGACCCACAAGCTCGTATGCGGCAAGAACCCTTTCGAGTATCCCGCTCTCTCGGCAAAGGAAGTCGAACAGATGTGGAAAGCTCGAAACGATCCTTCCATCAAGTCAGTCTCGTTGATCGAGAGTTTTAGAGACGAGGTACTCGCTAGAACGAAGGAAGGGGCCGGCGACGTAGCTCCAGGCGACGATCAACTCAACGCTCTTCTCCAGGTGAGCCACTCCTTCAGTTTCTCTCGCCCCCTGACGCCTCGCAGTGAAGCTGATAGGTTCTAATACGTTATTACAGCTTCACTTGACCCGCCTCAGTAGTGAGGACCCTGCCGATCCGTTGCGACAGCGTGCACTCCGAGCTTTTCGAGAAATCAGTTTCGGATCAATTATCAAGAAAATCGAAATTTCGAACAGCAGAATACCCTCTGGACTGACTCGAGTACTCCTCTGCGATGACCCACTCGCCTTCATGGCGTTCCTCGAGCAGATCGTCCCCGAGCAACTTTTCAACTCGAATTGGTACCAAACCAATTTTCGACACAGGCTCTTCATCTGCATCGGGTCTATAGCAACGGAGGAAGGACGCCTTTATAGTCTCGTGAGTGGACATGTCGAGTGGTCGTTACAACGAATCCGTCAGTTCTCGAAAGAGTACATCCCACAGATCGATTCCGAGTCGGCTCGCTTCCTCAACGGGACGTTCATTCCACGTTTCTTGATGATAACTGGTATCTATGGGCTAAAGTAGAATCGACTCCTTCAATCTGAAGCTGGTAGGGGAACGGTAACCCGGGATAACGCAAGAGACGCACATTTCTGGAAAGGATCGTTTTTCTGTCTAAAGACTGTACCATCTCAGAGCAAAGAGTAGAGAAACGCGTTATTCGAGCCTACTCAAGTAATGTCAGCTAGGGATTCGCCCTGTCATTCCGAGAAGGAAAGATACGAAAGACGGGAATGCGAGAAGAAGGGAAGGAAAAATTGTGATTGCAGCCTCATTCTCTGCATAGCTGTTTCTCTTTCTTCTCCTTGCACCTCCTCCAGAATTCCTTCGATACCAGACTCATACACCAGTCGTCCTCGTGATTCTCTCGAATAATCTCAACTTTCTTCTCCCTAGCAATTTCTTCGAGTTTCTCAATCTTTTCTGCCAATTGCTTTCCCATCACGAAGCCTCCCCTTCCATTTCGAGGGTACAGATCTAGGTAAAGCTCTTCTAGGATGGTTGATTCTTTGACGAGCTTGTCGGCGAATTCGAGGGCTGATTCGATATCTTCGGAAGAAGAAATCCGTTCGCAAGGGAGGCGGATTCGGATGTGAGAATGAGAGAGGGAAGAACCGGGAGCGAGAGGCGGAATGGAGATATGACGAGGATTGAGGTTGAAGAGGAGTGAGACGGAAAGAGGAAGAGGAGGGGAAGAGGGGGAGAGAGACGAAGGACCTCGAGGTTCGATTCCGTCTGCTGTGAAGCAATCGAGCCGGGAAAGAAGCGAGGGAGAGACGAGATCAGTCATTCTGCGTACGATGTCCCCGGCCTGGGGAAACAAGACGACCTTGTTGATCCCGAGGGCTCGAAGGGAGGGAAATCGAGTAATCGAGAAGAAATAATCCTTTCCGATATTCGTGCTTATAGAGAAGATCGTGCTTTCTTCCACGGTCAATTCTTTCAAGCTTGAGAATACGAAATTGTAGTTTTCACTGCTGATAGTGAGAAAACACCTTTCGAGTGAAAGTCTCTCGAGTTCTATGGAGCGCGGATGTAATCAGTTCCTCGCCTCTTTTTCCGGATTCCGCCGATCGAGAGAGAGTGACACTCACGCACGAGATTGCTCAGACTTGCCAGACCGACTAGAGCCAATTCCTGTATTCTGATTTCTTTCAATTTTGCGAAATCTCCGGATTGCGGATTCGGATCCAGTAAAGGAACGGATCCTATCTCGTCAGCCAGCTTCTGAACCTCCCGAAAGTTGCAATGTTCTGAGAAAGCGCTTTCTTGACTCGGCTCTCGGAAGTAGAGGGTTCGGGGAAAGAGAGGTTGAGCGATCTCGTGGAATTGACGATTGACGAGAGTGAGAGCTGAGAGAGTCTTCTGTCTTGCTCTGTATGACTCGTAGAGTGAGCTACATTGTGCGGCTAGTTCGATGATCGGGACGAGGAGTTCAGGAGGGAGAGAGTTCATCCTTGCGGAGACTTGTGAGAGGATTCTCGGGAGATCAGAGAGCCGGGTATGGATGAGGTGAACTTGATGGTAAGTACGAGTGGCTTGAGAGGGTTCGGGAAGTAGCGCGAGTGAAGTAAGAGAGGAGAGAAGACTGAAGTTGATTCAATTGATGAAGAGCAGGAGTTCGGCCTTGAGGAGTCGAGAGATACGTTGAACTGTCTAGGTACTTGTTCTGAGCTGTTCTGTTGTTACTCGAGGTGTTATGGACAGCTTGGCAGTGGAGGAGGAGGAAGAGAGAGGTTCCTGCTCCCGACAAGAGAACGTTTCTCCCGGCTTGACTTCCTACCCTTCACTTCGATAACGTACTACACCGCAGAGTACCCAGAAATAGTACAATAAATATCACGCGGACTAGAGAAGCTCAAGCAACCGGATCTCAACTCTTCAACGGCGGAACTCGTTCAACTTCCTTCAGACTCTTTACAAGTCTTGAGCTACCCTCAGGTGAGTAGATTCTGCCTGCAGCTTGAAGTGACAAAGACTATAGCTGATTGATCGTGAACGCAATCATTTAGTGTCGTTCTACCGTTCCACTTCGAGTTCTCGTTCCCTCTCCTTCCTCCTCTCCCCAACACTCTAGCCCCTCTACACCTCGTCCGAGCTCCTCTACTTCTCTTCTGACTCTCTCACCATCGTCTATCTCTTCCCTCCCCTCCTCGTACAGTATGCCGATCCCTTCTCTCCCTCTCGACATCATTTTCGAAATCGTTTCGCATCTCGAGGAGGAGGACGAGGAGAAGATCTCGCAACAGATAGAGCAAGGCAAGATGGTGTCTCTCGTATGTAAATCTTGGAGAACTCTGGGTCAAGGTCTTCGCTGGAGAACGGTCAACATTGAACCCCAACAACTTCCCTCCCTCCTCGATCATTTCGTCAGGTTCCCTCACCTCACCAAGCTTGTCCGCCTCTTCACCTTCATCGTTCCTATAATGTATGATTTAGAGACTTTACATGCCCCCGACAGAGAAACTACCGCTCAACTCTCTCAATTCCTCTCCACTTTAGTCAATCTTCAGGATCTGTCAATATCGGGCAATCTCGAAGAGGACCTCGTACCGGCTCTGAGGGCGGCCTCATCCCTCGAGAATCTCAGGTACTTGAACATGAGGGATTACGGTCAATTCACGTGCTCCAACGAGTTCTCAACCAGCTTACAAACTGGCTTCAAGAAACTCCAGACTCTCGGTTTCGCGGCGTGCGGTCGTACGACCGTGCGACACGACGACATCGAAGAACCAGTCTCAAGCAAACTGTCGGTCAGTCAAGCAACGATAGGATTGTTCAGTGAACCTTCCGAAACCCCTCAACTCGCCAACGACTTCCTCTCGATATTCGATCCAGTTGCCCTCACCAATGTCTGCCTACAAATTGGCGCCGCGTGTTCAACCTCGATTCAATACCTTTCCAACTGTCCAAACTTGACTGAGCTCAGTCTTGACCTTATCAATTTCTCCGGGTTCTCGCAGCTGCTCCCTCACTTCCCTCACTTTCCATCCCTCGAGGCATGCAGAGTCAGAGTCATAGGTGGAGAAAAATAGATACGGTCGCCACTCCCACTCTCCACTCTTCTCTCCTCCCTTCCAACTTCGATCCAGATTTTTATCGCGAAGCAACTCGTCTTTTCCGACTTCTCCGAGATCCCTGTTCGACAACTTGGAACGGAAGTGGATCTGAGAAGTAGGAAGTATGTCTGGGTTGGACGCCCTTCAAGCGGAACGGAAGAAGGACCAACGAAATTGATTCTTTGGGGAGAAGAGGAAGAGGGACAGTTTCGATGGTTCCGTAAAGAGGATTCAGCGGCACAGGAAGATTGATAGGTGAGCTACATTCAAACTTTTAGCACTCCTGGAAAGATCGCTTCCACTGACAACGCTCTCCGATTGTTCTGTTTCCCACCCGGCAGAGAATAGTTTGCGAAAATTCCTCGAATTCGCTAGTAGCTTTTCCTCCTAATCATGTTCTCTCCCGGTCTCCACCGTCTCTTCTCTGACACATCTCCCTCTTTGTGTCGCTCTGTCTGCTTCCCTCCAAGGTCTACCTCACTCTCGATTGGTTATCTTCGTTTTTCTTTTTCTTGTTTTCTCGTTCATCGTTTGGTCTGCCCTCTTTTTGCTCTCACAGCAACTCCTTTCGAATGAGTCGCTAAACTGAAAGAGATTCATTGTCGCTATTTGTAAGTCGCCACCGCGGAGGAGCGAACTGAAAGATGGAGGTTCGAGAGTTGAGGTTTTTTCTGAGTAAGTTCCCCCCTCTTCTCCTGTCTCTCTTCTTCTGCCCTCTCTCCCCCTCTCAGTCTCGACTCAATAGAACGCTACTCTCTTCACATCTCTACGCTTCATCAGAATGTCAGCAACCTCGCCTTCTTCAGCTCTCGGTCGATGCGTAGTTTGTGGGAAAGAATCTTTGAAAGGTTGCTCGAAATGCAAAGCTGCTGGTTTAGATTGGATGTACTTCTGCTCGGTAGATCATCAGGCACTCGTGAGTACCCTCTCACACTCCAGCTGTTTGTCAGGAGAGAGAGAGAGCTGATCCTCCTTTTTCAACCAACTCATCTTTCGCTTTCAAGATCTGGAAAGTTCACAAAAGAGTCTGCGGAGAGAATCCGTTCAGGTTTCCATTCTTCAACGGTGATGAGGCAAGAGAGTTGCAATCGTCGAAACGAGAAGCGTATCCTGGCTCGGACTCGGAAGGAAAAACCTGGTCGGAAGCAATCGTAAACACTCTCTCGTCGAACGCCCCGCCTGACGGAGCTCCACTCTTCAAGGATCGCAAAGAGGTTTTCGAGGTAAGTGCAGTTGAGGACAAAGAGTGAAAAAAACCTTCGATCTTTTTTTCGAGTGTCGCTGACTGTTTGTTTCGAAAGCGAGGCTCTTCAGGTGATCGTTCTCGCAGCTCAGATACCCCTTATTCCCGACCTAGTCTTTCATGACGATTTGATCAGCAGACTTCGAACATCAATCGTCTCAGCTAAACTCCAGCGAGCTCCTGGACCCGTCTCATCCGAAGCGATTCGTCAAGTCCTCGTCGAAGACCCCTTTGGCGTTCTAGCAAAATTATTATCGATGCATATCGACTGCTTAAGCTCAAGAGGGACGTGCCCAGAGATGGCTGAGAGGAAATGGCGTTCAGATTTTCTACATCGTTTATTAATTCTCATCGCTAGACTTCAAGTCGAGGTTCAATTGGAGGAGAACAGCGGTGAAGGAAGTGAGTTATCAGGGGAACAACTGAACCGGCTCAAACCTCTCATGGAAGCTTGTGATCTGATTCCAACTTCAAATCCAAACGAAACCAATCTCGAACTCCTCAATGAAATTATGTTCGATGTCTTTGGGATTGCCGGGTATCGTCTGAGCTTCAAACTCTATCGAGAAAGGATCAGTATTGAATAGAGTGAGTGATGGAAACGGTGCGGAGGACGTTCTGTAGCGGTCTCTTTTTTTCTTTCGCCCGTCTGTGCTAGATCTTATTTCCCTTTTTGTATTCGGTTCCACAACCGATTGTGACAGAGACTCTCCGTTCGCTTGGTGGTGTTTGAGATCTGAGATATCTTCCCGGATCGAAAAACTCACTGTGAGCATGCTTGACTCTCCCTCGACTCAAAGCTTTGTTCATTCACTAGTCCGACACCCTTCTCATGAGACTCAAAGCCTTCCTGACCTTCACGAACTTGACCGACTTTCGCAAGCATCTTCGCCGTCGTCTGACCTTGCCGCGGAAGGGGAATCGGAAATTGAGGCTCGAGAGTTCGAATTCTTCGAGTAAGTTCCCCCCTTTTCTCCTCTCTCTTTCTTCCCATCCCAGTCTTGACTGAACAGAACGTCTCCCCAACCACTGTCCTACAGTTTATCAGAATGTCAGCAACCTCGCCTTCCTCGGTTCTAGGTCGATGCGTCGTTTGTGGGAAAGAATCTTCGAAAGGTTGCTCGAAATGCAAAGCTGCTGGGTTAGATTGGATGTACTTCTGCTCGGTAGATCATCAGAGAGTCGTGAGTACCCTCCCGTTCCATTTGGTCCTGTGGAAAGAGCTGATCCTCTTCTCTTCTCGCTCCTCCTTTTCGATGAATCAACCTTTCGGCCTTAAGATCTGGAAAGTTCACAAGAGAGTCTGTGGGGAGAACCCGTTCAGAGTTCCGTTACTTGATGAGGACGAGGCGGAAGAGATGCTGTCTTTGAAACGAGAAGCGTGCTCTTCCGCAAAGTCGGAAGGAAAACCCTGGTCGGACGTGATCCTTAAAGCTCTCTCGCCAAGTAGCTCACCTGGTGGAACTGAGATCTTCCAAGAACTCGATGATATATACCAGGTACGTACGGCTGAAGACAAAGTGCAAATAGAACCCATCTCTCAATTTTCGATTTTTACTTGAGTGAGGCTGACTCTTCTACTTGTTCTGCAGCGATTCGTTCAAGCACTTCAGCAACCCTCTGTATCCAATCCAATCTTTCATGACGACTCGATCAGGAAGGTTCGAACGACACTCTTCTCAGCTAAACTCCAACAAGCTCAAATCTCGGATCAGTTATACTCGGTCGAAGGATCTCGTCAGCTTCTCCTCGAAGACCCCTTCGGACTTTTAGCAAGGATACTATCGGTGTACATCGACGACTCGACTTGCCCAGGGATACTCGAAAGGGAATGGCGTTCAGATTTTCAACATCGTTTGTTCATTCTCATCGCTAGACTTCAAATCGAGGTTAAATCGGAAGACAATAAGACTGAAAGACGTGAGTTATCGCCGGAACAACTGATGGAGTTCAAACCTTACATGGAAGCTTGTGATCTGATTCCAAGCCCGGATTCAAGCGGAACTAATCTCGAAATCTTTAACGACATCATGTTTGAGGTCTTTGGCTTTGCCGGATATCCTTTGAGTTTCGTATTTTGTCGAGAAAGGATGAGTGTAGAATAGAACTGAGTGATGGAAATAGAATGGATGGAGAACGTTCGGTAGAATTGCTGTAGAATTGATTTTTTTTTTTTTCCTTGTCTGTGCAGTCTTTTATTCCTCCAATCGACTGGAACGGGTACTCCCCGTTTGTTTCGTGTGTGCAAGGTATTTGAGAGAATTCAGCACGACGAGTGCAGCTGGGAACGCTCGAGTTGTCCTACGACTTCAAGCTTTGATCAAGAGTTCCGGACTCGTTTTTCGAGAACCCCAAAGCACTTCTGGTCCTACTTCGGCGCTGACCAGCTCAGATTCGAGGAGAGTTGAGTACCGTCGTCGTCGTCTGGACTTGCCGCGGAGGAGGGAAGCAGAAAATCGGAGGTTCGAGAGTTCAGGATTTTTCGAGCAAGTTCCCCCTTCTCTCTTTCTCTCTCTATCTTCCCATCTCACGCTCGTCTGAGTGCTACAGCATTCTTACAACACCTCTACAGCTCACTAGGATGTCAGCAACCTCGCCTTCCTCGGTTCTAGGTCAATGCGTAGTTTGTGGGAAAGAATCAACGACCGCTTGTTCCGTCTGTAAGAGAGCTGGATTAGATTGGATGCTCTTCTGTTCGAAGGAACATCAAAAGCTCGTAAGTACACCGATCGTCTCTATACTTCATACCCCTTGCGATGTCCAGTTCGAAGAGTTGAAACTCTGATCACTTTCTTCCTACTTTTTCTTCTTCATGTTCGGTATATAGATCTGGAAGGTACACAAACGAGTTTGCGGCAAGAATCCGTTCGAATGGCCACCTCTCACCGATCGAGAACTCGAAGAAGCGTGGGAATTACGAAACTCACCAGTCTCTCGAAAAGACCCTTCCGGAACCGTGATTAAGCTAGCCCTGAGTTCAGTGAGTGACACGATGATTCAAGCCCGCGGAATTCAAGGAGATGGTGTAAATTCTGCAAGGGAGGTGGTCTACAAGGTAAGTTTGAGTCCATTTTGATCGTTTCGTTTTTCGTTATCGCGGGATTGAGACCATCTCCTTGAACTGACATTTCGAAACTTCAGCGCAACATTGTAGAATTGAAACACAACACTGGAGATTCATTCCAACAATTCGGTCTAGAAGCTCACCGCAAGATTATGATCCAAGCGAAAAACTCTGCGTTACAAAACGATCTGACCACCGCCGGACTCGAAAGTTTGAAGGGGTACTCGAAAGATCCAGTTGGATTCATGACTTGGGTTCAAGGTACAGATCAAGATATCTTATCGTACGGTGGGAATGCTAAATGGTCTTCAGAACTTCAACATCGAACTCTGATCTTCTTTACAATCATCGGAGTTCAGGTCGAACAATTCTTCGAATCTCGAATACTTTACTGTTTACAAGATGATCCTCACATCAAATATTCGAAATCAGTTCTCATAGATTTGGCAGGAGCAGGAGGGATTTCAGGAATGAATCAAGTTCGAGCTCGGGAGATAGTTGAAAATTTTCTAAACAAGGTTTTAAAAACTTCTCAACTTAAATTTCGACCAGTCTCCTTAAAGGAAACTTGAATTTATAATTGATGCCAAGTCTATATAATCCCTTTGTTTCTATACTATATTCTATGTTTACAACTACAGAATCGCCTTGGTACCATTCTTAACTTCTTCTTTCCATTCTTTTATCCATTCCTCTCCTCTCTCATCTCCTTTCGGAATTCCAACTACTTCGAAAGCCCAACCTTCTTTCAATTCCCAACCATCATCATCTCCAACTTGTTGCCCCCCCTGTTTAGGTTTCTTACTAGCTAATTCTAAAACTTTTCCCAAAGTTAATTTCCCCCCAATTTTTAAAACCCTACCTTTGAAAGTAGAGAAATATAAATCCATCGTGTTTGAACTATGATCCATTGATTCTAACAAGTCTGAGAAAGTTGAACGTTCATCGAATGATAGACAGAGGTCTCTAGTTGGAGGGGAAGAGAGAGGTAAGAGGAGGAAGATTGGGAATACTAGAGGACTAGTTGGAGGTGGAGCAACCCAAGGGACGTAAGGTGCAGTACTTGATGATGAAGAGGAGGAAGGGGAAGGTAGAAGAGGAGCATGGTAAGGAATAGAAGGTGAAGAAGTTTTAGGTAAACTAGTTGGTTCGAAATGAGGTGGAGTTACATCAGTTGGACAATGATGGAACAAAGGTTGTTTGGTAGTTGGTTTAGGGTTTAAAATGATTCCTCTAAGTTTGAAAGCTTCCAACAATGATTCGTTCCCTTGTTTCAACCTTCTCTCTTTTTCTAATTTTTCCAATTCTTTACTCTTCTTGATCCTTAATTTCTCTTGTACCAATTCTCTATATTTCTTTCCAACGTCTTGATCTTGTACTACTTTCGTATTCGATTCTCTCGCCTCGGTTTCGTTCAATTCCAATTCTAATTTCCTAACCCTTTCCAAAGCGTCTAAAGCTTCAGGTAACTTCTCCAGTCCCAGCAATGCACGAGCTGAACGTAATAGAGATTTGAGAGTAGTTTTGTGATCTGCTAGAACTGGTTCGGGAGGTTGTTGTTGAAAAACTTGAGAACAATCTCTCAAACATGCTCCGAAATTAGCTATATAACAAGTTGGGGAGGAGGAGGTTCATTAGCTTCTTTCTTTCTTGGATAGGGTAGGGTACTCACATAGTTCCAAATTACAAGCGGCTCTGTTTGAAAACAAAGTTCTCCTCTCCCTCTCTGATAACTGTTTCCCAACTTCTTCTATAGCTCTAGTATAAAAACCCATAGCATCTCTAAACTTTCTTCGTTTGAACAAATCGTTACCTTGTTCCCTGAACCCTTCTGCGATTTCAGATGGATCTCCTTCGTAGGCTAAAGCTTGTAAAGCTGCCAAAGTATCTGATGGGTTCGTTTCACCTTGTTTGAATGGAGGTTTGGAATCTGTTGAGGATGTGGATGATGAAGTACCACCTAGTTCTGAAGGGAGAGATTTCATGAATAATGGGACAGCATCGAATTGTGCTAATTTATCTTCGGGGGAAGTAGTAGGATCTGAATAACTTGAAGGTGGGATTAAATTCTCCATTTTCTAATGAGTAGGCTGGACAGAGGCCAGAGTATGAGTTGGTAGAGGAAGCAAGAGAAAGTCCGAAAAAGTTTCTGGAAGATGATGAAGTCCCTTAGTCCGCTTCCTCTCACTTTAGATGATGCAGAGTTGTAGGAGAGGAGTAGGTGTAGTATTCAAGAACACTTGTTCGTCATACGCATCTACTTCTCGTTACACTCTAGATCATTCATCTCCTCCTCCACCTCCTCCTCTGTTCGAACAACTCTACCCTCCAACTCTTTCTTCTTCTCCCACTGAATCGAAACAACTTGTTCACTCACCCTCGAAGGGTAGAGGTAGAAGGTCAAGAAGGAATCAATCATTATTAAAACGGAGAATAGAATCCCTCAACCTTTCTTCTCCTCCTTCTTCTCCTAGATCACCATTACGACCCACAACTACTCGTACAACTCGATCAGAGAAAGAAGAAGTTTCACCTTACCTACCTCAAATCACTAGAGAAAAGAATTTCTTGTTATCTCAATTCAGATCAAACTTACATTCTCATTCTCATCTTAGTCGTTCTTCTTCTGCTTCAAGAATCAGAAATAGAAGGAATACTACTAGTAATCGTAGTATTGAACAAACTTGGTTAAATTTCGTTAAACTTTTGAGGTACCCATCAGAAGAATTACCAATTTTACCTCAAAGTCATTTCCCAACTTCTACATCTACAACTGCAAGAGAAGGAGAAGAAAGTGGTGGTCGTAGTGTTAATAATCAGATTGAATCATCATTGTTTAGTTTGAAAGAGTTACATGAATTGCTTGGAATTTTCGCGAAAAGTCGACCAAAAACTAGGAATGGTTTACATAGGTTATTAATCGTAACTGAATTAATCTCTAGACACCATCCTCCTCCCTCTTCTCCTTCTTCTCACGAAGGAGTGATAGGTAGTACTTCATTACAAGGAGGAGGTAGAGGTTTGAATAATCGAGAATGGAATCAATTATTTTCATTCGTAGGTAAATCAATGAGGAGTGTCAAACCTGATCCAGAGATGAAATCAGTTCTAGCTCTTTATTCTCAATCTCAATCTCAACGATCAATCAACTCTAGTAGTAGTAGGGAAGAATTGAAAATGTACAACACTTTGTTGGATTTAGCTCAACGTTCTCGAATGAATGAATTGTTTGATCAGATTTTGGAGAAAATGGTCCTAGAGAAAGGATTTCAAGGAGATGGTGCAACTTTTTCAATCAGAATGAAAAGGGAATTAGATAGAGGAACTGGTCAAGATTTGTTATTCAAATTGTTTAAACAAGGTTTAGAATCTACTGTTGGTGGTAAAAGGTTTAAGAAACAAAGTAGAAAAGTTTTATGGAACTGTTTAGTTTGGAGTTTGGCTAAAAAAGGAGATTTTGAAAAAGTTGAAAAAATCTACAAAGCGATGAAGAATCGTGAAGAAGTTACTGGTCTAGGAGGAGGAGGAGGAGGAGGAGGAGAAGAGTCATCAGTATCATCGTTATTATCTTTTGGAAGACCTCCTTTACCAGATTTCAGTTGTTATTCATCTCTGATTCAAGCTTATTGTCATTACGGTCAATTGAAGAAATCACTCTTGGTCATGTACGAAATGATTCATCTAGGTAAATACTCTCCAACTCCTCAACATTTTCATCAATTGTTTAGAGCTTTCGTCAGGTTCGGGGAATCTCCTCCTCCTCATCGAGGTAGTCGTAGAGGAGGTTACGAGGAATTGGATTGGATTAGTTTGAGAGGTCTAAAATACGATAACAAAGACAAATCTTTCAATTCATCATCATCATCATCACCACTCTCTACTGTACTCCTCTCAAAGTCTCAATCCTCCTCTTCTCGTCGTCGTAGTAGTAGTAGTGGTAAACCTCAAGTAGTAGTAGTAGAAGGAAAAGATGAGAAGGAGAATGAATTCAATTTAACGACTTTACAAACCATTTTCGAATCTTTCTTATCTATTCAACCACCTTTACCCTCTTCCTCTTCCTCTTCCTCCACTAGAGAAGTTTTTCAAGGTGAAAGAACATCACCTAAACCTCAAACGATTTATTTCTTATTGAAAGCTTTCTCAAAATTAGGATCCTTCGAGAACGAACCAGAGATTCTATTAGAGATTTTTGAAATGGTTGAAAAGAAATTCACAAACAAGAACAACGAGATAGAGGAGGGGAACAGTGGAAGTGAGAGGAAATGGAAAGGATGGAAAATGGATAAAAGGGTTGAGAAACTTGTCAAGGATTTGAGGTTGAGAGTAGAAGACAGAGAAAAGAGGTTGAAAGAATTAATGTAACACATATCATACAGTTTCACTCTCCTTAAGCTTGAGCTATGAGCTATGAGAGGGTCTTCGTTTGTCGAGATGTCGTTATCAGTCGCAATTGAGATAGAGTCAAAAACTAGGAAATCGCGAAAACGGAGTCAGTATTGTCGTGCTTCCACTGGAGAGAACGAGAGTCAAGTAGCCACTTTGGATATCACGCCAGAGCGGGAAAGGCGTCAAGCAAGTCAAAAAAAGAGATAGAAGAGTCAAAAACTTTGAATTTGCGAAGGCGTTTTCTGTTTTTGAGTCGATAGGCGCTAATCTCGATGGTTGACACGTACCTCTCGCTCGAATCTCTCTCTCTGCTTCGGCTCCCCTCTTTCCCTTCTCTTTGTCATCCTTCTTTCACTACCTCTTCTCTCTACTCCTGACTGGAGAGACTAGCAGTCTATCCAAGCTCAACTCTCCGAAACTACCCCAGTTCCTTCCCGTCGGTAGACCGTCCCAGTCCGAAAACACCGCGTGGTAAGCTCGCAGTTTCAATTCTTCCGCCTCCTCTTCCCCTCGCTCTCTCTCTCTCTTCTCTTCTCTTTCAAGACTCGGTGAGCTCAACCTCACTGAACCCCTTCAATTTCATTCGACAGCTTCTCTCCGTTTGTCGAAACCTTCGGTATAGTAGGAATCCGAACCAAGTGGGGTGAGTAGCTCGACCTTTCTTTTGCGAATTCTTGACTCGAGAGAGAATTGATTTCATCGAGTCGGAGACTTCTCTCTCGCTGACTCGTTTCTCGACTGCTATTACTGCATCAGATCTTCTTCTTGTTCGATCTCAAGACCTTTCCTTCATCCTCTCTTCAACTGTTGAACTTGATTGATCAACTTTACCCTCCCCGAAGAGCGAAAAGAGTCACACCGCCACCTTCCGCTCTCTCTCTCTCTCTCAACTCTCTACTCTCAATCTCTAAACATGTTCACCTCCTCGATCAACGTTCGTATTCATTGCTGAGCGATTAAGTTCACCCTCAACAAACAACGCGCACAACCATCAACAACCACTTTGTTTTGACTCAACTTCAAACACCGCCACCATTTCTCTTACGCACTATTTCTCACCAACCATCACTCAACGAAACCTCTTGCAGATTGTAATTCACACTCTGTAACGTCAAGGTCACATTTTACTACGTTCTTAACTACCTGATCACTCGCTAGCCACTACAATTATACGCCACCCCCCCTCTCGGCATTTCAACGTGAGCTTCTTTTTCTTTTTTCCTGTCTCTCATGTGTTCGAGCGATCCTAAACGTCTCCCTCTTTCGTTCGGGGTATGTTTTTCACAGATGAACCCTCTTCCACCTCCCAACACCACTACTTTCTCGATTTCCTCCTCTTCCGCCGAATCCGATTCTATCCGTTCCTCCTCCTCCTCTTCTTCTTCTTCTTCTTCTTCCCGTCTTCACGTTCCAACCCGATCAAACTCCTCTGTTACCAGTTCTAGAACTCTTCGACGTTCACGTCCTCGACAAGAATCAGAAATCTCTCCTTCTTCTTCTTCTACTACTTCTTCAGCTAGTGTTACCAAACGAGCTAGATCTTCTACTCTACTCAATAACGATCCCACCACCACTACTACTACTGCTGTCGACAAGACTCACCCTCAGCTTAACATTCAAGCTCAACATTTCCCTACTCCAGCTTTAACTCCTGAAGAATACGTTCCTCCTCCTCCTCCTCCTCAAGTTCTTCCCGTAGTAGTAGAAGAACGATCAGCTCAAATAGTTCAACAAGTTGAGAAAGACAAGTTTGTAAATGGTTTAGTCGGTTAGTTTTTTTTCCCTCCTCTTTCTTTCTCTCTCTCTCTCTGTGTCTGTAAGAGTCGTACTCAAAACTTTCTTTACGCTTTTTTTCAGGTGCTTCAGTTTTAGCAATCGAATCTATTTGGGGTCCTTCTTCCACTTCAACTTCCGCTTCCTCTACCTCATCCTCGACCAGTAGTAGTACCACTCGGTTCTCTACTTCTAGTTGCACAGTTTTACCATTGGATTATTTCGTACGAGAAGTTTTACGTCGTTCTAGAACTAGTTGTTCAACTTTACAGTTGAGTTTGTACTATTTGCACAAAGTTAGGAAACTGGTTAGGGAACAGATTGAATTGGCGAAAGAATCTAAAGAGGAAGTTTGGAAATTAGCTACTACTACTACTACTGCTACTGGCGGAATTGAAAAAGGGAAAGATTTGAAGAAGGAGGAGGAGGAAGATTTGAGAATGATGAGGGAAAATGAGAAATCTTTTATGGAGAAGATTTATTTCGATGGAGGAGAGAACGCTTATCCTTCCCCACCTGAATCTCCTGATCAACCTCTCAATCTACCTTCAACTACTTCCCCTACGACCACTATTACTGAGGAAGGAGAAGAACCTTTGACAGAAAGGTTAACTCGATTATTAGAAGTTCAAAAATCTCCTCTACTTTGTGGTAGAAGAATGTTTTTATCCTCTTTAATCTCTGCTTCGAAGTATTTACAAGATCGAACTTATTCCAACAAGGCTTGGAGTAAAATCTCGGGTTTAGGAATCGAAGAGATTAATAGGAATGAGAAATGTTTTCTGGAATTGATTGAATGGGATTTACATTTGAAAGCTTCAGACTTCAAGAGGTGGACAGACAGGTTGGATACTCTTACTACCACTGCCCCAACTAGTTCTAGTCGTCAAGGTTTAGTTAGGTCATCTTCAGAATATTTACCAACTCCTGAAACTTCTCTACCTCTTGTTCCGATTCCTATCCCTACTCCTACCTCTTCCGCGACGACTCTCCATCCATCGACTTCGAACCTCGTTCGATCGAAACAAGCTCTCACTCGTGGATCTTCTGAACCTCAACTCGAATTTACGAAATCTCTCCCTTCCTCCTCCTCGACTGGTTCTCGTTCATTCCCAATCGCTCAACTCATCTCTTCTTCTTCACGACCTGTTCAATCAGTGCCTCAAAAGATCGAAGAAGTAGAAATGAAATCAATCGCTCAAGAGGACGAAGAGGAAAAGAAAGTGGAACCTATTTTCGTCTCTCATCATCAAAGGAAAGTTCGGAAACTCCCGACTCGTCGATCTCACTACCACGGAGTACCTCACAATTGGGTTGCTGGATCTTCTCTTCGAGGAGTAGTTGGAGGTGGTGGTGAATTGATTTCAGTTCATTAAAAAGTCTTTTCTTTCTTTTTTTCTCTTTCCTTTCGTGTGTATCGCTTTTCCCCCTCCCTTCTTCTTTATTGTCGTATACATTCCTCTCCCCTCTACTTCTTTCCTTCCCTTTTTTTTTCGTCTTCGTCGTCGTCGTCGTTGTTACTTTCGTCGTACAGTACAGATCCTTCTGGCTCTCTCCCTTTCGCTCTCTCTCTCCTTGCTTTTTGTAAGATCATGCACACACAACTCTCCTTTTTTCCCCTCTTTACCTTTTTCTCTTTCACGTTCGTCGCATGCATTTCGAAGTCAGTAGGAAATCGTATGAACGGATACTTGCTATCAAAAGTTTCGGCGATGTTACTCTCTCGTTCGCCAACAAGCAGAGGCACCCGAGTGAAATTTCGCTTCTGAGTCAGTCACAATTTGACTGAGGAATAGTTCATTGCCGTTTTAGTGAGATAGCGAGTGGGTCGACAGAGGTTTTTGAAGCGGGCGTCCGTCCCTTCGCGGCAATCTGAAATAACTCCTCAGGAACTTGATTGGGCTTTCCCTCAGCGGTACTCGGTAAACGTTACCCAGAAGAAAACACACACGAAATTCCAGCAGCAAGAAGAAGAAGGAATGAAAGAAAAGAAACGAGAAAAAGACAAGGAAAGTACAGCTCAAAATCGAAGAAAAAACCTCGTGTAACTCTTTCTACAGGTCACCTTGCTCCCTCGTCCACTCACTCAAGGCTCCTGCACGCCACTGCGATCTATTTCTGTCATCCCCAGAATGACCAAATCATTACTCCCAGGCGTTGAGTGCGGTTCGAATCATTTTTGAAACGATCTCTCTAGCCTCCGACGAATCTTGGACGCTCGTGGGCGATTCAACAGCAGAGATTGCATGTTGAACGTGACTGTCTTGTTTCCAATCGAGCTTGTCTTTGAACTTGAATTCGAGTTGAACAGCGAGGATACTATAGAGAATGATGAGGCGATGTCGACAATCTGACGAGAGAATCGAGTCTGCTTGAGGTCTAGCTTCAGCTTGATCGAGGTACAAGCTCAAGTGTTCGATCGGGTTCTCGGAGAAGAGTCGAGCTCGTTCCGTTCGTAATGAACTTTCATCGAGATCTGCAATTTCAACGAGCTTGGTGCACAGCGAGCCAGTGCGAGCCATCACGAGAGCACCTTGTTGCAAAGATGTGTTGAGCGGTTTAGAGAGCATCTCGAATGACCTCTGTTCACAAGCTTTCTCAAGTCAGACGGCGAGTTTCAACCGTTGCGAGGAGGAAATCCGGATGCTCACTTGCCAGTATGCTTCAGAACCAGTTGGGTCTGCTCGATCGGTGACAGTAAGCGGAGATTTGTCAAAGTGGCCGTTGATGGCTTCGAGCCAAGTGGTAGGTCTTTCAGGGCGAATAGGCAAGTTGCGACGTTTCCAAGCTTCTTTCACTTCTTTCTCGGTCAAGATTGGCCACCTGAACGGGTTCTGTCCACAGAATCGCTTGTGCACTTTCCAGATCTACAGATAGGATAGAAAGAGATAGAGAGGAAAGATAGCGGAGCCAAAATCAGATCAGCTTTCTACCCTCAATCGGCGACTCGGTTCTGATAGTGAGAGAAATATCAAGTCTACTTACGAGCTTTTGATGTTCTACTGAACAGAAATACATCCAATCTAATCCACTCTTGTTGCAACTTGAACACTTTTGATTCGTTTCGACTCCACAAACTACACATTGACCGGGCGCTGAGGGAGGTGAGGCTGCTGACATTCTTCGAGGTTGTATAGTACTGTTGATATTAGTGGTAGATCATGAGTGTGAAGTCGGGAGTCGGGAGAGAAGTGAGAAGGAGAAGTGGAACTTACTCAAAAGCTTTACGCTCTCAAACCTCCATTTCCCACGGCAAAGTCCAAGCGACAACGACGGCGACGAAGTCTACTGTTAGTCCCCCTAGAATCGAGCTGCTCGCAAAAGTGGTAGTTGCAAGGACTTTACAAGGATCCTCGACGACGTTTGATCAAAGCTTTGAGGACAGTCTAGCAAGCTCATCCGACAGTTTATCACTCCCAGGCAGGTACCCAGCTCTGTGAGAAACGAATACCAATAGACACCTGTCTCAGCAGGTCGTGGAGTGAACAAAAAGAGGGGGTGAAATCTGCAGAGACATTGAAAAGTATGAATTCTACAGAACTTTTCCAACCCAATTCCATCAATCCTTCACCGGTATGCTGATCCATCCTCGACAGAGTTCGAACTCTAGTTCATACCCGGCAAATTCAAAGACGTCAGACATGAGCTGATTAAAGATTTCGAGATTCGTTTCGGTTGGTTTCGAAGTTGGGATGAGGTTACAAGCTCTCATGAGGGGTTTGAGCTCGTTCATTCGTTCTTCCGATAAAGAGTATCGTCCAGGATTGTACGGCTCGGACTTGACCTCGGCTTGAAGTCTCGCGATGAGAATTAATAAACGATGTTGAAATTCTGAACGCCATCCGTTTTCGGGTATCTCTGGGCAATCTAAACCGTCGATGTACATTGCTAGCAGCCTGGCTAGATATCCAAAGGGGTCTACGAGGAGAAGTTGGCGAGTATCTTCGAACGAGACGAGCGAATCGGAGAGTGGAGGAATTCGGTGAGATTTGACTGAGAAGATTGATGATCGAAGGTATGCGATGAAGGTGTTGTGAAAGGTTGGATCGAGAAGACAGGGTGATTGAGCTGCTAGCACGACTCGCTATAGGACATTTCTCCCGCAATGAAAGTCAGCAATGCTCAAAACGAAAATCGAGAGGTGGATTTTGATTCCCCACCGTCTGCAGCTGAACTCACTTGAAATTTTTTGTCGAGATCTTCAGAAGTCCTGCTCCTTCCCGAAGCTCCGTTCGACGAATTTCCAGGAGAGAGATCATCGAGAATGACTTCCGACCAGGTTTTTCCTTCCGACTTTGGGCCAGGATGCGCTTCGCGTTGCAAAGATTGCAACTCTTTTGCCTCATCACCGTTGAGGAATGGGAACCTGAACGGATTCTCTCCACAGACTCGCTTGTGAACTTTCCAGATCTTGAGAGCGAAAGATGAGTTGGTTGAAAAAGGAGGATCAGCTCTCTCTCTCTCCTGACAAACAGCTGGAGTGTGAGAGGGTACTCACGAGTGCCTGATGATCTACCGAGCAGAAGTACATCCAATCTAAACCAGCAGCTTTGCATTTCGAGCAACCTTTCAAAGATTCTTTCCCACAAACTACGCATCGACCGAGAGCTGAAGAAGGCGAGGTTGCTGACATTCTGATGAAGTGTAGAGATGTGAAGAGAGTAGCGTTCTATTGAGTCGAGACTGTGATGGACAAAGAAGAGAGAGAGAGAGAGAGGAGAAAAGGGGGAACTTACTCAAAAAATTCTCAACTCTCGAGCCTCCATCTCTCGGTTCACTCCTCCGCGGTGGCGACTTAAGAAGAACGACAATAGCTCTCTATGAAGTTGGTCACTGATTTGAGAGTAAATCCTGAGAGAGAGGAAGACAGAGCAGACACAACGATGAACGAGAAAACAAAACAGAGAAAAATGAAGATAACCGATCGAGAGTGAGAAAGGCCAGCGAGGGAATCAGACAGAGAAGCGAAGTGACATAGAAAGGGAATAATCCAGAAACAAGACCGTGAAGCCAGGAGAAGAAGGTGATTAGGAGGAAAAGCTAGAATTCGGGGAATTTCCGAGGACTATTCTCTGTCGACGACGGAGAACAAAAGAATCGTAGGTCGTTGTCAGCGGGATTCCCTTTTCCGGAAGGAGTGAGAAGAGATCGAATGTTGCTCACCTGTCAATCTTCCTGTACCGCTAGATCCTCTTTCGCACGAAACCATTGAAGCTGTCCCTCGTCCTCTTCTTCCCATAGGATCATCTCCGTTGAACCTTCTTCCGTTTCGTTTAAAGGACGCCGAACACTAACATATTTCCTACGTTCGAGGCGGAGCTCCGTCCCAAGTTGTCGCAAAGGGATGTCGTAGAAATCGGAGAAGATGAGTTGACCGGCGGTGAAGATCCGGATCGAGGGTGAAAGGGAGGAGAGGAGACTGGAGAGTGGGAAAGGCGACTGCTCTACCTCTTCTTCCATCATTAGTCCGACCTGACATGACTGAAGGGATGGAAAGTGAGGGAAGAATGGTAGGTAGTCAGAGAGTCCGGAGAAATCGGAAAGGTCAAGCCTGAGCTCGGTCAGGCTCGAACAATTGGAGAGGTATCGAATCGAGGTTGAACAGGCGGCTTCAGCTTGTAGGCAGATATGAGTGAGGGCTGCTGAATCGAATATCGAGAAGAATTCGTTGGCGAGTTCAGGGGTTTCGGAAGGTTTACAGAGCCATCCTATCGTTGCTTGACTGACCGACATTTTGCTTGAGACTGATTCTTCGATGTCGTCGTGTCGCAGAGCCGCTGGGCTCGTACGACCGCAGGCCAGGAAACCGAAAGTCTCGAGTTTCTTGAAGCCAGTTTGCAAGGTGGTCGAGAACTCGTTGGAGCACGTAAATTGACCGAAATCCCTCATATCCAAGAACCTGAGATTCTCGAGGGAAGAAGCCGCCTTCAGAGCCGGTACGAGGTCCTCTTCGAGATTGCCCGATATTGACAGAGCGTGAAGATTGACCAAAGTGGAGAGGAATTGAGAGAGTCGAGCGGCAATTTCCCTGTCGGTACCATCTAAGATTTCCACGGCATACATAATCGCATCGTTGACGGTGAAGACGCGGACGAGCTTGGCGAGGTGAGGGAATCGAGCGAAATGATCGAAGAGGAAAGGGAAGTTGCTGGGGTTCGATCTTTACCGTTCTCCAGCGAAGACCTTGACCGAGAGATCTCCATGACCTACATACGAGAGATACCATCTTGCCTTGCTCTATCTGTCGCGAGATCTTCTCCTCATCCTCCTCCTTGAGATGCGAAACGATTTCGAAAATGATGTCGAGAGGGAGGGAAGGGATCGGCATACTGTACGAAGAAGGGAGAGAAGAGATAGAAGAAGGTGCAAGAGTGAGAAGTGGACTCGAGGAGCGGACGAGGTGTAGAGGAGATAGAGTGTGGGGGGAGGAGGAAGGAGACGGAACGAAAACTTGAAGTGGAACGGAAGAACGACGCTACATGATTGCGTTCACGATCAATCAGCTATACTTAGAAGCTAAGTATGCAGAATGTGCTCACCTGAGGATAGCTCTGAAGACCGTAAACAGTCTGAAAGAAGTTGAACGAGTTCCGCCGTCGAAGAGTGAAGATCCGTTTGCTTGGGTTTCTGTAGTCCGCTGGTAGATAGTGTACTAGCTCTGAATACTTTGAGGTGCAGTTCGTGACAGAGTGAAGGGTAGGAAGTCAAGCCGGAACGTGATCTTTCGGTTCGGATCAGCAACCTCTCTCTTCATCCTCCACCACTGCCAAGCTGTCCATAACACCTCGAGTAACAACAGAACAGCTCAGAACAAGTACCTAGATAGTTCAACGTATCTCTCGACTCCTCAAGGCCGAACTCCTACTCTTCGTCAATTGATTCAACTTCCTTCCTCTCTCTCATCTCCTCCTTCACTCGCGCGACTCTCCGATCCCTCTCGATCCATCGGTACTCAATATCGCACTTGCGTCCTACAGCTCCAGCTTTCCTACCTCCCACAACCCCTCTCTGACGCTCCTCGCAAGGATGAAGTCTCTCCCTCCTGAGCTCCTCTCTTCGATCATCGACTTAGCAGCAAAATGTAGCTCACTGTATCAATCGTACAAATTGAGACTCAGGGCCCTCTCAGCTCTCACTCTCGTCAATCGCCAATTCCATCAAATCGCTCAACCTCTCCTCCCTCAGCAGCTTCACTTCCGAAGTCGAAACGAGGAGGACGTTCTCTCGAAGAATTGTGCCTTTCAGGAGGTCCAGAAAGCGACTGACAAGATAGGATTTTCGACTTCGCTGAGTGGGCAATCTGGAAATTTTGCAAAATTGAAAGAGTTGAGGTTATATGGCTTGGTTCCAGTTAGTCTGGCGGGTCTGAGCAATTACAAGCGTGAGTAATAATTGCGCTTGATCGGCTGTACTCGCAAAGTAAGGTGACAAACTGATTACATACATCCTCGATCCATAGACCTCGAGAGACTCTCGCTCGAACAGTGTTGGCTTCAAACCACCTCCGGAGATTTCGATTTCATTCTCCCGAGCTTGAAAGAGTTATCATTCGAACAAAGTACGATTATCCTGGAAGGCCCGAATTTGAGGAGTGATTCGTTTTTCTCGACCGCTCGATTTCCCTCTCTTCGAGCCCTCGGGATCAAGACGCTCGCCTGCTTGACACCTCGCCGCAAAATTGTACGCAAGGTCTCCGATATCGTCTCTCCCTCTCTGCTTCCCCAACTCGACTGCATGACGGCAGACGAAATCGAACCTCGAGGCACTTCGTCTCTCTCTCCCCCTTCCCTTCCTCTTCCTGTTCCCGTACTCTTCGATCTGGATCCTCGTCACACAGCAAATATCTGGGCTCGCTCCTCTCTCGCTTCCGATCCGTCGCCCTCTCACTGTCACCTCCGAATCCGTCTTCCCTGCGAACCGATTTCTTCCAACGAAGATATCGAATCAGCCCTCGAGTTCGCCCACAAACTCATCGAGGAATTGACTGATCTCGAAGAACTCTACCTCGACATCTATCCTCGAGACGGAAGGAGAGGCTACGTGTTGGAAAAGCAATCGGAAGAAGAGATCGAGAAACTCGAAGAAATTGCCAGGGAGAAGAAAGTTGAAATCATCTGGGAGAATCACGAAGACGACTGGTGTAGGAGTCTCGTTTCCAAAGAGTTCTGGAGGAGATCCAAGGCGAAGAAGGAGAAGGAGGAGCATCGACGCGAGGGATAGCGATGCAATTTTGGAATTTCTGTACTATTTTCGATTCGCAACTGCAAAGACTATGACAATTGCGAGTTCTGATTCTCCTCAGTCTGGTCACCTGCGAAAATGCGCACATTACACTCCTTCGCTGGTGCTACCGAAGTTGCGGAACGCACTCTCAGTGAGAAGAAGATGATCGTTGCGAAAAGAAAGCATGTTCTATTCTTCACTCGCAACTCCGTCCAGAATCAAGCTCTATCCGGAAACCCGTACATCTCGCTTGAGTCCAACCATAGCCCATAATGCAGGAATGAAGCGTTGGCCAAGCCAAAAAGCTGACTCGGGACCCATTTGACGAGCGGTCTCCTGTGTGAAGATGGCCAGCTGAGTCCCCGTCCACGAGACGTTTCGATCGACTTGAGCTTGAGTCGTATCCCAGCTTGGTAAGGTACCGATGAAAATGAACAGCCGATGTCGAGTGATTTGCTGCCACCAATTTGACCTGTCTACTGCAGCAGGGACCAGTCTTTCCAAGAAGCCCAGGAAACCGAGAGGCTCTTCCGCTAGTAGCTCCTTGAGTGCACTCCTGTAGTTGCCGCCCCGTGCCGAGGCCCTCTTTTCCATCTTTGTTCCGAACATGATTCCGCGAAACATTATCAGGAGCGACTGCTGACCGGCAGCTCCGGGATCCTGGTCTTTCAATCGAGAGAGTTCGAGCTACTTGCCGAACACCACTTGTTGTCAGTCAGGAGATACCATGGGGAGCGAGAGGAGATTGCTCACTTTGAAGAGAGAATCGAGCTGGGATTCGCTCAAGTTCTTGTTGGCAATCCAGCTATTGAACTCCGAGGGAGTCTCGACGAATTCTCGATAAGCATTGATCATGGTTGGTGACTTGGAGGCAGCATCATGTCGGACCTTCCACATTTCTTCGACTTCTCCCTCGGAGAGAGGAGGGTAGGTGAACGGGTTCTTGCCGCAAACGAGCTTGTGAGTCTTCCAGATCTATCTCGATTGTCGTAATGGATGAACGAGAGGGATTACGGTTTAGAGGTGTGAGCGGGTGAGGTGATGATGAGGAAAAGGAGGAGGAAAAAGAGGAAAAGATCAGCGATACCCCCTTCATGGTCACTCGGAGCGACTAGAGAGAGCACGTACGAGTCGTTGATGATCTACTGAGCAGAAATACATCCAGCCTAATCCAGCAGCTTTGCACTTCGAACAACCTTTCGTTGTTTCTCTTCCACAAACAACACACAGTTCGAGAGCTGAGGAAGTAGTGGGCGAAGTTGAGGAGGACATCGAGGGAGTTGAGGCTATTCTGAGAGCTCCTTCGACTTGTGAAGCGGTCGAAGAGGTTGAAATAGCAGGAGGAAAGAGAAAGAGAGAGTGAGGGAACTAACTTTTTCGCTCTCGAGCCTCGTTTTTTTTTCTCTAGCGGTCCGCGGCAAGTCCGGATGACGACGACGATGAAGGTATCTTCAAGCGCTTGATCGAGCTATGATCGAGCGAGAGTTCTCGTACTCTTAAAGAAGATTCCTAGAATTCTTCAAATCGTTTCGAAGAGCTTGGTTTCCTTTGACTCGATCTCTCAGGTTCAACTAGAAGCAGAAGAAGTGAAAAGTCAATTTTGTGACACAGAGGTGACATTCGGGAAAAGATATCATTCCAGAGATCCGAGAGAGAAGCACAAACAAAGATTAAAAGGAAAAACTCGAAGAGGTGGGGTTGTACAGTGTACAGAGGGGCGAGAGACCATGAACACTGGCGTCGAGTTGAAAAGTGAGATCAAGACACGTATTAGAAGTAGAAGCCGGAAAACGGCAGGGAGGAAAGCGGTGAGAAGGAAAGTTTCTGGTTTTCGCCAACGACTCGAGTTTGAAGAGATTCTAAAAGCCCGAGCTAGTTCGTTGGCGCTCGAGATGGATAGACACGGATAAAGAGATGCAGTACTCACAGGTTGTCTCCACGACTTTATCCGCAGTACGATACCACTCGATCCTTCCTCCCCCTCCTTCTACTTTCTCTCCCCAAATCGACAACGGAACCACCTTGCCTTCCTCGTTGTCGTGAGGACGTGAGCCACAGAGAGCGTGATGCCTCATCCTCGGTGCGGGTCGTGCTGGAATGGTGTGATAGTCGAAGAAGTCGAGGTTCTGCGTCATGAATCGTCGAAGCGATGGAGGAAAACTGGCGAGAACGGCTACAAGGGCAACGGGCATCCTGACTCCTCCTCCTGATTCATCAGCGCGATCGGGTAAAGCGGCGAGGCGGAAATACTGTAGGGAAGGGAGACGAGGCAGAATGGAAAGGACTTCGGGAACAGCAGAAGGGACCTGAACATCTACGAGTTCGATTCGAAGACGCACTAGACGGGGACATTCCAGTAACCATTCGAGAGCGTACAGAGACACGGCACAGCATCCGATCCCTACAGTTTCAAGAGCTGTCGGATCGAGAATTCGTAGAAAGCTCTTGCCAACTCGTCGCATCTCGGTGAGGTCGCAGCTCCATGCGATCGTGAGATGTACCAGGCGTAGATTACGGACGTCAGGATGCCTATCGTCTTCTCGATTCGATGCATTGAGCCGAACTAGGCGGAAGTGAAGGTGCCGTAGATTGTTGAATCCGGTACTGAAACTTCGTATGACGTCGTCTGTCGTGTCGTTCTCTTCGTTTGAGGAGATTGCGAAGACTCGAAGCTTCAACAGGGTCGAGGCAGCTTGAACGACTGAAGATAGGTGCTGGCCGAGTTGTCCACAAACCTCGAATGCCTCCAGATTGACGAGAGTTGTAACGATCTCTGCCATTCGACCGCACGATTCCTCGATTATTTGTTCGTCTTCGAGTGGGGCGCATAACACGCGGCGAACGAGCTTGGCGAGATGAGTGTATTGAGCGAAGTGACGGTAGAGAGAAGGGATTTGTACAGTCGTGAATTCGACCGTCCACCAACGTAGAGCTTGGCCTAGACTTGCCCAATCCTTGCTTACGAGCGATACTGCCTTTCCATCTCGAACTTGCTCGTCGACGTGATCCTCGTCCCGTAGATGAGAGATGATTTCGGAGATGAGTTCGGGAGGTAGGAAAGGAAGCGGCATGACGAGAAGGCGGATCGGAGAAATCGTAGCGCGGAGACTGGGAAGAAAGCTTTTTGGAGGAGGAACAGACGAAAGAGGGAGAGTTGAGAGTGGAAGAGTAGAAAGAGAGAGGGGGAGAAAGAGGAGGAGGAGGAAGTAGAGAGGGAAGCTGCAAGAATCGTCCTTGACGCGTCAGCTTACTGGCCTTAGATTATCAGAGGACCTATTCACGCACTTGAAGGAGCTCGTAGCTCGCTGAGAAGCCTAGCTCAAACCGATTGAATGAAGTCGAGATGAGACTGGTTCGACAGCTCTCGAGGCTCTTTGACGACTTCTGATTGCTTCAGTAGGGTCTTGATCTGTATTTCTGAGTGTCTAGCTGTCTATCTGAAAGGTGGGAGTGAAGCGTCGGGAGACAAGCTGCTTCAAGATTTGAATGAGCGAACTTTGATCTCTTTCTTCTCCTCTTCTCCGTTCACTCGATTCTCCAATCAAGATCTACTATTACAGCGTTCAGTTCAAGAGGTTACTCGAAGTCGACTCAACGCGACAATCAGCAAGAATCCTCTCTCTCTTTCTCTCTCTCTCCTCCCTCAAGCCCCTTCTCCTCCCTCTTCCTCCCTCTCTCCCTTCTGCTAGCACTTCAAAACAAACAAAAATCAGCGATCGAACTTTCACAACGCGTCTCACACTCGTCCTCTTTCTCCTATCCGAGTCACCTTCCTCAAAGACGAAATGAACTCTCTCCCTCCCGAACTCCTCTCCTCAATCATCAACCTCGCAGCAGACTGTAGCTCGATCTACGAATCATGGGATACTAGGATGCATACCCTTCTTTCTCTCACGCTCGTCAACAAGGCATTCCACGAAATCGCTCAACCTCTCGTTCCTCAAAAGTTCTACTTCAAAGAGGACGACGACGTAGTAGGGGAACCTTTCGAAGACTTCATGAAGTCTGAAGTGACTACCATGATCGAGAGTCTCACCTTTGAACCGAAGTTAGAAGCTTACTATTACAAGTTACCAATTCTCTTCGGATTTGAGAATTTGACAGAGCTAAGGATTACGAATAGCGGAGAAATATCTTTAGACACTTTCAGAGCTTATCACCGTATGGTGCTTTCACTTTCTGCAATGCGCGTGTGAATCTGGCTAAAGCTCCCCGTTGATTGACACAAATTTGACAGATCTATCTCGACTTTCCCTCTATGGCGCATCCTTCAGCTACGATCCCGACCTCGAAGCCGACATTTCGCTATGTAGTCTAAGCGAATTCAATCTCGAGTCAACCGACTTAGTCACTTACCACTCACGCAACACAGCACCGACTTCTCCTCTTTTGTCTGAATCTCATTTCCCTTCTCTACGAGCTCTAGGCCTCAAAAGCTTTGAACGTCACCCTTCCGGACCGAGCTGTCTTCTCCGACTCGCTTATCGCTCGACTCGATTGCTTGACGACGAACGACAAATACATTCACACTGCTACTCCCGATCTTCCTATCCCGGTTCCTCACTTGTTCGACATTCGCACTGAACGCTCACCAATCAGTCTCACAGCCAATGGTCCAACCGGCTTTCTCAAGTTCAAGATTCCCTCCTTTTCATACAATTACCTTCGAATCCGTCTTCCCTGCGAACCGATTTCTTCCCACGAAGATATCAAATCAGCCCTCGAGTTCGCCCACAAACTCGTCGAGGAATCGACTGATCTCGAAGAACTCTACCTCGACATCTATCCTCGAGACGGAAGGAGAGGCTACGTATTGGAAAAGGAATTGGAAGAAAAGACGAAGAAACTCGAAGAAATTGCTAGGGAGAAGGAAGTCGAGATTATCTGGGAGAATCACCAGGACGATTGGTGTAGGAGTCGAGTATCGAAAGAGTTCTGGAGGAGATCCAAGGAGAAGAAGAAGAATTCACAAGCGAAATGAATTGGTCGAACGAGAATAAACAGAATCTGAAAAGGAAAAAGAAAAAGTCTGTTTGGCGTCGTTGTACTCCCACTTGAAATGATCTGTACCTCCTACTGCGCTCCCTACAACCTATGCTGCTAGTGAGATGGTATTTCATCGACATTGGAGCATTCAGAATCGAATGAAATAACGATATCTCTGATCTTCCTCAAGAAGTTGGTTCAAGTGCTGATGCTTTGCTCTGTTGCGCCTCAACATCTCGACAAAGCAACACAGCGGGACAAACGTCTTTACTGACAATCGAATCGAGAAGAAACACTTGCAGGATCGAATCGACCCTTTTGAAAATGAAAGTGAACCTTATTCTTCGAAACGAGCTCTCTTCAACGCTTGGTGTTGCGCTGTGCTCAAGTGCGACATGATATTACCGAGTAGTGAGAGTATCGTGAAGGCGGAACCCGCTTGAGGTGTGTAGCGAAGAAAGGGAAGTCAAACGGGATCGGAACGAGAAGAGTTTCAGCTCAAACGACCAATTGCCGACGCCCACTAGACGTCTGTATTTTCGCGTTCGCCTGCTTCCGCGAGGCTCAAGGGAGTGTTGGCCTGAGCGGCCAGGTGTCACTCACACGAATTACGGATTTCGGCACTTCGAAAATTCCAAAAATTGCTTGCTCTTTGGAGGGGCTACATTCATTAAGGATGAGCGGAAATGAAACCTCCGTCTCTTCATCAACGGTAGCGGCTCGACAGCTGGTCCGTCCCACAGTGACCGACCCAAGCTGGGACAGCTTCGCCTGGCGAAAAGAAGGGAGACAAAAGGACCCCGAGAGTTCTCATTGTCCATCTTCGGTGCCTTTGGAAGGCTCTACGATCAGGACGAGCTCACTGCTCGCGGTCCCAGGAGACGGAGACGAAAGAGAGAGAGAAGAGAGATTGGTCGCGAAGAATCGAGGTACCGTCGGACCTTCGCAAGTAACGAGAAGAAGTTTGAACTTGTGTGAGAAAATTCTGGGGATGGGGTTTAGCTTGAGTTTTGCATAAAGGGAGCCTCTAATTGCTGCTGCACGAGGGGGGAAACGAGTCTCGGATGTGAAAGATCGTGACTGAGAAGCAAGTCGGAAGGGTGCTTTCACACTTCTCGTCTCTCTTTGCTCGAACCTCTCTCTTTTAGCGTCGTTCGTTCCTCCTCGCAGAGTCGCAGCTCCCGTACTTTCCGGTCGCTCGTCTCTTTCCTCTCTCTCTATCTCTCTCCACGACTCTCACGTCTCACGACTGTTCACGGAAGGAGGAACGTTCAACTTGAAGAATTTGAAGCTAGAAGATTTCACTGAACAATGGGAATTTTCAACCGATCCAGTGGCAACGAGGACGAGCCTATCAGTACAGGCTACAAGGAGGGCTTCCAGTTGAAACTACCGCGTCAAGCGTCTACCTTGTGAGTCGCTCCCGTTTGATCAAAAAGATTTCGAGGCGGTACCCAAAATTCTCATCTTTTATCTCTCACCGTACCTCACAGAGCTCCCGAAGACATCTACACGAATGCAGACTTGGATCCTACTCCTCCAGAGCGTAGGACTTGGGGTATCTTCACCTGGTTAGTCTCCCTCTTTCAAAATTTCCCTTCATCTTCCCTTTCTTCTAGCTTCTCCCCACAATTCTCGTCCGATAGGAACGCTAACCTCGTTTCGATCTCACTACTGCTAGGTGCTCTTTCTGGGTCGCTGCATCGCTCGATCCTGCTTTCTTCTCCCTCGGTTCTTCGTTGATCCCTCTCGGTTTGTCCGTACCTACGGCAATTGGTTCGTTTTTTCTCAATTCCCTCGTCTCACTCTACCGAGACTGAGTTTTCTCGTTTATCGACAGGGATCATCGTACTCGGAAATGTCATCGTATCGATCCCCATCGTCGCCAACGGTGCAGTCGGATCTTACATGAGGTGAGTTTCTCGTTTTCTGAATTCGCGAGTTTTGGTACTAATGCGTTCTCATTCGACAGGGTTCCTTTCCCCGTTGCCATCCGTGCATCAATGGGTTACTACTTCTCCTTCTTCGCTGTCGTCTCTCGTCTCTTCCTCGCCTTGATTTGGTTCGGAGTAGAGACTTACAACGGAGGACTCGCTATGACTCAATTCCTCTACGCTATCTGGCCTAGTGAGTAGTGTCTGATCCCTGATTGAGGAGCTTAAAATTGATATCGTCGTGCTTTCACCAGGCTACCTCGACGTTCCCAACCACATTCCCGAATCAGTTGGCATCACGACTGTCGACATGGTTTCCTACTTCTTGTTCTGGTTGATCCAGCTTCCTTTCTTCTTCATCAACTCTAACCACCTTCGTTACGCCTTTATTCTCAAAGTCTTCGTCGTTCCGGCTACTGCCATCGCCATGACGGTTTCGATTGCGAAAGACGCTGGAGGATCCGGTCCTCTCGTTCGTGCTCCTTCGACCGTTAGCGGCCGCGATTACTCCCTCGCTTTCTTGACCGGTCTCGGAGCTGTCATTGGTAACTGGTCCACTCTCGCCCTCAACTCGCCTGGTCAGTTTCCGTTTTCCCGCTTATTCCACCTTTTCGATAAAACTGACTTTGCACGCTTGATTCCAGATTTCGCTCGTTACTCGAAGAAGCCCAACTCTCAGATCGTTCAAGCTGTCGCTATCCCCGCAACTGCTGTTTTCATCGGAGTTTGCGGTATCATTTGCGGTGAGCTCGAAACACCACTCGAAACTAATTTTCGACCGCTCAAGCTGACTGGCCTTTGTATCTCTACTAGCTTCCGCTTCGGTCGTCGTCTACGGAGGCGAGCCTCTCTGGACTCCTATGGAAATTATGCAACAATGGGACAACCGCGCAAGTCGTGCTTTCGCTGCTCTCGCTTGGATGCTCGCTACTTCGACTGGTACGTTATTCGAACCTCCTTCCGCCCGCAATGTGTCACGGCACTGACGTCCTAATCTATCAATCACTAGCCAACATCACCGCCAACTCGATCGCCGCTGCCAACGATTTAGTTACCCTTTGCCCGCAATTCATCAATCTTACTCGTGGCCAAGTTCTCACTGCTTTCCTCGGCGGGTGGGCTGTAGCCCCTTTCAAGGTGAGCCTGCCTCTCTCTAGCCTCTGACGCTACGAGAGACAGAACTGACTCGCGGATAACTCGCAGATTCTCGCTTCTTCTTCTTCCTTCCTCACTTTCTGCGGTGGATACTCTGTGAGTCCTTCGCTTCCTTTCCCACTGCCTCGACTTTTCAGCTGACGAAGACCCCCTTTCACTCATTCAGATCGTTCTCGGTCCTCTCGCTGCTCTATTGACTTGCGATTATTTCTTCGTCAAGCAACGAGCTTACCACGTTCCCGAACTCTACGACCCTCAAGGTATCTACCGTTACGTAGGAGGATTCAACTGGCGTGCAGTGGCTACCGTCGTCGTGTTCGTCGCCATTCTTTTGCCCGGTTTCATCAACGCTATGAACCCTGATATCGATGTCGGAAACGCCGTCTGGATTTACGCTCCTGGTCTCGTCGTAAGTACTCTCCCTATCTCTCTAGTAACACGATATCTTGAGCTCACATTCCCTCCTTTCCGCAGACTTCTTACTTCCCCGCCGTCGCTTTCTATTACGTTCTCAACCTCGCCTTCCCTCACTACGCCTCGCTCGTTGCTGAAGCTGTCACGGCTGACGACGTCGATCAATCTGTCGGAACCGACTACGAGAAGAGTGAAGCCGACCACGACCTTTCGAAAGAAACTTACGAAATGGCCGGAATCTCGCAACACGCTTAAAATCCAAGCCTCGTCTATCTTGTTCTCCCTGTTTACTTTTACTTATAGATCTCGGAATTTCGACTTGCTACACTGTATTTTATACCTCTCCAAGGGACGGAAGGAAGGAATCGTCGACGCTTTTTTCGTTTTTGTTCATTATTTTATTTTATTTTCACGACCCCTTTTACTTGATACCATTTCTTCGTTATCTCCCTCTTTAGACGCTACTCTAACCTCTCGTTACTTCGTTTTGCGCTTTTTGCATGCCCACACTCTCGTTCCTCTTCTCAAGACTTCTAGTGGAACTTTCTCTCCCCTCCTCTCCCTCGTCGTTTTCACTTTTACTATATCTACCTCAGCCTCTCTTTCAAATAGTCAAGTGATCGAGCTGGAGCTCTCGCTCTCTTGTCATGAATCTCTCATCGACAGTAGTCCTGCCAAAGAGAAATTGTGTAGAGCGCTGAGCAAGAGAGGAGTTGTCTATTCACAAATGAAGCTTTTTCTAAATCTACACCAAGAACGTAATTTCTATGCACAAAGATTTCTTATCGTTGTATTTATTTACAACCTTCGTCGGAGATGCGATTGCGAGGGAAAGTACCAGGAAAAGTCGTGAGATTAGGACTAAGAAACAGAGAAATGGATTGTCAGTTTCAATATCCGACACAATCATGAGCGGAGAAGGAGCACTCACTTGGTGTAGATGTCCATGTGTCGATTGATGTAATCCGAAGTAGCTATCAGAAGATCATAGAGGTTATTAGCTCATTCCGCTCAAAGTCAAAAACAAGAAAGAGAAAGCTCACGATGATCGGCGGGATCACAACCTACTTTAGGAGGACCTTTCTGATACACACGAATGTAACTACGAAACGATATGCTAATAGTCAGTCGAGACTCTCGGGACAGGATCGAAGGGAGGAAAGGTAACGAACTCAATTCGAAGAACTCCCGGAAAAGTCAAATTCGCCCAGTTTGGAGTTTGGAAAGCCTTCGAGATCGCCAGATTGATGTTGATTGACTGTCATATCAAAAGGAAGAGAAGCAAGAGTAAGTCAAGAGGCAAAGGACGAAAAGGAGCTTCAAGGAGAAAACGAGCTCACCATAGGTTCCTCAGAGATCAGGCGCTGAGAGATACCAGTCTCTTCGTTCGGACCGAGAGCAGAAGCTAGAATCCTCCAACTTGCTGTGTCGTTGACGAACCAGGTAATCTGTCCATTCGACCCAGGCTCGTATTCGAAACCTGCCCCCGGGACGCAAGATTAGCTTGGGAAACAGCGAGGTCGGGGAACAGGATGGAAGCTCTACCATAGCTGGTGTATCCTCTACCGTCGTAAGAGGTAGTATCCGTAAGAGTGACTGCGAGAGATAGAGGAAGGTGAGTTCAGCAAGATTCACAAGCGAAAAAGGAGGAAACTGATACTCACTGACGCTAGCCGATTCTTGAAACGTAGCTCCTTGAAACAAATCTAGCAGAAACACAAGAGAGAAGAGTCAGTATTTCTCCGAATGAAGAGACCAGGCGAGCTTGAGAACCGTTTACTTTGGAAAGTTCGATCAGGATCGAAGAGTGTAGTGTGAGGAGTTGTATTCAACCATTTATATCCGGCATCCATAGGAGCAAACTATACAGAAGCAATAGATGAGGTTAGATATTAGAATCACAGTTCGAAATTCAGAATTTCGAAAGAAGAAAGAAAAACTCACCTGAATTGATTGAGAGGTGGAACCAGTTCCTCGCCAGTCGACTTGCTGTTCAGTCAGATCGATCTCGGGAGCTCCTCGTCCGACGGAGACATCAGGTCCAGGATGATCTTCACCTTCGCAAGTACAAGAAGAAAGTCGTTGACCGCGAAGCCAGCTAAGCTGACCTCCGTAATCCGAGAGACCGCTCGTGTGCGCCGCCGTAGGAGTGTGGTTCGAGAAGGTTTGGTTCGGTAGAGTTCCTACATCGCAACTGGAGAAAGAGGGAGGTCAGGAGGAGAATGTCGAAACCAATTAGCTCGAGCTCGATTATATATCAGGTCGAGAGAATCGAAGGAATCGCTCACGAGTTGTAGCTGTAAGGCCAGACTCCATCTGATCGAAGAGGATAGAATAGCTCAGTGTAGTTCTCATCAAGGTGGAAAGCAGAACGAAACGGAGCTCACCGTTTGATGCACCGAAGCCTGCTCGACCGAGATTTCCAAGAGTCCAAACGCCTGAAGGAGAAAGAGTCAGTATCGGATGAAGGTAAACAAGGAGGACCTGTCCAGGATAGAAGCTCACCAGGCCTGCGCAAAGGAGATGGAATAATACTCAGATTTGCAAAAGCGAGCAAACGAGGCGATTGACAAGTTGCTTACCAGAACCCCATTGTTTTCGAATCACCGGGAGCTGACATCGACACTTCAATGATACCACCTTGGAAGCAGAGCTTGTTCCAAGACTGAAGCATTCCACTTCGGAAATTGAGATCGTGAATCAGTTCTTGCGAGAGGGTGATTTCGAGTTTACCGTCTTTCGTGATGATTGCATCGGGATCGTACCATTCGTAATCTTGAGTTTGCCAGTAGTGAAGCTAGATGACGAAGATTGGGGAGTCAAGTCAGCAGAGGTGCGAGAGATCCGAAAACTGGAAAAGGGAAGAGGCTCACGTCGACAGCTTCCCAGAAAGGATCATCTCCTGGCCAGAAAGTACGACCATCTTGATTAAACTGAGGAGAGCAAGAATCAAGCACAGGTCGTCAGAAACTTGTGACGAGAGAAAGCGAGGCCTCGAAACGGAAAATTCAACTCGCCTCATCCGAGAAGACTAAATTGTAAGTCTCTCCATCGAACCCCACTCGAGTCCTAGCATTTTGAGGAGTATCGAGATCGATCAGACCAGGAATGACAACTTTCGGAACTTGTCCCGAAGCGTTGATTCCACCTAGATTCCAACCCAAGATCTTTGATCCACCACGATGAGGAGTGGTCCAGGTTCCGACGACTCCGTAGCGTAAGACAGGATATACTAGCATCAATACGAGAAGAGCAGCGACGATGCTGAAGAGAGCGAAAGCGTTGAGGTATTCGAAAAAGGTTTTCCTCCTCCAAGACTGTTTGTAACGACGACGAGCAGAAAGATTGGTCGAGTAGAGGAAGTCGTCGTTTTCGTCATTGTCGAAAGTATCGAAGAATTTGTGAGCGTTGAGGTACAGAGGAGAGATTGGTAAAGATCGAGGGAAGGGATTCGATTGTGTCGGAGTTGACTCTCCTGAGGAATTCGGTAGATGGGGAAGGGTATTCGTGGTAGAGTATGTAGTATGAGATGTATGAAGATGAGATGCAGTAGGAAGGAGCGAAGGAGAAGGATGAGCGGTCGGAGCTTGAGGAAAGGGAGATGCGAAAAGATCGATTGCTGAATCAGATCCGTGCGAATGAAGGACTCGTTGATTGCAAGTGCTCGTTGCAGATGCAGTGAGAATGGTGGATGAAGGGTAAGGTCCGAATCCTCCTCCGATCTTTCCAGCTTGAATGCCTGGCGAAGGTCAGGATTGCGACGAATAAGCTACAAGCTCAGCGACCGAAAGAGGGTAGGAGAAGTATGAACTCACCTAGAGCAGTTTCGCTCAACTCATCGCCAGTCTCGGTACTACTCTCTTCACTGCTTGAGGCGAGGGAATGAAGTTGAGAAGCGAAGAACGATGACTTGACGAATCTCGAAGAGTTTTGACGACGAGCATGAATCGTGCCATTCTCCAAAGACAAATCAAGTTTGATCGGTTCGAGACTGGCGAGAGGAGAAGATGCGTGGCAAACTGAACCGTATCGATTGAGTTGGGACGGATGCGATGGGAGAGGTCGAGGAGTCGAAAGCGAAGGTGGAATAGGAGGAGTGAGGTTGTTGCCGGTTTCTCTTTGATCAGTCGACATCTCTTGAGCAGTTTGAGAAGTCTGTCCGAGAGCCGAGAAGGAAACGATGAGATGGATGATCGCAGAAAAGTTGAGAAGAAAGAAAGTAGAGCACTTACCGATGTCAAAGTAAGTCGATTCGAAGTTCAACGTCAGAAGAGTGAAGAAGAGAGAAGAAAGAGAGGGGAAAAGAGAGAGAGCTGATTCGGTCTGTGAGAAAAAGAGAAAAAGAGACACCGTGCACGAGTTCCGTGGACCTCATCGCATTTACTCACTTTGTCACGAAAAGACTAGGCTCTTTGTAAAGGCGAAGAACGACGAAAGTGAATGCAATAGACACAGGTAGGATATGAAAGAAATAATGAAAAAAGAACAACACGAATAGAAAAGAAAAAAGTTTTCTCTCTGAAAGACTCGATTAGGTGACAGAGTACTTGGGTCCTCCTCCTCCTTCCGGTACGATCCAAGTGATATCTTGTGTCGGTACCTGTGAGTTAAAGCGAGAAGGTCAGCGCTTGACACGACGAGCAAGGGAAGGTTTGAACAACTAACCTTGATACTGCAAGTCTTGCAGTGAATACAGTTTTGACTGTTGATAACCAATCTCTTTCCACTAGCATCTTCCTCTCCACCTTCCGAGTCGACGTACTCGTAAACGGAAGCGGGGCAGACTCGTCCCAGTAGTCCAGCGTACTCTTCCACATTCTTTTTAACGTGAGCAGGTCGATCCGATTTTTCGAGGTGAAGGTGAACGGGTTGGTCTTCGGCGTGGTTCGTTCCAGTACGAGATACCGAGGTCAAGATATCGAAAGAGAGGATGCCATCGGGAGCAGGGTAGTCAATTGGTTTGAATTGACTAGAGAACGTTCGAGGTTTGAGATCAATTTCAGCTTGCGATTCTCAAGAGCTGGGAAAGAATGAGCACTCACCTAGCAGGTTTCGTGGCCTCGTAATCCTCTTCAGGGTGATGGAAAGTCCAAGGAACACGTCCTTTGAGAATCATCGAATCCAATCCGGAATAAGCGATTCCTCCCCAGTTTCCGAGTTTCGAGTGGAACGAAGGTCTCAAGTTTCGAACTTCCTTCAACTCGGTGGCAATCCATGAGTCTTCGAAGAGTTTCTCGTATTCAGACATGTCGACGGGGACGGCAGAAGGGTCTGAAATATCGTAATCTTCGGGAAGAGATTTAAGAGAGTTGAACGCGGCATCGGCGGCGAGCATACCGGACTTCATTGAAGTGTGGGTACCTACGAGAGTGAGTTCGATTAAGTCGAGTGCGTGAATCAGCTCGGAGGACCGAGCAGATTCAAAATGAGAAAGAATCCAAACTCACCCTTGATCTTCGGAACGTTGAGGAATCCAGCCGAGTCTCCAATGATACCCCCTCCAGGGAAAGTAAGCTTGGGAATCGATTGCCATCCTCCTTCGTTGAGGGCTCGAGCACCGTAAGCGATACATTCTCCACCTTCGAGAAGATCAGCGAAGAGAGGGTGATGTTTGAGACGCTGAAAGACAGGAGAGCAACAGAGCGTCAGTACTTAAAGCAGATTGAAGACTGAGACGAAGGGGAGAAGCTAGCTAACCTGTAACTCCTTGTAAGGAGAAATGTAAGGGTTCTTGTAATCGAGACCGACGACGATACCGAGCGAAACCATCTCATCCTCCATGTGGTAAAGCCAAGTTCCACCGTAAGTAGTGTTATCGAGAGGCCAACCTAGAGTGTGTTGAACTTTTCCAGGTTGGTGCTTCTCCTTCTTGATTTTCCAAACTTCTTTAACTCCGAGTCCATAAGTTTGAGGATCTTTCCCTTCCCTCAAGTTGAACCTCTTGATGAGTTGTTTCGAAAGTGAACCATGACAACCTTCTGCGAGAATGGTCAACTTCGAGTGAAACTCCATTCCGGGTTCGAAAGAATCTTTGGGTTGGAAATTCTTGTCGAGGCCGATCTCGTTCGTCTGGACACCTCGAATTCCAGTTCCATCTTCAGTGTAGAGTAACTTTGCCGCTGCGAACCCAGGATAGATTTCGACACCGAGTTCTTCAGCTTGTTCCGCCAACCATCGAGTGAGTTTCGAGAGTGAGATGATGTAGTTTCCTTTGTTGGACATTTGAGGAGGGTGAGGCATAGGGAATGAACCTTTGGGAGTGAGCCACCTCATCGAATCTGAGAGTGCTGGTTGATTCAGAGGTGCGCCGAGTTCTTTCCAGTCGGGAATGAGCTCGTCGAGAGCTTTGGTTTCGATGACCGCTCCAGAGAGAATGTGCGCTCCTAATCACAGCAATCAACGACATCTGGTTAGTTTCTCGTCGCAGGTATAGAGCTCGATCTGGCGCCACAGGAGGAACGAAACGACTTACCGACTTCAGCACCTTTTTCGAGTACGACTACCCTGATTTCTTTCTCTTCCTCTTGAGCTTTCTTCATCAATCTGATGGCAGCTGACAGTCCAGCAGGTCCAGCTCCTACGATACATACATCAACTTCGTCGGTTACCCGTTCGACATCGGTAAGATTGAACTCTTGATTGAGAGGTTCTGCTTGACGGGTGACTGCTGAAAGGGAGAAGGATCTCGATGCCGTGCCAGCTAGAGGAGCGAATCTCGTTCGGCGGGTTCGGAGAGGGGAAGAAGAGGAGGAATTTGAAGTGGGGAGGAGAGTCGAGAAAGAAGACGAGGCGATTCGAGGAACGCGCTTGAACGTTGCAGTTCTTGAAGTGCTCGCTAGAGCGTTCGTTGTTCTCAACATCTCTGGTTGAAAGGTGTCGAGGGTAACGAGTCGAGAAGAGAGAGCGAGAGCTGTGAAATTTCAGATTCTTGCGCAAAATTCGCAAATCCTCATTGGACCGGCAATTTCGACTCTATCTCTCCTTGTCTCTCGGAACGTCTGTAAGCTACCTTATCTACACAAGCGACCCAAGTACTGCTACAGTTGACTGAACCGGAAGCTTCTCCGTTCTTTCCCATCTAGTTCGTTGACTCATTTCAGCTTCATTCAACTCTCTCCCGATAAGCTCGATACGACTCAAAAACACTACAGAAGATGGCACATTCGCATTCGCATGAAATTGGGCATTCTCATTCTCATTCTCATACACTCGACGATCAATCGATGGAGACAGACGATTCTCAGCACTCTCAATCTGAAGGAGCTCACCAAGCTACAGTCGTAGCGACATTCGACTCTTATCGTCAGCAAGCGTTGTCCGCGAATCAAAGGAGGAGAGCAGACTACTATGCTCTGCCGCAGAAACACCGAGATTTGTTACCCAATTTCAACCAACTTTTGAGCGATGTGAGCCAGTTCTTTCTTTGTTCAGCATTGTTTGCTCGTTAATGGCGACCGTTCGTGCTGAAGCTATCGTATGGAATAGGTAGATGAGAAACTTGAAGTGAATGCTCAATTCGTTCAGAGGCTGATTGACGCGAATCCTTTTCCTCCTCCAGAAGATGCTGCTCACAGTGCTAGAGCCCCTACTGAAGCTGACCATGAAGTGAGTCAGCCTCTATCGATATCTCATCTGCCATGTACTGACGTTCACATTGCGTCGAAAGCGGCTGAGAAGCACTCTGCGACAATGCGCTCGAGATTGGAGCGAAACTGTGAGCTCGAACTTCTTCCGACCCACTCGTTCTCTACTTCAATTCGAGACTCGTACTGACTCGGACTTGACGAGTAGGGCAGGTCAGAACGTGACTCAACATACGTACCGATTCTAGAAGCGCTCGAAAAGACGTTCTCGTCGTACTCTCCTTCACAACGGGCTCAAACTCGAGTTCTGGTTCCAGGAGCCGGGTTGGGTCGACTCGCTTGGGAATGCGTTCGAAAAGGATTCTCTTGTCAAGCGAACGAGTTCTCTCTTCATATGGTCAGATCTCTCTACCTCTTTCAACAAAAAGCGTTACGATTCCTGATCTCGAGAAACCCCCTCTTCCTCGCAGTTGATCGCATCCGCTTTCATTCTGAATTCGACATCCCAGATCAATGAATTCCCAATCTATCCTTACCTTCACTCTTTCTCCAATATTCGAAGTAAAGAAGATCTCTTGTCTCCGAGTTGGATCCCGGATGTCGATCCTGCTGGTATCGTAGGAGATGAGGGAGACGAGGACGAAGGTGCTCCGAGAGGAGACTTCTCGTTCGCTGCTGGGGACTTTTTGGAATTGTACGGCGAAGGAACTGGTACGTTCTTTTCGCTTCCGTCCCTGTTGAAGGATGGACAACTGACGAAACCACTTTTCTCGCTGCAGCGGACTGGGACGCCTGTGTAACCTGTTTCTTCATCGACACAGCAAGGTCGATTCCTCATTATCTCGAAACTATATATGGTCTCTTGAAACCTGGAGGAACTTGGATCAATTGTGGACCCTCGCTGTGGCATTTCGAAAATGACCACGAAGCTCGCTCGATCGAGATACCGCTAGAAGACGTCAAGGAACTTGCAAAGAGGATCGGTTTCGTAATTCTTGTTCGTTTTCTCTTTTTCTTTTCGATTTCCTTCCGACCAAGACGGTACTGACTGATACTTTTGCGTGCGCAGGAGGAGAAGGAGATACAAACAAGCTATACAACGAACCCAAAATCGCTGTTGAAGCACGTTTACACTGCTGGGTTTTGGGTCGCTCGCAAACCTTTGAAATGAACGAAAACTTTCGGTTTTTCGCGGACTCTCCAGCCGCGCGTTGCTTCTCTACGGATTGCATGGTACTTGCGAGAGAATACAGTGAGCGTCGGACAGGGAACCCGAACAGCTCACCTTTCGAATCCTCTTCAATGCACGCGCGCGCACTCGCGCTCAGCTCCCTTTTCTTCCTCTCCACACGTCAATTCAGCTCGAAGGGGACTCGTTCCCTTCATCTCTACACCATTCAATATTGAACACGACACTACTCAAGAGACTATGCTACGTCTAGTCTCGCCACAGCAATGCATTTCTCGGTCATCTTTCAACAAACGATTAGCTTCGAAATCCCCCTCGACTTCTCGGGTACTGAAGGAATGGACTCCGGGAGATGCTATAAGATTCGAAAGTACAGTACAAGGGCATCGAGCAGGGAATGAGTGGACACCGGATCAAGAGATAAAGTTCGGTGGATCTGAGGAAGAGAAGCAAGAGGAACGAGTGAGCGGCGTGAGCGTAGAGAAGTCAACTACAGATACAAGAGTCACTCAGAGTCCTTTGAGCAAAGCAAAGTAAGCTAAAGATCCGTTGTACCTCACATGTTGAATCACACTGCTGAGCTGACCTTGCCCTACCGGCTCGTAGCAAACCACCTACACGTAGGAGACCTTCACCAGCAACCTCTCGAGCTACCTTCAACTCTTCGCCAAATTCCTCCTTTGAGGTATCCGGAAACAGCTCGTGGGAGTTGTCGAATCGATGGGACCCTCCTTCTTTCGCCTCAAGAAGTACTCTCGGGGACATCTCACGAGGCTCTACAGCTGTCTTCTCACACTCTAGAAGCTACGCGAGAGTGTCGAGCCCGTCAAGGTCAGTAGGAGGAAGTACATTGTTGCAGGAAGAGCAAAACATGTGTATTTTTGAAGAGAATCGAGGGAAGGCGGTCGAAAGGGTCGATGCAGCAGTCCAAACAGATCTATCACCAACACGGCAACCTCTCGACCACAGACCTTCGAAAGCTTACCTCGATTCGCTCGTCGAAGGGATCGATTTTGGGGAAGACGGAAGTAGCCTCGAGTTTGAACTCGACCTCAACCCAACTCCTTCGACCTCTACCCCGCCTCAGACCTTTTCAAGTCGACACAATCTCGCCTCTCGATCCGAGATGGAGGATCTCCTCGCTGGTGTCGACTTTACGCAAGACCTCGAACTTTCCGATGGAGAAGAATCTCAAGATACTTTTCACTCCGCAGTTGAACCTTCTGTAGCCCTGCCTCTCGATACCATATCTCAACTTTATCCTCGCTCCCCCAGCCCCAGTAGTCCACGCATCTCCAGCAGTTCCCCTCGCATCATTCTTCGTAACCCTCGCACGCCTATCGCAACTTCTCCTTCTCGTTCCCCTGCCATGCCGCCTCAACCCGATGTATTCACACTCTCGTCGACTCCTCCACCTATCCCTCGCTCCCCTCTCCCTCCAAGATTCGCCTCGAGCGCAAAATCCCCAAAATCATTGCCTCGTTCTTCCCCTCTCGTTCTCAGCTCCTCGTCTCAACCTTCAACGGTTCCCTCTCAGGCTCGGGGTTATTCTACCTCTCGAGCGTCCAAAAAGCAGTCAGATGTATCCGAGTCTTCGAAGTCGAAAGTATGGGATTCCGTAGTTTCTTCAATCGAGAAAGCCTCGCAATTATCAGAAGGAGACGATTCAGTAGAAATTATCGAATTCAAGCCGAGATCAAATGTCAATGAGAAGGGGAAAGTAAAGGAAGTCAGTGACAAGGAGAATCAACGACCTTCGACAACTTCTCTTCCGACGAAGCCAGGTTACTTCGTTCGACCTGCTTCCCTCAAACCACCCTCGACGTCTACATCCCTGAAACCTACTCTATCGTCCTCTTCTACCGCCAACACTCGACCTAATTCTCAGTTAACGAATCGAAAGTTGAAAGAACCTCAAAGAGAATCTTTCAAAGGAAGAAACGCTGAAGATCGTTACAAATCAGCATTGAAACAATACAACTTGCAAGTGAAGTACCCGATCAGCTTCGACTACACCACATGGGCGAGCTCTGGGAAAGGAGGGAAGAAAGCGGAAGTTGTGTTTACGACGGACGAAAAAGTTGTGGAGAAAACTTTGGCTAAACTTACTGGGTACGTTAGAGTTGACCTCTTTTTCGCTCTCCAGACAATTAACTCACTCTGATGCTGTTAGACCGATGGGCTTCGACCTAGAATGGAACCCTTACGATGCTCACACTAAAGGTCAAGGCAAAACCGCTCTCGTCCAAATTTGCGACCAAGAGACGATTCTACTAGTTCAGGTTGCTCGGATGAAGAGTGAGCACTTCTATTATGTTCCATTGACACGATCGAAGAATCAGCTGCTGACTCGAAAACCGTTTTTTTTCGATAGCTTTTCCAAAAGCTCTGAAAAGTTTCATCGAAGATCCTTCAAAGATAAAACTTGGTGTACAGATAGCGGGTGAGAAACACTTTCTTACTAGAGTCTGTGAGCACAAGATGCTTACGATTGATATTGACTGCAATAGGCGACGGAAGGAAACTTGAACGAGATTTCGGATTCAAACCTCAAGGTCTACTAGAACTGAACGATCTTACGAAGCGGTTCGATCCTCAACGCCACGCTGGAAGATTCGGTCCTCTGATCGGACTGCAAGAGTTGGTGGGAATCTACTTGGATCGCTACTTGCCGAAAGATCATAGTGTAAGGTGTGGAGTTTGGAGTGGGTCCTTGTCAGAAGCTCAGAAGAGCTGTGAGTATTCTTTACTTCATCCGAATCCCTGCGAGGGCGAAACCTGAATCACCCCTGTTGTTTGTGTAGATGGAGCAAACGACGTCTACTCTTCGCTCCATGTTCTCCTCGCTCTCGAATCCCTCATCACTTCGACAACCGGAACTTCCCTTGATCTCTTCGACTTCACGACACCTGGTTCGAAACGACTGCCACCTCTCTCTTCCTCAGCTGCCACTTCTCGACCTAAGACAACTACTGCTCCTTCGGGCGAAGGAACTGACGACGGACTGTCAACTTTACCGCCGCGCAAACTTCAAGCTTATCAGCTCTTCCAGGTTGAAAAGCTACCTCTCCGGGAAGTGACAGCCCGAATGAGTGAGACGAGTACGATCAAGCACACCTCCGTTCTTTGGAACTTGCTAGGAATTTACGCCTCGACCTCTTCTAACGAAGGCGGAGGGATAGAATGGGACGAGGAGAGGCTAGTAGAAGCAGTCGATAGTTTGGGCGGTTCTTTCACGGGTAGAATGGCAGCTGAGCATGGAGATATGGTTAAAGGATTGAGGAAGAAGCTTAGAAAGGAATAAAAAAGATTATTTCCGCTTGCAATTTTTTCTCTGTGTAGCCTGCTTGTCGTTGTGTAAAAACCTTGTTTTCACTCTCCAAGATGCTGAGCGCTGAGCTTTTGTGGAAAAGGAGAGACTTGCTTGGCATTGGCAAAAAACCGAGTCGCGTTAGGCGTCGCTCAAGGTCCTCCTCCTCTTGTTTCTACAGACTACGATGCATGCCGGCCCGCAGTAGATCAAGGACTCAATCTTTCCTGGGACACCTGACAACTCCTCCATCTTCTCCTAGGAGACCAGGAGGAGGAGGAGGAGGACTTTCGATGTGAGTTGTTTCCCACGAATCTCCACTCTCGTTTCTCATCAACCGCTCGTTCTGATACTGACCTATGTGAGATATAGAAACCGACGCGTTCGTCGATTCACAGCAAAGTTCCGTATCACAGCAGCCTTCATCACTTTTGTTGGTTCAATCATCCTTGTCTTTCTCCTCTGGTCCAGATCTCCAGTTTCATCAGTATCGAGAGCAAACACAACCTTTACAGAAACTGTGCTGCACCCCAACTTCGATTTCGATCATCATCTGGCGGAGGAGTTAGCTCAGAAGGAAGAATTGGAGAGGGAAGATGAGAGAAGGAGGGAACATGAGGGTACTTACGGTCATGATAGAACGAGTGTACAGGATCGCGAAGGAGGGAACGAGGAGGAGGAGGTAGAAAGAGAGGAAGACGATTCGAAACAACCTCAATGGAAACCGGTTCAAGACTCGCAACCAACTTCGAATTCCGCCCTCCCTTTCCTCCCATACACGTGCGATTCCTGTTCTAGCATATCACCATTCGACGCTTTCCCTCCAATTTGCTCAAAGTACCGTCCACAATCTTCGAAACCTTCGACACAATCAGGATCTTCGAAATCTTTCGCAAAACCTCTTCTCAACCCGGACGTTCTCGATCGGTCGATCATGTTTGAAGGTACAGGAGCAGATGTTAAACGAGTCTTGAAGAGGGCGATGAAGAGTAGTCTGTATGGAATGAAGAGGGACAGGGAAGGGAAAGAAGGAGATTTGAAAAAGTTTGAGGATGAGGAACCGTTTCGGATATTGGTACTCGGAGGTTCAGGTAAGCTTACCTTCGTCACGCTGCGCGACAATCCATCTGGCCCATGTGCTGACCCGAGCTTTCTGCTCTTTTTGACTAGTCTCAAATTGTCGAGGAGTCGATCAGAAAACAACTTGTTGGCATGCTGGACTTCTTAGGTGGTTTCAACAGAATCTTCCGATGGAAGGTGATCGAGATATGGTGCCTGATACTCCTTCTCACCTTGTCACTCAAGAACCGATAGGCCCTATCAGACTCGACGGCACCAAAGTCAAACGTTCTCTCGTACCTCCTGCTTCAAACGATCTAGTCAAACGAGCTGCACCAAAGGATCGAAAAAAGTTCAAGGGACGGAAGAAGGGTTCGAGCAAGAAGAGGACGTCGACGAGTAGACAGAGACCTTCGACTCGATTGATCAACGGATCGAAAAGTGCCACAGGTTCATCCTTCTTCGCTTACTGTTACGAAGGAGAGATGAATCTGCGAGGGAAGAACTTTGAGCTCGGGAAGGGGCCAGATCTAGTCATTCTCGAATACGGAGTCAACGACGTTTACCCTCACGACGAAGTCGCAACTAGAGATTTCGAAAAACACCTTCGACATTTACGATCACTGCCTACAAAACCTGCCATCATCGCTCTAGAAGCCGCAAGTCTACTCCTCGCTTCGACTACGAGCTTCACTCAGAACGCTGAATACCTACACCTTCCCGCCGCTCAATTCTACGACGTACCAATCCTCTCCGCCAAACAAGCTCTATTCGGTTCTCAAACCCCTTTTCCTCCTTCCACTTCACTCAAGATGCAAGATCTCTTCTTACCAGATCAACATCACCCGAACGAGAAAGGTCACGAATTCCTCAGCGACGTTCTAATCTCTTACCTCGAAAAACAAGCTTGTTTAGCTCAAGCAGAAATTCTCGAAGCTTCAACGTCTAGGTTATCAGCATCATCTCTGCCGATATCGTCGATTCCATACGTTGAACCTGAATTCGATATCGTGAAGAGAGCAGAGGAGATCGTTACTCCTCTACCACCTAGAAGTCTGTTCACTCCCTTCCCTTCTTCGTCTTTGACAACAAAAGATGGAGAAGAATGGATACTTCCTGAACCTAGATGTATTCAGGTTGGAAATTCTAAGACTACGTTTGAACCTATTTCGAACTCTGGGTGAGCTTTCTTCTCTTTCCTCGCCCCGAGCTTCCTTCCTAGTCTCTGGCTGACGTTATCGAAATCTCGTAGGTGGGAGAAATTCGGTTGGGCAAGAGATAAACAATATTTGGTAGCGAGCAAACCAGGTTCGGCAGTAACTTACGAAATTCAAGTTGGAAAAGGTGGAACTATTCTCGCGGATTGGTTGAGGTCTAGGTTCTATGACCTGGGTGATGTTTCAGTCTGTATGTTTTTCGTCTGCATCCCTTCTCTACGCGAACCCTGACTAACAAACCTCTGTCAATCTTTACAGTTCTGGATGGAGATCGTTCGAAAGCAGTCACTTTGACTGGCTATTGGGACCTAGGCTGGTCAATCGGAGTTCCAACAGAGATATTCACGAATTTGGCAGCTGGACTGCACAAGTTGACGTTCGAATTGTTACCAGCTAGTCAATCTAGTCATCCAAGCAAGAAAACTAGTTTCAGATTGATTGCAATTATTTCTACTTGAGACTATTCTCTCATTTTCTTTTTTTTCTGATACCCTGGCATTACTTTGTCTATATATCTTGTCATTGATAACCCACACGCTGTTCATACATGCAACGTGCGAATTGGAGAGAGCCGAGAGATTCTTTGTTTCGCGTTCGGGTTAGATTTGTAACCGGACAAGATTTTTTGTGCTCTCCACCTTTTCATATTTCTCCCTTCTGCTCTTCTCACTTGCCTACTCTCTGCCTTACAGTTCTTCCTTTTAACGATCAATCATGCCCTCCACCGATCCCATGCTCCTCGAAATCAGAGCTCCTTTCGCCATCATCACTTTTGTTCGTTTCTCTTTCGCTTCCTATGACAAAACACTCGCGCTCTCAGCGCCCGGCTGACCGAGCTGATCCGCACAGAATACACCAGCTAAGAAGAATGCCATGGATGTAACTCTCTGTCAGTTCCGCTCTTTCCTGTTCTTCCCCACTTCGAATCACCCAACTTTTGCTGACCTCTACGCTCACGCTTGGTTGAAACAGACAAGAGGTTGTCATCTCTCTTGCAACAGGTAGACAAGATGGATGAAGTAAAGATCACCGTATTGACTGGAACGGGAGATTTCTTCTCAGTATGTTCGGAAACTCTCTCTTCGTGCGGACACTACGCTGTTCCGCTAGCTGATACAGTTAGTCGCTCTGTATAGGCTGGAGCTGATGTCAAAGCTGCAAGAACTTCATTCGATGATGAAGAAGCTAAGGTGAGCAGTTTCTTTCTCCTCGAGATTTTAAAATGAAAACTCATCTTTCTCTCGGTCTCTCGGTCGTTCAGATCAATTCGCTCAAACGCCTGACGGAAGGTAACATGGACCTCGGAAGATCTTTCTACCAACACTCGAAAGTCCTCGTCGCAGCTCTCAACGGACCCGCGATCGGTTTATCCGCAGGTCTTCTCGGAGTGAGCTCTTCTTTTCTCTCTCTTCCAGTCATCGACCCAAGCTGATGCGAGTGCGAGCTGCTCTGTAGCACGTCGACTTGATCTACTGTGTCGAGAACGCCTACCTTTTGACTCCCTTCAGTGCCATTTCTCTCGTTTGCGAAGGAGGAGCTTCAGAAACTTTCCCTCGTCGAATGGGTCTCGCTAAAGCCAACGAGTTGAGTCATCTAGGATCTTTCGCTGTTCATTCGACAGCAACGACTGACGACCCTGTCATGTGATATAGAGCATTGTTGATGGGGAAAAAACTCTCATCTCAAGAATTATTCCAATGTGGATTCGTCAACAAAGTTTTCCCTAGTCAGAAAGATGGTAAATTCGGAGAGACTGTCGTCAAGTACCTAGAAGAACAGTTCAATGGTTTGGATTTGGAAGCTGTGAGTTCCTGTTTTCCCTGCACTTTCGTTCGAAATTCATCTCCAATTCGAGGGCTAACAATGGAATCTATCTTGACTTGTTAGGTATTGATCTCGAAACGAATCATCAGAGCTACTTATCCAAACTCCGATACCGCAAACATTCGAGAAGTGAGGTTCTTTCTTCTTCTTTGTTTTTACTCCTCTTCTTCGAACCCCGCGAGCTGACTCTGACATTCTCGCGACCTCAGGTCTTCGAAGGAGCTGAAAGGTTCGCTACTGGAAAACCTCAAGCAGTATTCGCCAAACTCGCTAGCAAGAGTCTTCGACACAAACTCTAAAAGAGATAGTACGAAGATCTATATAGTATCGCTTATTTTGACTGCAGTTTCATGTCTTTTGATTTTGTCTCGATTCGTAATTGCAAAAGTGTAGTACTTAACGATCTATCTCGAGAGGAGTTGGGGTATCTGAAAAGTATGATGGTGAGAGAGGAAGAAGGAAATTATTCGCAAGCCCCAGTAAAAGTCGAAAGCTTTTTTTTTTCGAGTTATGCCACAGAGATCAAAGGGTCAGAAGGTTTCAAGACCGAATTGTTCTTTGATCTTCTTGACTGCTTCAGGATTTCCAGTGTTCTTGGTCAACTCGTCACTGATTTTGACACAGAACTCATCTTGAATCTTGTACAACTTGATGACCATATTGAGCTAACAATAGAGAACAGAAAATCAAGGGAAGGTCAGACAGTTGAGCTCGATGATAGTGTTGTGACAGGGAGGAGATGGAGAATTACAGCTTTCGAAGTTTCTCCTTCTGATCGAATTGATCCTTCTCCAGGTGTTTCTTGCTTGACGGGTTCATCGACTCGTTTAAAATCTACAAACAGAGGAATCTATCAATGTCTGATTCCTGCAAGGTAGGGAATGAGAAAGATTTGCGCACCATTCGTAAATTGAGTTCCAACTCCGAAAGAACAACCTACGCCAGCTTCATCCGAAGCTTTCTTGAGGTTGATACACTTCTCTACATCCAAAGCATCCGAGAAGACGATGACCTCTATTTCAATCGATCAAAGCTTGATCAGCTTTCGGAGACGAAGGGAGAAGCAGTCTGGTCGATTCAGCTCACTCTTCCTTGGGTCTGCACCAACTTGAAGGAAGACCTCTTTCGCGGCCTGAAGGAATACTAGAGGGTCCCCTGAATCTTGTCGGAGTCCTCTCCATCTGTTCGCTCGTTCTGGATCCGAAACGTAATCTGGAAATTTCGGTTGCGAGAAAAAGGAGTACGAACATCCATCAGTGCCAATACTATTCAAATTGCTCAGGAGCGACGAGCGTGAGTGATAGAGTTGAAGAGAGACTCACCTTCGAAGAATGGTTTAGTAGTGAACGTGTCAGTGAGAGCGATGCTCAAAGATCCGTCGGGATAGATCTAGGTTTGAGAAACGATCAGATCAGAAATCGGTCTTATTAGCTCTGGCTTCTGAGAGCATGTGACAACCCACCTTTTCCCAAGCGTCCATAGCTCTACCGTTACAGTGGTCGTAACCTTCGAAAGCAGCCTAAAAAGAACGACGAGAAATCAATTCAGTGCTCGTCATTCCTTTTTCGCTCGGTCTGCCAGAATGTAGTCAATAGACTCACGATACCCATAATCCATTCGTGAGCGATAGTTCCAATCGGGTTCAGATCGTATTTCTGTGCGAAATGTACGTTCGAAGTACCTGCCAATTTACCTCCAGCTCCTGAAGTACCAGCTCCAGATCCGTGCTCTTTGTCGGCAGCGATGAGACCTCTCATGATGATATCATGCGCTAGTTGAGTCCTTCTTCTTCGTGATCCAAACTCAGAAACGATACAACCAGAGGTGAACAATTCTTTTCCTTTCGATCGAGCGTTCTCTGCAAAGTTAGGGGTCAGTGAGGTTTCGGATCAGTCAGATTCGGCTATCAAGGTAGATAAGCGTTTCAACTAACCGGATTGACCAACATAATCCCAACTTTGTTCTTGTTCAGTGAAATAAGCTTCAGAAATGATCGACATCAGCGGAACCTTTTGAGCAGAACCAACAGGATTCAGCTCTTTTGGAATTTGTCTGGTGCGCACGAAATAGAAGCAAAGATTGCTCACTTCGTAGAGAATCTGTTGAAACGCGAATTGTCAGATCTGAAAATTCTTCTTATCTCGGAGTGAGAGATGCCTCTACTCACTGTGTCACACCATAGTCCATCAATCTCAATCTCGAAGTTTCCTACATCTTCTCCGTCTTCGTTCTTGTCCTCTACGACCCAATTGATCTCGACTTGATTTGAGGGGTTGAATCTGAATTTCTCAAGGTAGTCGAGGTAGGAAGCCGGGAAATAGGGACAGCGTTTCTCTAACCATTCCCGTTCTTGTTTTGTCAGACTCAGCTTTGATAGGTCTATCGGGTAGGCAATAGAATTGTCAGTTTCCGTCAAATCGACGATTTTTCCTGACTTGTCTCCCGACTTCTCTTCGTCACGAGAGATGGGGAAAGACTTGACTCACTTTCAACAGCTTTTAATACAGCCTCGTGTACCTTTTTCGTGAACCTCTGTTTCCCTCGATTCGTGAACCTGTACTTTACTCTCACTTCGGGAAAAGTTTCCAACACCGCACGTTGCATCGTGAGTTTGTACAGATCCGTATCGAGGATAGATTCGATGTAGCCTTGCGAAGGCGGAGGTGAAGCGTAACTCATCTTGTTTGGATTGAGAGGTTTCACCGGCGAAGTTGAACGATTTTTGAGTCAGAAAGTTTATAGAGGAGCTTGCGCGAGCGATGAAAGGTTGTTCGAGTTGCTGGGAGCTATTTGTGTCCTGTATAGATCCTTGTACACGTTAGATCGAGTTGTAGAGGACTGATCAGGGGAGAGTAGCTGGTTCGGAGATGAAGGCTGATGAAGGTTGGAAACGAGTGATCGAGCGAGAGCTGGCGGGTCGAGGCTATTGCTGGAGCTAATCGAGACTTATCAGTGCTCAGTGAGGTACTTGATTCGAGCCGGATGATGGAAGAAGAGAAAGTTGATCGATTCGAGGAGGAAATTTTGGTCGGAAATGACATCGATGATTCTCTCTCGTTTTTTGTACTGATTGACGACGGATTACAGAGCGGAAAAGAAGTACCAAAAGTGAGAGTGACTATCAAATACCGAAGAGATCTGGTAAAACAAAAAAGCGTTACGATTCCGCAAAGTTTCCTTCATCCCTCGCGTAACTCTTTCTCCTTCTTCTCCTTGCACCTCTTCCAGAACTCTTTCGATACTCGACTCCTACACCAGTCGTCCTCGTGATTCTCCCAGATAATCTCAACGTTCTTCTCCCTAGCCATTTCTTCGAGTTTCTTGGTCTCTTCTTTCGATGCCTCTTTCGATACGAAGACACTCCTTCCATCTCGAGGATAAAGATCGAGGTAAAGTTCTTCTAGGATAGTCGATTCCCTGACGAGTTTATGGGCGAACTCGAGGGCTGATTTGATATCTTCCTCGTCGGAATTGTCCCAGTCGGAGGGCAGACGGATTCGATGGTGACTGTGGGAAGGGGAAGGCATCTGGAACACGAGAGCACCGGGTGAGGGACTGATAAATGGGCGTTTGGCGACAATGTCGAGCAGGAATGGAACGGGAATAGGAAGATCGGGAGCAGCAGTTTGAATTGGGACATTGTCGGTCGTCAAACAATCGAGGCGAGTAAAGAGTAAGTCGGAGAAGGCATCTTGATGGTCTCGACTTTCCGGGGAACGACCTGCAGACTTTGCGACGGCAAGAGTTCTTATAGAGGGGAAATGTGATTCAGATAAAACAGGAGGAGTTCCTCCAGCTTTGGGCGATCCGTACATGACTAGGGACACTTTCTCGAAGGAGAGCTCGACGAGGCTGGGAAGGGCGATGTTGGAATCGGTCTCGGGATCGTAGAGGAAGTATCCGTCGTAGACAGCGAGTCGAGAGAGATCTGTCAAAGTTTGTGCCAGACGAGAGAGAAGGTCAGCTGATTCTCTTAGGAAGGCGCGAGGACTAAACGTAGCTTACGACGATGAGCTTTGAAAGTTTGCAAGGACATCTTTGTGCAAAGCTTCAACCTCAACTGTGTCAAATTTTCGAATCCGAAGAGAATTGGCAAATTGTAACAGTAAGCTCCTCGCTGCGGTTCGAAGGCAAGACTTTTGATGTTGGTAGTCACTTCAGACCTCATGAACTCTTCGAAAGGTTCCCCTACCACGTCGTCGTCCTCCCTGAAGAAGAACTTTTCAGGGATTAGAAGTTGAGCGATATTGTGGAAAGTTTTGTTGACGAGCGTGAGAGACAGAAGGGTATCCATTCTAGTATCCCACGATTCGTAGACCGAGGTGCAGTCTGCTGCTCATTCGATGATCGAGGAGAGGAGTTCGGGAGGGAGAGAGTTCATTTCGTCTTTGAGGAAGGTGACTCGGATAGGAGAAAGAGGACGAGTGTGAGACGCGTTGTGAAAGTTCGATCGCTGATTTTTGTTTGTTTTGAAGTGCTAGCAGAAGGGAGAGAGGGAGGAAGAGGGAGGAGAAGGGGCTTGAGGGAGGAGAGAGAGAGAAAGAGAGAGAGGATTCTTGCTGATTGTCGCGTTGAGTCGACTTCGAGTAACCTCTTGCACTGAACTCTGTAATAGTAGATCTTGATCGGAGATTCGAGTGAATGGAAAAGAGAAGAAAGAGATCAAAGTCCGCTCATTCAAATCTTGGCAACAGCTTGTCTCCCGACACTTCACTCCGACCTCTCAGCTGGACAGCGAGACACCAGAAGATACAGATCAAGACGCTACTGAAGCAAGCACAAGTCGTCAAACATCCTCGAAAGCTGTCGAAATAGTCTCATCTCGAGTTCACCTAATCGGTTTGAGCTAGACTTCTCAGCGAGCTACGAGCTCCTTAAAGTGAGTCAATAGCTTCTTTTCTAGTCTGAGACTATCACGCTGACGCGTCAAGGATGATTCTTCAGCGTCTCTTCCTATTTCCTCCTTCTTCTCTTTCTCTCCCTCCCTCTCCCTATTGTCTACCTCTCACCTCCGACTCCCTGCTCTTCGGACGCTCACTCTCACTCTCATCGTTACAATCTCTCCGATCCGCCTTCTCGACATGCCTCTTCCTTTCCTACCTCCCGAACTCATCTCCGAAATCATCTCTTACCTACGAAACGAGGACGACGTCGACGAGCAAGTTCGAGATGGAAAGGCAGTGTCGCTCGTGTGCAAGAGTTGGAAACGTTTAGGTCAAGCTTTACGCTGGAGGTTCCTTTACATCAAGCCCGCACGAATTCCTTCTGTCTACCGTCACTTCGCTCAATACCCTCATCTCGCCAAGTCCGTTCGTCGCCTCGTATACGCCCAACTCAAAGAGGAACAATCATCCGAGGAATCGTGCGGTCGAATGGCAAAGATCGTCACGAATCTTGTCAATCTCGAGGCATTCGAAATTCTTGGACAACTCGGCCAGCACCTGTCTTCCGTCGTTCAAGCTGCCTCGGCTCTGTCAAAGCTTCAACTATTCGCAATCTTCTTGGACCAGAAGAACGATGCGAAGGACGATTTGATACGAAGTTTCAGTGCCGGATTCAGCAAACTACGACACCTCGTTTTCAGCCCGTACTGGCTCACTCCTACAGACAGAGACGACGATAGGCGGTCTGACACCCGTAACCTCCGCCTGGTCACCCTCATGCTGGAATGGGGCTGCGAAGTTTCTGATATCCGGCGACTTGACAAGAGCTTTCTGCCACTTCTCGATCCAGCAGCTCTTAAGTTAGTCAGGTTCGGAATCTTCGCCGTGTCCCCCGAGGCACTAGAATGGTTGCTGGGATGTCCTCATCTTGTAAACCTTCGAATCAATCTCATGGACTTTCAGCTCCGTTCTCGTATACCCAAAATCCTCTCGATACTGCCTCGTCTTCCCTCCCTTCAGTACTTTCGCCTTGCCGCCATGAAACATCGTCCCGATGCATCAGGAGGAGGAGTCAGGATGCCTGTTGCCCTTGTAGCCGTTCTCGCCAGCTTTCCTCCCTCGCTTCGACGATTCGTGACGAAGAACCTCGTCTTCTTCGACTATCACACCATTCCAGCACGACCCGCACCGAGGATGAGGCATCACGCTCTCTGTGGCTCACGTCCTCACGATAACGAGGAAGGGAAGGTGGTTCCGTTGTCGATTTGGGGAGAGAAAGTAGAAGGAGGGGGAGGAAGAATCGAGTGGTATCGTGCTCCTAATGAAGTCGTGGAGACAACCTGTGAGCACCACGCATCTTTCTCCATCTCTGCCGATCTCTTTCGCTGACGGTCTGGCTCGTACTTGCAGAGTCACTTCAAACTCGAGTCTCTTGCGAACTTCCCTTCTCACCGTTTCACTCCGTACTATTCCCAAACCCTTCTCTTGTAGTATCTTCCTACATCCCCTTCTATGTCCAGGACAAGTCCTACATAGTCTCTCGCACCTTCACTGTACAGTTTCTTTCTCTTCGTCAATTTTCCTGTCAATCGTTTGTTTGTTCTTCTTTCTCTAATCTCTGGAATTCGATCTTTTCCTCGGCACCCTCTCTGTGCATTCATTCTGACTTTCTCTCTCTTCCTACTTTAGCTAAAGGTGAGAGATCAAGTCGAAGCAAACTAAGCTTTTCGAAACGATTTGAAGAATTCTGGGAATCTTCTTCCAGAGGGCGAGAACTCTTACTCGACCATAGCTCGATCAGCTTTAGTTTTGCGATTTTTTGTCGTCATCGTCGTCCGGAGTTGCCGCGGATCGTTGGAAAAAAGAGGAGAGGCTCGAGAGCGAAAAAGTTAGTTCCCTCTGTCTTTCTCTTTCCTCCTCCTCCTATCTCAACCTCTTCGACCGCTTCACAAGTCGAAGTAGCTCTCAGAATAGCCCAAACTCCCTCCATGTCCTCCTCGACATCGCCCACTACTTCCTCAGCTCTCGGACAGTGCGTTGTTTGTGGGAAAGATTCAACAAAAGGTTGCTCGAAGTGCAAAGCTGCTGGATTGGACTGGATGTATTTCTGTTCAGTAGATCATCAGCGACTTGTAGGTACTCTCTCGAATCCCTAGTAGTTATGAAGGGGGAAATTGCTGACCTTTTCCTCTATCTTCCTCTTCCTCCTTCCCAATATCACCTCCCTCACACTCGCCTGATAACCCATTCACCTTCTCGTTCGTCGATATGAGCAATTGCAACAGATCTGGAAGACTCACAAGCTCGTCTGCGGCAAGAACCCATTCACCTTCCCTGCTCTCTTCGAGAAAGAAATCGAAGAAATGTGGAAGATTCGCCACGATCGCTCCGTCCAGGAACTTTCGTTGATACAAATATTTCGAGGGACGCTCAGCAGCGGGCTTCAAGCGAAAGACGACCTTGTCGAGGCTAGTTTTCAAGTGAGCATTGTAAGTTGTTCGTGGTGACCGACCTTTGTACTGACATTCAGCGATCCGCAATTCTAGCTTAAGCTATCTAGACTTAAAGAGGAGGATCCTGGCACTATCGTTCAACAGTCATTCCCCTCTCTTTTTCGCTCAATCGCTTTCGGGACTAAGATGTACACGGTCAGAGACGCAAAAGGCGGTGTGCCCTCAAAGGAGATGAGGAAACTACTTGTGGGAGATCCTCTGGGCTTCTTTACCTTTGTCGAACAAGGCGCTCCTCCAACTACACTCGAATCAGACTGGTGGATGCGAAGTTTTCGACATAGACTCTTCATTTTCGTCGGTACTTTGCAACACAAGGACGGAGGTCAAGGGTTTGTCGATCGAAACGTCTCGTGGACGACTACCCAAGTCATCAGGTTCTCACGCAATACAGAGCTTGAAATTGTGTCCGAATCGGCTCGTTTTCTCGACGAGGTCTTGGTACCTTTCTTGTTAAATGCACTTGGGCTTGCGATGGATCCCACAGTTCCGATAGATACTTGGCTCGAAAAGATGGCGAAGGAAGGGTAGAGCAGACGTTTTCCTTTGTAACGACCATTTTCTTCTCACCGAATGAGAGAGGATTTCGCAAGTTTGGCAGCGACAGCGAAGGATCGTAGCGTGCACATTTTCGCATGCACTCAAACTTGCGAGAAACAGAAATCGCGATTGTCATTGTCTTTGCAGTTGCGAATGGAAAAAAGTATAGCCAAATTCCGAAATTGCATCGTTATCCCTCACGCGGATGCTCCTCCTTGTCCTTCTTCGCCTTGGATCTCCTCCAGAACACTTTCGAGACTCTACTCCTACACCAATCGTCCTCGTGGTTCTCCCAAATCATTTCAACTTTCTTCTCGCGAGCAATTCCTTCGAGTTTCTTGATCTCTTCTCTCGATGCCTTATTCGACACGTAGGTTCTCCTTGCGTCTCGAGAGTAGAGATCGAGGTAAAGTTCTTCTAGCATAGTCGATTCCTTGACGAGCTTGTGGGCGAATCGGAGGGCTGACGCGATATCTTCGTGGGAAGAAATCGGTTCGCAGGGAAGACGGGTTCGGAGGTGACTGTGATTGAGGGAAGAATCTGAAGCGAGAGAGGATCGACCCCGCGTAATTGCGATATTACGAGGATCGAGGTCGAAGAGGAGTGAGACGGAAAGAGGAAGAGGAGAGGGGGAGAGAGTCGAGACGCCTCGAGATACAATCTCGTCTGCTGTTGCGCAATCGAGCTGAGAAAGAAGAGAAGGAGAGACGAGATCAGTCATTCCGCGTACGATGTCGCCGCCATGGGTAAACAAGACGACCTTCTTGATCCCGAGGGCTCGAAGGGAGGGAAATCGAGTAATCGAGAAGAAACAATTGTTCCTGGTATTTGTGCTCGTGGAGAAGATCGTGCTCTGTTCTATGGTCAATTCTTTCAAGCTTGAGAGGACGAAATTGCAGCTTTCACTGCGGATGTTAAGAAAACACTTTTCGAGCGAAAGTCTCTCGAGGTCTGCGACTCGAGGATGTGATAAGTCGTTCGCCTCATCTTGTGAATGCTTGTGATCGAGAAAAAGTATCACTCACGTTTGTGGTTGCTCAGA